>JAKSZT010054500.1:1589152-1705085 GCA_026826555.1 Tolypeutes matacus | reverse complement strand
GCAAGGCTCCAGGATGTGTAAGTTCATTGAGGTTGGTGGGCCACACTGTGGGAGATGTTTGTGTGGGATGTGGTGGGAGGTGTGGGAGGTGGGCAACATGGGAATCCCTGTGGGTTCCGTGTAATATTTTAGGTAATCTAAGCACCTCTTAAAATATATGTATATATATATATATATAAATAACATTTTTATAGGCAAATACACATATATGCATATATATTTATATATCATTTTACAAATGTTTGTATGTATTTTGAGAATTTTGATTTTTACCCATAATAATAAACACACACACACACACACACACACAAAAAAAAAAAAAAAAAAAAAAAAAAAGATACTCATGTGTTTTCAGTCACACCAGAATTCTCCATTAAAATTCTATGGCCATAAGAGCTCTAACCTTTTTCTCTTATTTCCTAAAACAGTGCCTGGCACATGGCATTCAGCAGCATGAAGTTGATTAGACAAACACTTTCCTGCCTATCCTGTCCTTTTGCTGAATTACCTGTGGCCTCATGTGTTTAGAATAACCTCCTTTTGCTCACCTAACAATATATCTTTCTTAAAATCCATTATTAATTATTTGGGGGAAGTTATCCCAATCATATTAGGACCACAGTGCCAAGAAGCAAAAGCTAGACAATATTTTGTACCTTGTCACAGAGTGATCCTGGAAACATGTCTCCTTCTCTCCTCACATATTCTATCACCTATTCACTTTAGATTGAGTTTATGAAGCAAACATGTAGATTGTTTTACATTCATTTTAAAAAGGACATTTTATCCACACTTAAAATAGGTTTTAAAACTTTATTAAAACAAGTTTATCTGAAAGTTGAATGAAAAAGATGTTATTTTGGTTTATATTTGGATTTCCAGTTGAATTGTTTTAGCTTACTTTCATATGCATTATTTTTTTTTTTATTATGGGTAAAAATCAAAATTCTCACAATACATACAAACATTTGTAAAATGATATATAAATATATATGCATATATGTGTATTTGCTTACAAAAATGTTATTTATATATATATATATACATATATTTTAAGAGGTGCTTAGATTTAGACTCAAATAAGTCCTCCCTGCACATGGTTCACCAGTCCCTTCTATTCAAACCTACATGTGATGCTGGAGTTTCTTAGGTATACTTCCAGAGACTGGAGCCTCCCGCCTACCTATGTGCCAGGTGTGCATATGCATTATTAATTTACTCATTTTACATGTTTTATTTTGATGTCTTTAAAATAACAAAATAAGTAAGAAACTACATTTTATTGTTAAAAATTCAACAGAATACAGGATAAAATTTGTATGTCCTACTTCAATATTGCCCCTTAAGCCTACTCCTGTCACTATAGGTAACAACTATTAAAAACTTAGTTTTGTCCTTTCCTTTGTTTACTTGATATAATAATTAATGAAAAACTTAATTTATTCAACAGCTATCAATTGAATACTTAATTAGTGCTATACACTGTGTTAGAGACACTAGAGTAAATAAGAAAAATAAAGTCATCATGGAGCTCACACTGGAGTAGGAATGGTAACAATGAATGAATACACAAGTAACAGATAATTTCAGACTGTAATAATAGTTTGGAGAAAATAAACACGGGAATGAATGGAAGAAGCCACTATAGATAAGTTGTGTTAGTCCAGTTTCATTGAGAAACAGACACCAGGATGTGTTTAGAAATGCAAGATGTTTATTGGATGAAATTTCCATGAGAGAAAATTAGGAGGGAACTGGAGTTGGCTGGAAGACCCTTCAGATGATGACAATGCAGCTCTAATTTCTGTGAAGAAAAGAGGAAAGGAGAGCAGGTTAGAGAGCTGATAAAGTTCTTGGTGATAGGTAGTTCTCAAGTCAAAGTTGTTTATCGAAAGAGAATTGTATCTCCCACAAAGGAGTCTGCCTTAATAGCATTCTTACATCCAGGCATTGGCTGGGAGCAGCCCATATAAAGCATGTTCTCAGTGCCAGTGTGGTGACGATTTCAAAGTGCAGGGTCGGGAGTCATCAATTATGCACCCTGCAGTTGGAAAGCTTAGAGGAACATATTTATCACTGTCTTGTAAAGTGAACAAAAGAGTCTCTCTGAGGAGGTGAGATTTGAGCTGAGACCTTAATGATGACAATGAGGTAGATATCATAAGCAATGAGGAAAGTTTATTCTAGGCAAAGGGAACAGTAAGTACAATGCCTTTTGTTAGGAAAAGCATGCTTTGACACAGGATTAGAATGGGAGCCTTAAAATGCAGGAAAATATGGTATGTGAGGAGATTTTAGAGGGAGGCAGGAACCAGATCATGCAGAGATTTTTATATGTATAATTATTTCTATTTATTTTTAAAGAATCATTAGATTACATGAATGTTACATAAAAAATAAGGGATTCTCATGTGCCCCACTCCTTCTCCCTCCCACACATTAACAACATCCTTCATTAGTGTGGTACATTTGTTACAATTGATGAACCCATATTGAAGCATTCATCTTGCCATAGTATGTTATATCAGTGGGTGGAGACCTACACAATAAACAAGAAAATATTAAACCCCCATCTTGGGGAGTCCTGCTATGTTCTCAATTAGAGGTACAAGAAAACAGACCAATATTTCAAGGTCTCAATATTATTGCAACTATGAATCTCATTCTTCAAAATTGAAACTTAATGATTAATATGCAGAGTTTTCTTTAAAGATTTTTTAAAAATTTATTTATCCCCCACCCTTGCCACTTGTGCTCGCTGTCTGCTTTCTGTTCCATTCGCTGCACATTTCCTCTGTGTCTGCTTGTCTTCCCTTTATTGTATCATCTTGCTGTGCCAGCTCTTCATGGGCACTGGCCCTCAGCTCTCCCCAGGTGTGGGTGCGGGCCATCAGCACTCAGCGGGCGCAAACCATCAGCTCTCTGTGGGCATGGGCCAACTTGTCCTCACCAGGAGGCCCCGGAAACCCAACTCAGGGCCTCCCATATGGTAGACAGGAACCCAACAACTTGAGCAATATCTGCTTCCCAGCATGCAGAGTTTTTAAGGTCATGTGTTTTAGTTTCCAAGCTGCTATGAAAAACACTACACAATAGCTTGGTTTAAACAACAGGAAGTTTTTGGCTCATTGTTTCAGAGGCTAGAAGGCTTAACTTCCTCCTGGAGTCAGTAGCATCATGACCAACTAGCAGTACTTGGGGGATTTTTTGGCTTTTCTGACACATGGCAATGTTCTCTCTTTCTTCTGGGTTCCTCCTGACATGACTTACGGTACCTCCCTGTGGCTTGCTCTAACTATGTCTGAAATTCTGCTTATAAAGGGTTCCAATAATCCAGATTAAATCCCACTCACATCAGTTGGGCCACACCTTAACTAAAACAATATTATAAGACAGCCTATTTACAACGTGTTCACAACCATAAGAATGCAGATGAAGACAAAGGACATGTCTAAATTGGAGTAAGTAATTCAGTCCACCACACCATGGTAAGAAGTTTTGTGTTTGTTTTTTTTTTTTTAATTTTTGTTTTGTATTGTTTTGTTTTCCGCTGACAACAGAGGGACTCCATTGAAATGTTTTAAGTAGGGGAGAGACTGGTGTAATTTACATTTTGCAAGCATTTTTCAGGATACTGTGCAGATAATATATTAAAGGGGAACAAGAATAAAGGCAAGGAAAGCAGTTACGAGAATATGCAATAGTACAGGCAAGTGATGATGTTAGGTTAGAGTAGGATTGGAACAATAGTGTTAGAGATAAAATGATTCAAGGTCTTTTCTTTCATAAATAAATTTATTATATTATACAAATTATACTCTGCCTTGCTTTTTTATGCTATATATTTTAGAGCTATTTCCATGTTAGTTTTATGCATCTATTGTTTTTTCTTTGAACCAGGATATAATATTATACTGTATAGATATATCTTAATTGATTTAGCTATTTTTCTATTGCTGGACATTAAAGAATTTAAGTAAATTATTTCTTCTCTTTCTTTACCTAGTAATGTTATAGGAAATATTCTTATAAGTGCCACTTTGTGAAGATGTACAGATATTATTCAGAATAGCCTTAGATGTGGAATTGCTATACATATTTTAAATTTTAATAGGCATTGACAACTATTCTCCTAAAAGACTGTACTAATTTACACTCTTAATAAGAGTGTATGAGACAGATCTTTGTCTCACATTTTTTAACATGAGATATTATCAATTTTTAATGTTTTTTTCAAAATGAGGGGGAAAACAGGAGGGTGGTATTGAGGAAAAGACAAATCAATTCTGTTGTATTTAAGGTGTATGACAGTACCTGCCTGTCCATTTCATTGTCTTAGTCAGGTTAGATAAACCAAATATTAGTGAACTTACATTACCTCCCTCCCCTGTGGTTCATCATTACACTATGAAAGAAGCAGTAGAGGGAGCAGTTCGAGATTCAATGGATTCCATTTTCACTAACAAAACCTGACAACCTTCATATATGATGGGCATTGATATTTCCTTTTATGCAAATTATCTGTTTGTAAACTTTGCTCATTTTTTCTCTCGAAATATTAGCTTGCTGTCTTTCTTTTATTTATTAGTGATTTGTGTAAATTTTTTATATTTATGTATTGTAATTTTTTCCACACATTGCAAAACTTTCCTATCAATTTGTAACTCATCTTATGGGGAGTTGTTGGGTGGGATAGAACATTTTGCCACAGAAGCTTTACATACTTATGTACTCATATATGTTGAACTTTCCTTTATGACTTTTGGATTTTGTGTTTTCTTTTTATAAGAAGCTGTATAAATAATAATTATTTTGCTCTCATTATGTGTCTAGTACAATGCTAAATGCCTCACACATATTCAACCATTAATCCATTTGAGATAAGTGTTATTATCTTAATTTTACAGATGAGTAAATTGAAATCTTAGGTCAATTTAATAGCTTGCCCAATATGCAACAAATAATGAGGAGTGGAAACAAACATTTGCCTGTTTCTAGACTCTATTCTGTTCCATTAAATATTTCATTTTAAACTTTCCTCTTAAACTATAGATTTTCAAAAAGTTGAGTTTTAGAAAAATAGAAATTCTCTGAAATCAAGCAAAAAAGAATGCAAAGCAATTGCTATGGTGTTAAAAGGGAACAGTAAGCTATCTTTTAACTCAAATTTAATGTAGAACATATGTGAGATAGGCATGGGGTGTGGGGTGAAGCTTGAGGAAAGCACAAGGCAGTGTATTGGTAAACACCCAAGAAGGTGAACATAAGACTCAGAATAGTGAATCTTATCTTCCTGATTAAGCTCACATATAGTCATATAAATGTTCTATTAGTCATGTTCTCAGTTAGATAAAACAACAAAATAATTTTCTACAAGAAAGTATAAAACAAATCACACTTGCACAAATACTTAGACACAAACATTTAAAAGTATACACATTTAAAACAAGAAAATGAGATACTTTCAGATTGTGTATTTGAATTGAAATGACTTTTCAGATCTATTCCTATAAGCATATTATGATGCCTCAAGCAATAATCATGTAAACTACAAAATTTATTATAAAAGATAATGGTTATTTTAATATCTGATTTTAGTTTGTTTGGGGAGGGGGTTGTTTCTTGTGTTTTTGTTTTTTTTTTCATATTTAGTTGGGGACTTACATTATGAAAATGGATGTTACAATGGATATTTGAATGTCAGTGTCCACAGCCATCCAGTATAATATAAGCAACAGTATGCAGAACATCTGGGCTTATTGCCATTATTCTGCAGACTGGATAATGATGCATGATCCCCTGAAGTCTAATTCCAGTGTTCCCTGGTTTGCCTGTTTCAAAGGGCTCTCTTAGCCAACATTTTGGAGCAGGTGCAAAGCCATCCTGAAATTTCCTTCTAAGATTTACACAAATGGCTGGCTTAACTGAACTGTGGACTCAAATTTCTTGTTGCCAGACTACTCAGACTCATGCATGATTTGGTTTATATTTCTCACCCAACTTAATTTATTCTCCTTCTACAGTTTTTTCAACTCTTTAATCAAAATCATATCGTGCTTTTATCTAGCATACAGTTTCTGAAAAGAAAAAAAATTGGAGTGAGATCACAATTAATAGTGGATGATAACTAGAAAGAATTTTTAAAACAATGGCTGAAAGTTTAGAGCTTTGTGAAGTACTTTCTGCTCCAGGAGTCATTTGAATGACTCTGGATAATTTACTTGATCTCTCTGGGCTTCTCTATGTCCCTTATGGATCTTGCATAAGAATTAACTGTGGTATGTGTAAGAAGGTATTGAGATACACAAGGCCCTCTACCAAGATAAAATATTATATGAGCATGAGAGAGGATGTAAGATTGTTAACATGAGAAATAGCTTTAGGAAGGGCATGGTAGATTGGCTTCCACCTTGAGTTTTCTACACATATTCAGATATTTTGTTTGGATGATAGCATACTTGAGGTGAAGATGGCAATTGCCAAACACTGTTGGTTATTTACCCCACAGACATTTTCTTCCACTCCCAAGTTAAGGAAGCAGCAAGTACAAAGATACTAAAGTAAAACACAGGTGAATACAAGCATAGATGGAGTATAATGAGTGAGGGCAGAAGGTGAGGAGAGAAGAGGCATGGGCTTGACTGCATAGAATCCTTTAGGCCATGGCACAGCATAAAAGACTCTATTGGTTGCCTACACAAAATTCACATCCCACATCCTTTCTTCATTGCTGATAAAGTTCTGATTTTGTGCTTATAGAATGTGTACTCCCTCCCTGACCCCAGAGGTTGACATTTGATTAGACTAAGACAATCGTGCTCGTTCCATAATAGGCCTTTTTGATCCACCAGTAACTAATGAGAAATAAAGCAATATTTCTAGCGGATCTTCTCAGATGATTTTCCTCCCTGGTAAAGACACTCATGAGAAGAAACAGTTATCTCTGTCTTTGAGCTACAGTGTGTGAATTTACACATTTGTAACCATAAGTTTAAAAACAAGAAAATTTCAGAGAAACTAACAAGAATGCTTAAGTTATTAAGCAGCAGAATTAACTAGCCCTGGAAACATCCTGTATTCATTCATTTTGTTTTAGGACATAATAACATTTTCTTATTGTTTAATCATTCTGATATATAGGCTTAGACAAAATGCCACAATCCTTACATTCCTAAACTGAGAAATTGTTGAAGAAATGTGAGTTGATACATGACCATGTTGCGTACTATGGGATGTTGAGGAAGTCATGTATGTTCCTTGCTGCCATTGCCGAGCCCTGGCCTACACCACTCTCATTTTCTTTTGTGTACAGCTGTTTCAATGTGTTTCTATTCACAGCCAGGGAATACCTTAGGATGGAATGCTCTGACAATACCTTAAATCTGAAACTGGGAACAAGCAGTTGCAGCTGTTTATCAAGGTGGGAACTCTCAGTGGTAGGGTCCCCTCCCCCTGGGGTTGTATAAATACCACACCTTTAGGCAGCACAGGTTTGTCTCCTTCTCCAAGAGGAAGTGGATGTGCAAAGCAACCATCCACCTACCCTGACCTGAGTAGTTGGCCTCCTTGGGTACCTGTCTATGATGAGATCTCTTATCCTGATCTTTCTTTTTTTTTTTTATTGCCTTTTTTTTTTTAAGATTTTATTTATTTATTTTATTTATCCCCTCTTGCTGCTTGTGCTCGCTGTGTCCATTTGCTGTGCGTTTTTCTGTGTCTACTTGTCTCCCTTTGTTGTGTCATCTTGCTGCGTCAGCTCACCATGCCGCACGGGATGGCTTGCCTTCACCAGGAGGCCCAGGGAATCAAACCCAGGGCCTCCCATGTGGTAAACGGGAGCCCTATCGATTGAGCCACATCCGCTTCCCTATCCTGATCTTTTGAACACTTTGAGCTATATAACTCATAAAGTAATTGTTTGCTGAAAGTTTCTCTTGTGCCTGAGCCCGTGTTCCCACATGTACCATTTAGCACCTTGCTCTACAGATTTTAGTACAGCAAGCAGGGTGCATGGAGAAGTATAGAGTGCGTTGATTTTTTGACCATTATTTTCATCATTCTTTTGTTCCTTTAGTACAGGAGTATCTTGGGCAATACAGTACTCATGGCTTTGTGGGCTAAACTGAGGTGATGCTCTCACCCTACCAGTCTGAGTAGAGGTACTGACTTTTAGCTGGGGACATTGGACATGTTTCCTCTGTCCTATGGATGAGGGATGGTGATAAATGGGATCAGGGACTCCACCAAGGAATGCCAAGGTGTTTGCTAGCTGGTTTCATGCTGAGATCAGTGAGGTTAAGGCTTTCACTGCCTGGCATACACTCCCTAGGCTAATGGACATTTTTATCTGTTATCATTCTGGAAGCAGGAATACCTACATTCAGGCAACCCATACTGATCTTGAGGTTAGTGTGTGTGGTTAGTCATTATTCAGACTAACTAAAGATGGGAACCCATAGGTTTAAATTTTAAATACAAGCTTATATAAAGAAAGAGATATGTGATATGAAAGATAGGTATGGACAGAAGCCTGGAGAGGATCTCCTTTCATGGTTGTTCTAACTTTATGATGAGGGTGCCACTACCACCCTGATCAACCAGGCCAAGTACAGAGTCTTGAACCAACAAACTCTTAGTCAATTGGAGTTAGGGGAGGAGGAGGCAGGGGGTGGGAGGGAGTGGCCGATGGTGTAGCCACAGGCATTCCATGGCTACAGCCTCTGTTTAACTGGATTCTTCAGAGAAACAGACAAGCATATACGATTCTGGGTGACTTCCCCCATATTCCAGCTAGAACTTGGAGCAATGGTAGATTGAGCTATTTGCATATTGGTACCAGCATATTCCTGAACTCACTATATGTCAGGCACCCTTGTTTCATGTGATATCTCAAGCAGCTAATTTCCACTGGGTGACAGAGGAGGAGTTGGCTCTGCAGGAGGCAAAACCAGATGTTTTGGACACCCAACCTCTAGGGAATTTAAGGCCTCAATTTTAGTTTGAGCTACAGGTTTCTGCCACCTAGACAGACCCATGCCAATGGGTACTTCTGGCCAAAGAACAGAGCAAAAAGAATTCACAGATCCCTGGGGCTTTGGGACCAAGAAGTTCCCAGACACAACCCAGAACTACTCTCACTTTGAGAGGCAGCTTCTAGCATGCTATTGGGCCTTGGTGGAAACAGAAAGATCGCTGAGAGCTCTCAGGTCCTCCAGAAGTCAGAAATCTCCATCATTACCTCAGTCCCAGGTAATCAGGACACTCATCCAAGCAGTGTCCAACAGCAGAGTATTATCAAATAAAAGTGGTATACTCAGGATTGTGCTCACCTGAGACTCCAGAGAGTGACATGCTTGCATGAGAGCATGGCAGAGATGCCTTCAACAATGATCCGGTTGCAATACCAGATGAGGGCCCTTACCTCCTTGCATTGGCATCTTGGGGACCTTGACTCAAGAATGTCCCACCAGATGCTCAGTGTTGGTTCACTGATGGGTATACCAAGCTCAAGTCATCTGGTTTTCATTGGCTCCAACAGACTGAATGCCACCTATGGCACAAAAAAATTACCCAATGTGCTGAACATTGAGTGGACCTCTTAGCCCTGGATCACTCTGACCTAAGCACCCTCATGTACCTGTTTACTATCTCATGGGCTGTCACCAACAGCTTTGAATTCTGGTCAGGTTCATGAAGGGAATAAATTTGGAGAATCAGAAGTTCACAATTGTGGGGAAGGGACCTTTGGAAAAATTGCCAGCATAGAAAGCATTAATGTCCTCATGTTGATTTACATGTCAATGGCCTGAGTCAAGATGAGCATAATTGGAATGAACTAGCTGATAAAAGATGCACTGAGTTGTTTTCTGTCACTAATGAGGACAGAGATCATCCTGGGAGAGAGGCAGTAAATGAATCCTGTCTAGAGGATGAGGGCAATGAACTTATCCTCAGTTACATCTAGGAAATAGCTGAACTTCCCATGGCTGCTTCTGCTCCTGGGTAAATCCACTACTGAATTGGACATGGAAATTCCAACACTGTGAAATTATGGACCCAGGAAGACAGAATACCTCTCACATTTCTGAGGAAACCAATCAGAAGAGCAAACAGACTTAAAAGCCCTGTCCTGGGCTCCACCCATGTCACTCACCATGTAGTGTGCCCACAGTCCATGCCTCAGCATGGACCATGTACAACATTTTTGTAAGCAAGTACACATATATGCATATATATTTATATATCATTTTGCAAATGTTTGTATGTATTGTGAGAATTTTGATTTTTACCCACAATAAAAATAAATAAAAAATTTAAAAAAAAAATAAAAAGCACATGAAAAGATGCCCCAAACCACTAGTATTAGGGAAATGCAAATCAAAACTGCAATGAGATATCATCTTATGCCCGTTAGACTGTTGGCTATTATAAAACAGAAGACTACAAGTGTTGGAGAGTATGTGGAGGAATGGGAACACTTATCCACTGCTGGTGGGCATGTAGAATGTTGCCACCATTGTGGAGGACAGTATGGCTGTTCCTCAGAAAACTAACTATAAAACTACCATATGATCCAGCAATTCCACTGCTGGGTATATACCCAGAAGATTTGAAAGCAAGGACACGAACAGTTATATGCCCACCAATATTTATAGTGGCATTATTCACTATTGTCAAAAGATGTAATCAACCCAAAAGCCCTTCAATAAATGAATGGGTAAACAAATTGTGCTACATACACAAAACAGAATATTACTCAGCTGTAAGGAGTAATACAGTATTAACACATGGGATAACATGGATGAATCTTGAGGACCTTAGCTGAGTGAAGCAAGCCACGCATTGAAGGGCAAATATTAAATGACCTCACTGATATGAGTCAAGCAATTTGAGCAGACTCACAGAGCTAGAGTCTGGGAGATTGGATTTTGGGGAAAAGAAAAGAAGAAGAAGGATTTGAGCCAATGCCCATATGGGCAAAGTCTATGATAAGATAGAAGTGTGTAGTTATGCTGTGGAGGGTCATTATGGTGGTGCAGTAATACTATTTGGTTAGGCAATGAAGGTATTTCAGGAAGTTAGGGTGTGGAGTGTTGGTTGGACTTTCCATGTAGCTGTGGGGAGGGGAGGGGGAGGGAGCAAGTGAACACTGCGGATTGGTAGTTATGTGGTTGAAAGTACAATGTTGGGAACCCTAAACAAAATAGTGTTACTGTTTTAGGAATTGGATATGGGGGACAATTTGGACAGGGCGCACCAGGGTCAGGCTTCTAGGAAGTGTATGAATGTTCATCTTGACATAGTGTGTTATATCAGTGGTTGGAGATCCATGTAATGTGTGGGAAGGTACTGGACTTCCATCCTGGGGAGGCCACTATATTCTCAAAGAGAGGGGCAGGAGTTTCTCAAGAGCAAGGGTGGTGACCAATAGAGGAAGACTGATAAGTGTGTCAAGCTGTTAGTGTTTTTGCAAGTAACTAGGAATCTGGTCCTGCAAAGAATGAAGGCTGGTGCTTGCTGTGGGTTCTGAGTGGAGGGGGAGGGAGTAATAGAAAAGATGGAACAGGTGGCATTTTAAGGGTGATGGAAGAGTTCTACATGATCATGCAATGATGGATACAGTCCATGTTAAGTTTCATCAAAATTTATAAAAGTGTATGTTCCAAAATGTAAAGCATAATGTAAACCACTGACCAAGGTTGTTAGATATGTTTCAATATTTGTTCATCAGTTGTTACTAATGTACCACCCATATATAATATGTTATTAATAGGGGAAGGGGGGAAAGGGGGAAGATGTTGGATATATGGGAGTTCCTTATATTCTGTATGTGACTTTGTTGTGACCTAAAACTTCTTTGAAGACACGATGAAAAAAAGTAAGCTACTGGGGGAATAAATGGAAGAAAATACCACTATACATACAGGACAAGAGATCTTACAGTGATGAAAGACAAAATGACAAAAAAATATATTTTTTCATTATTTTTACCATCCCAAAGTTTCTATTTTTTATTTTTTATTGTATTTTTTTTTACCTATTTTTAAAATTATCATTATTATTTCATTTTCTTATTAATTGTATTTGGCTATTTTATTGGCTTCATTTTTGAAGAAGTTTTGGATCACAAAAGGGTTACTTCTGTGGCAGGGGAGTACCATTTGTGTGGGGTGTCAGAGAAGTATGATACATGGGAGGAGGTTCACTTGGGCATACATTTAAGGCATATAAATATGTTCAAATGTTCATGGGGCATTGTCATGGTGGGTGGAGGTTCATAGAATTATGGAAAGAATATTCCATTCCCATCCTGGGGAGCTCTGCCACATTCTCTGATGGAACAGCAAGAATCCCCCAAGTACAGAGGCAATGGCTAAGTGAAGGAGGATGGTACATTGACTGGCCCATGGTATTGATGGCTGTGCTTATGAATCTTTACTCATGAAATTGAAAGTTAGCATAGTATTATAGGGTGCCTAAACATTACCTCCTGAGAGCATTCTTGTTGCTCTAATTTGGCCTATCTCTAAGCTGAATTTAGAAAAAAGATGCAATAATTTCCCCCTGTGTGGGACATGACTCCCAGGGATGAGCCTCCCTGGCACTGAGGGATTACTATCCAGCACCAACTAGCAATGCAACTGGAAAAAGAACTTGACAAAAAGGGGTAAACCTAAGACAAAAGAGTTTGTATGGCGAAGAGGCTTCAAAGTGAGTGATGAGGTCATCCCAGAGGTTATCATTATGCATGTCTAAGCAGGATATCATTGACTGCCAAATTAGACACTACCCTGAATAGCGGGGCTCCTGAGGGATCAGGAGACACCCAGGAACTATGGTCAGGGTAGATAGCTAATGTGTTTGGTGCCTTGCGAGTGGTCCATACTTTGGAGTTAATGCTGCCCATTGTGACAGAATTGGAATCAGTTGTGTTTTTCCTACAGATGGCCTTTAGTCCCTTTTATTTGAAAGTATAGTTGATGCTGGGGTTGGTAGGTGTACATCCAAGAGACTTCAGTAATTGGACTGTCCATGTGCCAGCTAGGCCTTGAGACTTAATGGAGTTGCAACACCTACTCTCCCATTCATTGGACTCACCCAGGACAACTAACAAGGAGGTGATGATGGACAACCACCATACCAAAGAACCAAGAGAATCAACAACTGGAAGCTAGAGTCCCATCCATTGGCCATATAGGACTGAAGCCCCCTCTCAGTTAGAGGAGAATTGGGCATTACCATCCCAGAATCTTCAGGATTGGGGAAAGAACGATGGCTTAGATTGGACTTAACTGGTATTCTCTTATAGACTTATTGTGTTTCTAGCAATGGAAGAACTTATATCATTGATGTGGAGTCAGTGGCCACTGGAGGTTCTGAAGTCAGGGAGAGGGAAAAGAGGTATAATATGGGGGCATTTTTGTGACTTGGTAATTGTCCTGAATAACATTGCAATGACAGATACAGGCCATTATATATCTTGCCATAACCTACAGCATTGTATGGGAGAGAATGCAAACTACAATGTAAACTGTAAATCATGCTTAGTTACAATACTCCAAAATGTGTTCATCAATTGCATTGAATGTACCACACTAATGAAGAATGTTGTTAATGGGGGCAAATGTGGGTGGTGTCGGGAGCAGGGCATATGGGAATCTCCTATATTTTTTATGTAACATTTATTTAATCTAAATATGTTTTTAATAAAATTTTAGAAAAAGGTAATGAGGCAGCAAGCAGAGTTGCAGCATCCACATATAGCCAGCATATGCCTTATATTGTGAAACATGTTATTCTTTCATCAATTGTAACAAATTACCTCACTAATGCAAAATGTTAATAATACGGAAAAGTCTGTGTATGGGATGAATATGGGAACTCTATTTTCTGCATGATTTTTCTGTAAACCTACAACTTCTCTAATTTAAAAAGGAAAAAAAAATAGAAAAGACAAAGAAACCCTGTTCTTCTTTTTAGAGTAAAAATAAAAACTAGTTTTAAAATTTTCCAAAAATATATTTGATTCTTATTTGGCTTTTAAAAGTAACATAATTTAGATTGAATAATGTCATTTACTAATAATAACAGAGGATTCAATATTTGTTCTGTTAGTGCAGTTTCTGTCCAGTATGAAATAAATCACATTATCCAATTTCACCCTAATTCTTTCTCCAAAGCAAAAATCAAAGGTCAGTTTTCAGGGAGGTTTTCATAATGATTTGGTATGGGTGATATTAGCACAGGAGAGAGATAAAGACTATAGGGTATTAACAATAATGAACTTTGCTCCTGAGATTACTGCAGTTTGTGAAAAAGCCACAGTTAATTCATTTGATAAATTTGTCATTGTCTTTTATTTCTTGGATAAGGGGAAAATTTATTTGTTGGATAAGCGGAAACAGGGAAACACTAGAGAATGGGACATATTGCTCCTAAATGTATAGCCTTCTTAGTAACACTTTTCAAGAAGCTAGTATTTTCTAAACAAAACAAATAAACATGGGAACACAACAACAATTGTAAGGAAAAATGTTTTAAGTAAGGCAAAATTGTTATTTGCAATATTTTGTGACCTGTTAAGAAGAGTGGAGACTGTGAAAATACAAGATAAGAGAAGCTGAGCAAAATCTAAATTGACATACATAATTTTAAAATTATAAAATTTATGGTGAAATGAAATATTAAAGAGGAATTTTTATTAACATAACATGTTAAATACAACTTTTTATATGGGTTCAGGTTTAGCAGAGACATAAAACCTAAGAGTATGACACAATAAGTGTCAAGAAGCCTCATATGCTAAAGTAAGATGGTAGAAGCGTTTAAGATGTTGTGAAAAGGTCATAAGACATTTTAAAAATGAGCCTGCCCATTCCTCAGCAGAGGGGTGTTCCTGCCAGGTGCCAATCCACAGGGCTCAGTATGACAGTTTGTCTGAGGCCCTATTTAGCCTAGACTGCTGTTGGTGCCACCCTTTTGGAACACCAGTACCTTGGAGTCCACACATACACAGCCATTCCTTCTCTTGCTTGATAGACCACAAAATACCATACCTCCAGCTATCCCTGGAAGGATCATAGGAGAGTTCTCCTTCCTTGTTTCCTGACTTCCTCATCTGCCCCATACTTGGCACCCTTTCCCCATTTCCCCAGAGGAGCTGCCTATCCTGTTTGAGTGGCCTTGCCAGAGACATCCTGCTACTCCTCATGCTGGTAGGCAACATCATCTGGCTAGTTAAATGTCCTAAGTACCTTAGCTTTCCTCCCCAAAACAAAGCATTTCAATGCACACATTTGGAGGGGCTGAGGTTCTTGCAGACGTCCAGAACAAATACAATCCTTGGAATGGAGGCAGAGTGGATCCATGGCTTCCCCAGGATAAGGCAGTTATCAGAATATTATTCATTCTGCCTCCCCTCACCGGTCCAGGTTCTGAGCAATGCTTGGAATCCCTCCCTCACTCCCCTGCCTAGTGGGGTGATAAACGACAGCCTCAGTCCCAGTGATCCCTTCTCCTTTTGGAATCTTCACCAAGTGGCAGGTCACTTCTGGGCAGGTCTGCTAGTGTCTAGCACCCAGGAGGTAAGACAGGCCCATCCTTAGGGACCTGAGCCCATTGGGGGAGGCAGAGGGGCTCAGGCTCAGAAAGAACCTCTGTGTGCATGAAGTTAGGCGTGTGTGTTTGTGTGTGCATGCATTTTTTTATTTGCTGTGGGGACAGTTGAATTTGGGGTATTTCCCTACAACAGTCACCCTTCTCCCTGGTTAAGGACCATCTATAATCCTAAGCCCTTAGAAGACTCTTCCAGCTTGGAAGGAATCTTACCATGACAGATTGAGTGGCTGAGTGTAGCCAAGGTAGTATGTGGGTAAGAGAATAAACACCTCCACAAATTCAATCTGAACCCCTGCAAGAGAGGATGGTGGGGTTTCCAGGTTTCAGAAAAGGTAAAAGGTGAGCTGATTCCCCAACCAACCCACCTTGCCTTGCCTTCCCTTTGTTTTCTTTGGTGAATGCAGGAGCTGTAGTGGCTGTCCCCTCTACCTGGACAGTGGTGTGTGTAGGTGTTTGTGGTGGAGCCATATGGTGCCTGGGAGGAGATGAAGATGAGGAGGTTTTTCCTTTCTGTATATTTAAAGGTTTGTATGATTAAATTAACACACAAAAAAAAAACAACAAAAAAGGGCCTGGGAACAAAAAGCTCCTATCCTCAAGTTACATAAGGGAGGACAAAAATTTCATGCTTGAAAAAGTCTAAGGCATGGGATTTTTGGCTTGATAAGTCTATAATGCAGGGTAGAGATACACTTCAGTGCTGTGGCCAGAGTGAAATCCACTTCCATCAATCATGGAGCAAAGGTTCACATTTACCATGGAAAAGTTATGGACTCTTCTGAAACAAACAACATTTTATTTTCTACTTAAAAGGACTGACTGCATGGTTGGGGGCCCAAAACAATAAATATTGTACCAGAATTTAGGATCTGGATCAAAGGTAATCATGTATCAGCCAGGGACAGTATCATCCATAAATTGGAAGTGTCATAAGAGGTCCTTAGTGAAGGAATCACCCAAGAACCAACAATAGTGTCCCCAAAACAGAAAGAAATAGTACTTGGAATCTACTCACTTACAAAGAAAACTAGAGACAGAATATCACAGATCAAACTCCATTTATGGCCCTGATAGCTTGTATATGACTAATGAAAAGACGAATAATCAATATGATCTCTGGAATTTGAACATTTAAAGAACAGAAGAACATTAGTTGAGATCTATTTTTTCTGCTTTGTGTTTTTTTATTGTGGTAAAATATACATAACAAGAAATTTACCATTTTAACCATTTTACAGCATACAATTCAATGACATTTAGTACATTCACAGTGTTGTGTAACCATCTCGCTATCTACATTAAGAATATTTTCAACACCCCAAAAGGAAACACTGTACTTATTTCCCACTCAACCTAGCTTCTAACAACTAGTGATTTCCTTAGTGTCTATCAGGGTTTACCTATGCTAGACATTTCGTTAAAGTATTTTATGACTGGCTTGTTTCATTTTGCATAATGTTTTCAAATTTCATTCATGTTGTAGCATGTATCATTTCTTCATACCTTTTTATGTTTGAATAATATTACATTATATGAATATACAACATTTTGTTTAACCATTAGTCAGTTAATGGACATTTGCACATTTCAGTTGTTTCTACATTTTGGCTATTGTGACTAATGCTGCCATAGATACGCATTTATAATTTTTTGAAAACCTGCTTTCAATTATTTTTCTTATATACATAGGAGTGGAATTACTGTTCCATATGATAAATTCTATCATTAACATAATGATGAACCACCCAAGTGTTTTCAACAGTGGCTGTACCATACTCCATTCTCACCAGCAATGTTTCTCCAAACTTTGCCTAAAACATGTTATTTTCCATATTTTGAATTATAAAAATTCTAGTGGGTAAGAAGTGCGATCTCATTGTGGTTTTCATTTGCATTTTCCTAAAGATGAAAAATGTGGAGTACATACCTGTACTTATTGTCCATTTGTATATATCCTTCATATAAATGTCTATTCAAGCCCTTTGTCCATTTTTAAATTGGGTTTTTGTATTTTTTGTTTTTGATTTTTTAAGAGCTCCTTATATATTCTGGATATTAGACCTTTATTAGATATATGATTTGTAAATATTTTATACCATTTTTGGGGTTGTCTTTTCATTCTCTAAAATGTATAATTTGATGCACAAAAGGATTAAGTTCTATGAAATCTAGGTTAACTAATTTTTCATTTTTTATTTGTGCTTTTGATGTCATATCTAAGAAACGATTGTGAAATCCAAGGTCACTGTGCTTTACCCCTAAGTTTCTTTCTAAGAATTTTATGGTTTTAGTTCAGACATTTAGATCTTTGATGAATTGTAAGTTAGTTTTTGTGTATGGTGTCCAACTTCATTCTTTTGCATGTGATTATCCAATAATTGTCACAGCATCATTTGTTGAAAAGACTCTTCTTTCCCCCATTGAATAATCACAGCACCCTTGTTAAAAGTTGATTGTCGTTGGAAATGTGGGCTTATTTTTGGACTTGCAATCTATTCTATTGCCAAGGCCAGCTTGGCAGAACAGCTAAAGTAAAGGGGGGTGCACAGGCTAAAAAGAAAGTTAAGAAACAAAAGAGACAAAGAGACAGAAACAGCAGAGGTCAGGTAGACTAAGAGGAGCTGCAACCTCAAGGCACCTGGACAGAATTCAGCTTTATTTTTATTTGTGTGATACAGATAATGGTTCAGCAGTTTTGCACAGGAAGTTCCTGCCTGAGCACGGTTTGAGTCCTTGAGCTCCTTAGATAACAGGCAAGGGAATACAAAGACTTTTACAGAAATTCTAACCTATACAGAATTCTGAGAATTCTCCCACCTGGCCTAGTTTGCTAGTTTGCTACTTGTAGCAGCTATGACAGCTTACTTGCTTATCTGTGACATTGTGGACTGTTATTAACAGTTCCAGGGGCCCTACTTTGTAGGGGCTCCCAACATATCCCCTTTTTGTTTTTGTTCTGCGCAGTGATTGTGCCTGTCTTAAGTTGATCTCCTCTGAGATTCTTACCCGTCATTGACTACCAGCCCACGATATTTCACACATAGCGGGGACTCAAGGGTCACAGAGCATAGCCTTTTGTGTTAAGCATAATTGAGTACTTTGAGTTAAGGCTAGGCCAGCAGTGATCGACAAAGCTATAATTCCTATTAAAGCTACAATGCCTGCCACAATTAGATCCAAAGCTCTTGGGCGACATGGTGTCAACTGTTGTTGAACAATTTGCAGGACCTATTCATCTGTATCTCTATACCAAGGACTTTGAAGTTGAGTAGGTAGCATAACAAAAGCAGGTTGCTTAACGATAAGTAAATCTCCATCTAAATTACCTTGGGTTATACAATTTGTTAGATTGCACCCATGAAAATGTACATGAAAATAATCTTTAACCTTTGTAATATTAATCTTTCCTGCCACTACCACAGATGGGGAGGGTACACAGGCTCATAGGCCATACTGCCAGGTATGCAAAGTCTGAACGCTGGGGGTCGTAAAGTTCACATAGTGTGTGGCAGCCCAAATGCCACAAGTCCTTTTTTAAAATGTGTTCAGGATTCATAAATATGCTTTTCACAAAGTCACCCACTGAAAAGGCATGGAAGTGGGGTGACTGGGGTCCACGTAATGAGCCCAAGTGTGTAGATGAAAGTCCAAAAAGCCTGTAATATTGTAACAATTAACAGGTAAGTATGCATACTGGTGCCAGGGTGGAAACCTGGCAAACATAATATTAGTGATATTAAGGCACTGTGGCAATGGGGGCCAAAGTGTAAACTATAATGTAAACCATTGACGATGGTTAGTAGCTATGTTTCAATATTTGTACACCAATTGTAAAAAATGTACCATCCACATATAAAATGTTATTAATAGGGAAAGGGGAAAAGGGCAGGATATTGCATATATGGGAATCCCCTGTATTCTGTACATGACTTTTCTGTAAACTAAAACTTCTTTCAAGACAAAATGAAAAAAGTAAGACACTGGGGGAATAAACAGAAGAAAATGTCACTGTACATGCAAGACAAGAGATCTTGCAGTGATACAAGACATAATGTAAAAATTTTTTAAAAAATATTTTACTTATTGTTATTCCAAATTTTTTATTTAAAAATTTTTTGTATTTTATTTCTTATTTTTAAAACTATCATTATTATTTCATTTTCTTTTTAAATGTATTTGGTTATTTTGTTAGCTTCATTTTTGAAGAAGTTTTGGATCACAAAAGGGTTATAACTCTGACAGTAAGAACTTATATCATTGATGTTGGCACAGTGGCCACTGGAGATTCTGAGGGCAGGGAGAGGGAAAAGAGGTATAATTTGGGGGCATTTTGGGGACTTGGGAATTGTCCTGAATGACATTACAATGACAGATACAGGCCATTATATATCTTGCCATAACCTACAAAATTGTGCAGGAGAGAGTGTAAACTACAATGTAAACTATAACCCATGCTTAGTTGCAATGCTTCAAAATGTGTTCATCAATTGTAATGAATGTACTACCCTAATGAGGTATTGTTAACGTGGGAAAATGTGGGAGGTGTAAGGAGAAGGGTATATGGAAATCCCCTTTATTTTTTAGGTAATATTTATGTAATCTAAGTATCTTTTAAAAAATAATTTAAAAAAACATATTTAGAAACCTCCCCCCCCCCCAAAAAAAAAGACAAAGGGCAATTTTTATATATAGTTATGATAGGTAACAAATGTGGCATAGTGGATATGGAATTAAATGGAACTATGGCATTGCAAGTTTTGTATATTTTCCTGCAAATAATTCTATAATGACTTTAAGTAGATTATGAAAAGTTAAACATGCATGTTTTAAGCCCCAGAGAAATAACTATAAAATGCAAAAATTTATAGCCAAAAGCCAATTGTTTAAAGCAAAAATGAAAACTATGATACATGCATTTTATCAGATATGTAAAATAAGATGTATTATAGCAATAGGAAATAACAGAGCAGTGGGTAATAGCAAATATATGCAATAAATTTCTTACATTATAGAAGAAGATGTGTAATATTAATTTAATGTAGAATGTGTTATGTTAAGCATGTGTACTTTAATCTGGAGAATACTTAACTAAGTAATTAAAACGAAATAATTAAAAGAGTTGTAGCTAAAAAGCCACTTAAGCAGATTATGTGGAATTCTAAAAATTACTCTATAACTTTAAAAATATCAAGAAAGAGGAAAAAAAGGAAAAAGAATAGATGGGATTTTTGACAGATATTTACACTATGATTTTCATAGAAGTGTTACTCAAAATAGATAACAGGTGGAAGCAACCTAAATGTCCATCAGCAGATGATGAATGAACAAAATGTGGTGTAGACATACAATGCATTATTACTCACCATTAAAAGGGAATGCAATTCTGATACATGCCACTACATGGATAAGCCTTGAAGACATTACGTTGAGTGTAATAAGTCAAATGCAGAAGGCAAAACATTACTGTAGGTGATTCCACTTATATGAACTAGCTAGAATATGCAAATGTATAGAGGCAGAAAGTAGAGTACAGTTTATCAAGGGTGTTAGAAGGGGGGGAATGAGGAACTAATGAATAATGGGTGTAGGCTTTCTGTTTGGGGTAATAAGAAAGTTTTGGTAATGGATGGTGGTGAAGATAGCACAACATTGTGAATGTGTATAATCCCACTTAATAGTATGTATATTATATATTTCCACAATTGAAAACATATCAACTAAAGAGACTACGACAATTAAATGCAATTGATGATCCTGGATTGGATCTAGTAATGGAGGGGAAAAGGCCCCAAAGGACATTATTGGGACATATAGAAATGGAATATAGACTGAAAGCTTTATATCGATATTCAATTTCTTGAATTTGATAACTCTACTTCAGGTAGTTACAAAAGGGAATATCCTTGTTCTTAGAAAATGTACATGGAAGTATTAAGTGTTCAAGGAACACATATATGAATGTATTATGGTGCATGCAACCAACTCACACATGTTTAGAAAATTGATAGAAAGACAGATAAGTATATAGAAGATGCAACATATATAGCAAAATGTAGAAATTGTTGGATCTGGAAGGTATATTGGAATTCTCTGCATTTGTATTATTTTTGCAATTGTCCTGTAAGTTTGCAATTATTTCAAAATAATATGTTTAAGGAAAAACAGGAAGAGTGATTGCCTGGTGAAGGACTAGTAGAATATTTCACCATTCAATGAGTTATCAATCCATTACTATGTCACTAGTAAGAACTTTTAAAAGGAGCTCGAAGAACTAATGCAGTCTGCAGTGGCCCTGAATGGCATTTAATTCTTTCCAAACTCCCATTGAACAGAGCTAAGGATCCTATGTCACATTGGCAGCAATCTTAGTTAAGAAATGTGGAAATTCCCTTACCTTTACTCATCTTAAAATGAGAACAATCCAAAAAGTTGTGAACAATTCATCCATCAATTAGGATGGTTCAAGTGTTATTATAGTAGTTATAATTGTGGCTTTCCATATTATATTGAAGATAAAATTTTAAACAAATTTTCAGGGACACTCTGCTCCAGCAAAATAGATATCCAGAAACCCTCTATCAGATTTATCGCCTAAAATTAGAGTTTCTGTATTTGAACAACTGCAACTTCTTATGATACCTTATCAACACTTCAATTTGAAGGTACATAGACTGTTTTATTTGCTGTAGCTGTAAGGGAGGTAAAATTTCCATAAAAATAGTGGTCATGGGGACAGAACTCTGTCCAGGTGCCAGGGCATGGGGTTTGAATCTTAACTGGCATTTAACTTAAGCGATGTGCTCAGCCCCTGTGGTAGGCTGTTACTTTGGTGACCCCATTGAATGACATCTCCTGATTTTCATGCCTTCTGGCTTTTGGCAATGAGACTTAGGAAGCAATATTAAAGCAAAGGCTTGATGAGCACATGCATACTGGGGCTTATCCTCTTAGATAATATGCACCTAGAGCACTGAGCCAGCACAAAAAGAGATCTGACTATCCTGGAAAGACCATGTGTTGAGATACCTGGCCAGTCCCCACCCAGTCTGATGGCCCAGAAATGTTAATGAAGCCTCTTGTATGTCCTGGCCTCAGCTGCCCCAGCACCCCAGCTAATCACCAGTAGCATGCATGCATGATTGAATTCAGTTGGTGCCATAGGAAGCAGAACTGCCAGGCCAAGTCTTGCCCAAATTTCTGGCCCACAGAATAATGAAGAACTTTGCTATTGTTTTTGAAGTCAGTAAGTTCTGGGGGATAATTTCTTATGCTGCAATAGATAAATGAAAATCCCCTCTTTGGAAATTAAAAATACTTTTTTTGTAATTTAAAATACTTCTTTCTACCACATCCAAACAAACAAACAGAAAAATCAAAACAAAGGACACATAAAGAGAATGAATAGCAAAATGAGAGACTTCAATCTATCTGCAATTTTGGAAAATAATAGAGCAGAAGGAATTTCCAGGTATAGGAGCTTGAAGAGTTTGGCACATCTTCTCTGAAAAATGGAAGTATAAAACTAGGGCTAAACATGACAACCATTTCAATGATCAGGAAACTGACCAAAGACAGACAACAAATTGAAAAGCATTTGTTCTTGAAAAACTGCTAAATTTTCAGGTGAGATCAGCAAGAGACTAGCCTTCTTGATGGGACTACTCTCATATGCTTTCCACCCCCACTCTTAGGAAAAGCAGTAGCTTTAATAGTGACTCTGTGGACAGAAAGATGGGTTTGATTTGGAGTGGAGGAAAGAGCCATGGCTTTATTAGCTAAAATCAGAAAATATTTTAAGAAATTAATTAAGACAATGCACTGCATTTCTATCACATGGCTGTGTTTCCAAATGGAGTGAATCATTAAACAGCCAGAAATCTGACTAGCAGACTTAGAAAAGGAGAGAACTATAGAAGAACTAGATAAGCTCTCCACATAGCTTTGGGTCTGAGAAAGTATATGCTTGTTCATGGGAAACCCTAAACCCTACAGAAAGTAAAAAACAAAGGGCATACTGAGAACTACTTGAAATTTGAATGAACTCTCTGACACACACACAGATCAACAAACAGAGGCTGGGAGAATAAGGACTTGAGGTATTAAAGCACAAGTTCTACCAAAATCATTAGTTGATCACTAAGTTAAGAATATGTAATGACAAGCCACAGCAAGCTAAATAATTAATAAAAATGGGGGAAAAGTGAACAGAGAGATAAGAGTAGCACACCAAATGGTTAACAGATTTTGAGGATTAAATCTGGGGGAAAATAAATCAGAATACCGGGTTCCTACAATGTATTACCTAAAACATTCCATTTCCAAGAAAAATATTGAAACATGCAAAACAGAAAAATGAGACCCATACTCAGGAAAATAGAGCAGTCAAAAGAAACTAATTCTGAGTAGGCCCAGATGTTGTTTATGGTGTACAAAATTTCAAAGCAGCTATTATAAATTTTTTCAAAGAATTCAAGGAAATATTCAAAAATTAGATAATATGATTGCAATGCCTCAGTAAGTAGGGACTCTCAATAGAGAAATAGATCCTATAATAAAGAACCTTATAGAAATTATAGAATTGAAAATTAAAGTAACTAAAATGAAAATTTCACCAGATGGGCTTAACAGCAGATTTGAGATGGCAGAAATAAAAAGAAACATTTAGTTTGAAGATAGATCAATAGAAACTATCCAAACAGAAAAATAGAGAGCATGCACTGTGGTACATCCAAATAGGACTACTACTCAGCAACAAAGAGGAACAAAGTATTGATTCATAAAACCATATGGTTAAATCTTAAATTCATTTTGCTATATAAAAGAATCCAGATACCAAAATGTTACATATTGCATGTTTCCATTGATAACATTCTGAAAAAGCAAAATTAGAGAGATGGAAATCAGAAGGAAGGATGGTTGACCACAAAGTTCCCATACACAGGAAATTTTAGGGTGATGCAGCAGTTAAGTATGGTGTTGTGGTGGTGGATAACATGACTCTATTTCTTTATCAAAACCTAAAGAACTGTATGCCACAAAGAATAAACTTTGATATATGTGAATTAAACAAAAGTCAAGCAGGATGTCAGAGTGAAACCAGAATAGAATGCAGACCTTGAATAATGAATCTATCTGTATTACAAATCTATGTCACAACCTTACTGAAAGAAATAGGGCAAAAGAAGCTGACCTCCTTTATGTTATCATTTGAAACTATGTTTTGATGGAATACTGCAGGCTAAATTAAAAAAGAATTGTACACAAACACTGTACTATAATTAGTAAATTTGTTTTTCAGGGTAGTACAAGGGAGCAATAATGAAACTACATTACACTTCTACTGGGTTGAACAAATAAGAAAATGTATTTTAGATAATGAAAACCAGGTTTCTCACTGTCAAACAATCCTGCTATAAATAAGCAAGTGGAAAAAGGCAAGATTGAACACTGTCGTGATAAATTAGAACCAGAAATATCAGAGAAATCCATGTTTCACTTATGATGAATATAGACAAACAAATAAATAGAAATTGGTAATTAGCTATGGATATATAAAGTCATATGTATGTATACATGGGATAGTCTACTTATCCATATATGCCTCCTCCATTGACTAAGAGGGTCTAGAAACACAGGGACATTGCAGTAGCACACCTGAAACCCATATATTGCTTCCTTAATAATATTTTCCAATAAAAGAAAAAAGGACTCTTTGAAGAAATGGCTCTTTTAAGGAGGAAGGTAGGAAAACTACAAGATGAGCCTGGATTATCTCATAGTTCCAGAAAGTTGGGAATTTTCAAAAGCCAAATGCATGAGGGCATTTCAAAATGACACATTAGTCAATCTGAAAGACCTCCCAATTGAATAATTTGAAGAACAAAATAAATATTGAACATATTAGATTAAACCTTAGGGGAAAATGCTCATGAAGCCATATTGATATTTAAAAAATTACCAAATAAGCAAATAAAGGAGAAGAAACAAATCATTCTTACAGGACAATTCCATTTAATAAATGCAGAAGAAATTGGAAGTAGAAAATCCCCATTAGAATAGCCTACTAATAATTTTTGGCAACCCAATCTAATGTGGTTATGGAAAATGCCAGTATTAGGGGAATAATACTTGAATAAAACTACCAACAAATTTGACTTAAATAACATATATGGAACCTTTCATCGAACAACAGCCAAAAACACATCTAGTTCAAGTATACATAGCAATTTCTCCATGATAAACCAAATTCTAATCTATGAAGCAAATCTCAATAATATTTAAAAGATTGAAACCATATAATGTATGTCCTCCTACCAGAAGAGAATTAAATTAAAAACAACAGAAAGAAATTAAAGACACCCCCCCTCCAAATACTTGCAAATTAATCAACACAGTTCGAAATGAATATTAGGTCAAAAGGAAAACACAGGAAAAATTAGACAATATCTCAAACTGAATGGAAAGGAAAAAAGCAATATGTCAAAATGGATGGATTGTACCTAAATCAGTGCTTAGGGGGAAAGTTGCATGTTTAAACACTTCCGTTAGAAAGGAAGAAAACTGAAAATCAATATTCTATGTTTCAATCACAAGAAGCTAGAAGATGGAGCAAACCAAACCCAAAGTGAAGAGAAGAAAGAGAATAATAAAGATTGGAGTGGAAATCAATGAAATATATAACAAATAAGTCTATAGAGAAAATTAGTGAAACCAAAAGTTGATTCTTTGTATAGATGAACACAATGAATTTGAACCTTTGCCTAGTTTGAACAAGATTGAAGAGAAGACACAAATTTCCAAAATCCAAAATGACTGACAGGTTTGTATCACAGCCCTTACTGAAATGTAAAGGATTAAGAGCATATTATAAAAACTACATGCCAATAAATTAGAAAACTTAGTTGAAATTTAAGGGAAAATTTATTTTTAAAAATGAAAAAATATATAAATTATGAAACTAACAAGCATAATAGACCTATATCAAATCAAGAATTTAGCTTTATATTAAAACTAATTTAATTTATATTAAAAACTAACTTATGGAGGGGCGGATGTGGCTCAAATGGTTGGGCGCCCGTCTCCCATATGGAGGGACCTGGGTTCGATCCCCGGGACCTCCTGGTAAAATAAAAAAATAAATAAATTAAATAAATAAATAAATAAGTATATAAATAAATAAAAAACTAACATATTAAATTTTTCACAAGACCTATATCAAATCAAGAAATTAGTTTTATGCAGGAATCCATCCTGCTAAGTCTTGCAGGGGTCTGTCCAGCAGAGCCCACGATGGTGCAAAGAATTACTCTGATCACTGAGGCTGAGAAAGGTGAGGGGGAGAATAGCTAAAGGAGCTCTTCTCCTTTTCTGATTCCCATCACAGTTTTTTTTCTTTTTTCACACAAGGTCACACTTTGTACACAAGGTCAGTGTGTATGTGCAGGGGCTCAAAAAGTTCCGGGCTGTGCAAAAGATAATGGGAAGGCAGAAAGCCCTAAGTAAGTAACAGAGCGAAGCAGGAATGTTCCTACTGTTTTCATCAGGAACTGATAGCAGCAGTCTTCTGCTTGTGCAGTAAAGCAGGCCCTAAACTGTTTCAAAGATGTTTTAACCAAAGAGCTCCCACATCACACCCATTTTTGTTTTGCTGTTTTAAATGTTCAGCAGTAGAAAGTGGGTTGGATGAGGCATTTAAAAAAGAGAAAAAAAAAAGAAGAAAAGGAAGGGGGAAATGCATCCTAACCCTTTCTTTCAGCTCCCCCTTTCCTGGTGGTTCAAGGTAAGAAATGGGAAACAAGTTTTTGGCTGTGATGAGTGAGCAGTTGTTGTAATGCCAGATTGCTATCTACTACCTAGGTTCCGATCTGAACAGGGTGTGGGAATCAAAATAGCCATGGGAGCAGGTGACCTCCTTCAGAAGGAGTGAAGGTCTGTGTGCTACCTCTGTTGGCCCCCAAATTCTCTTTGATGGCCCTTTTGTGACTGTGCCTGTGCCTGTCTTAGGTTTTTCCTTCCCTGAGGAATCTTACCTGTCTCTGACTAACCAGCCATCCTCTGGGCCCAAGTAGAGTGATGTGAGATGTGCAAGTGAGGAAGGGCCAACACCCCCCAAGAGGGTTAGTTCTGTCTCTTTGCAGCCTATGCTCATGTGGCCTCCAAGTCCAGTACCTGTCTTGGGATTCCCTCACCTGCTGGTGGGGCCCTGGCTCTGGCCACAAGTCTTGAGGAACCCAGGTTTCTTATCCAGGGAGGGAAAGCCCAACTCAGCAGGAAATCCAGGGCAGGGAGGCTTTTTCAGCCTAGGGATACCAGGCTCTTGACACAAGGCAATGCCATGTACAGAACATGTGCAAGACACCCCCCAGGTCATGGTAGGAACAACAGGATAGGGAGATTCTAGAAAAAGGTCTGTGAAGGAAGAAAAAATGCCACAGAGCCAGGCAAATAGGTAGGCAGGTGAGAAGGAAGGAAAGGAGACATTGGGGTAAAGCTGGGAGACATAAGGCTTTGAAATTTTCTCTATGAAAGAATGTTTTTTCACAAGCATAATTCAACCAAGGTGATGAAGTTCCATTCAGTGTGATGAGCTCAAGAGAGGGCCTGATAGATTAACCTAAGGACTGACAACAAAACAAGGAATATGATTATTCCAATAAGACATATTACCCAGGTTTTTATGTTTAGGCCATGAAACCAATTAGATGGATTTAACCATCGTAGATCATCATTGAGTGTTTGAAACACATTTTGTTGTATAAGAATTTGTATTTGAGACAATTGATGTTCCAGACATTGCTGGAGAGCAAGCACTTCTCCCTGTAGATGGGAGAAAAAATCCCCTTGTAAGTGGGTTTTCACTTGCTCCCAGGAGAGCTCGAAACTGTTTTTTAAGTATTTATATGAACATTTTCCTTATACAACTTTAATTATAATGAGGTTAGAAAATTCCTTTTAATTGCATAAGAGTTTCAAACATTTTATTTAATTTATAACATATTAAATGAACTTAACTATTTTTAGTACTTCATCTTTTCCTAGGTAAAAGAACAAAGTTTTTTGAAACAAAAAAATATCGTTTTAGGATTTGACTTTGGGAAAGCTGGTTTGAACATTATGTTCCTTTAAAAGTGGTAAGACTTGTTTCTCTTAAACAACCAAGGACATGATATGGTTAAAGTAAAAGAAGCTATTTTGATAAAAACAGACTTTCTTTTTCTTAAATAATAAAAACACATTCTATTTACCAAAATGATTTTGGAAACTGTTTCCAAGCAAACTTCTTACAACATACAATTTTCATTAACATTAAACAAACTTGTTAGAATAATGATTCAATTTGGTTACAAATTAAAATTATTATCCATATTTATTTATTAATATAATTGCTTATTTAATTTTTGGCCATTTGAATAGAGCTCTTTTTTTTTGTTAAGATTTATTTATTTACTTTATCCATTTTAAACACCCCCTTCCCCATTTTGCTGTTTTGTGTCCATTTGCTGCGCAATTCTCTGTGTCTGTTTCCTGCCATCTCTTCTCATCCTTCTCCTCCAGTCTTCACCAGGATTCGGTCCTGAAGACCTCCATTGTAGGAGAGAGGTGTTCTGCCAACTGCGCCACCTCGGTTCCTGGTTTCGGAGCTTTCCGAGCATCTTATCTTGACTCTCCCCTGCTACGTCATCATCCGGGGCCTGAAGGCTCACCTGCATACAGAGCCTGGCAGCCCATGCGCCTTCCACACACATATTTTTTATTTTACCGGGAGGTCCCGGGGATCGACCCCAGGTCCCTCCATATGGGAGACAGATGCCCAACCATCTGAGCCACATCCTCCCCCTGAATAGAGCTCTTTTAACAATTTTTATTTATCAATTTGATATTACCATCTGGAGGTATCAAAATATACACTGACACTGAACAAACAGACAAACACAAAATGAGTTACAACACACCAACAGAAATATAAAGCTTACTAATTTGACACATAATTCTTACTCTTTTGTTCTAATTGTTTAAGACTTCCCCAAGTTACTCCCTGAGCTTTGATAGTGTTATGGCATGGTTGTGTCCAGGAATTCCTTTGTTTCTCTATCATCATCTTCTCCATCTGTGGTATTGGGTTGAATGGGTGATTTTTCCAGCTCATGTAATAGCTTCAGGTTCTTTGCTGGCAGCCACCAGGGCCCTGTTGGCGTAAGCACACAAGCATACCCTCTCCCCCACGTTATGATGTCACAAAGTCCTTTCCATGATCCATCTCCTAACATTTCCTTATACAAAATTTTGGCACATGTTTGATGACTCTCCTGATGAGGGGAGAAATGTTTTCAGCTGCTGAAAGGCCATCTTTATCACAATTTTCAAAATTTAAAG
Organism: Tolypeutes matacus; assembly: GCA_026826555.1. Lineage (NCBI taxonomy): Eukaryota > Metazoa > Chordata > Mammalia > Cingulata > Chlamyphoridae > Tolypeutes > Tolypeutes matacus. Next base: position 1,675,094 of record JAKSZT010054500.1, on the reverse strand, counting down.
TATATAGTGCTAAAGCTATTGTATTTCTAGGAGAGGATCCATACTCACCCTTTTTTGTTTTTTAATGAGAGAATTTGAGAATTTGGTGAGTTCTTTCAGTGATGACTTGTCTTGTAGGGTTGTAAGGGATACTAGTGTCATGTGTGATATTCCATTGTTGTGTGAAGGTTTTGAATGTAGAGAGCTGTAACCAGGACCTTTGTCTGTTTTTAAGAGTATTAGGTTTGCCCATATGACTAATGGCTTCTAGTAGGTGGGTTTTAATGTGTTTAGTGCTTTCCTCAGATAATGGGGTGGCATGAATGAAATCTGTAAAAGTGTCACAGGATACATGTAAATAATGCAGGCAACAGGAAGGTGGGTAATGAGTAACATCAGTTTGCCAAATTTAATTGGATAAAAGACCCTCAGGGTTAATTCTTGGAGTTAAGCATGGTTTAGTGAATTGCTGACAATTGGGACAGGCTTGAATAATTTGTTTGGCTTGAGAGTGGGTTAAAGTAAATTGTTTGATTAGAAATTTAGCCTTTTGCTGGTAGAATTCATGGGAAATGTGGCCCTGCTGAAATGCTAAAGTTACTCCTACCAGGGAATCTGCTTGTTGATTTCCTTCTATTAAGGAATCTGGCAACCTAGAATGAGAATGGATATGGGTGGCAAAAATGAGATATTTATGCTGGTCTAGCAAGGATTGTAATATGAGGAAGAGGAAATATAATTCTTGATCTGGCAGGGGCTATATAAATGCTTGTTCTGTTTTGAAGAGTATAGACTACATAGCCAGAGTCACAAATGATGTTAATAGGCTGAGAGGGAAATTGTTTCAATGCCATAATTGTGGCAGCCAATTCAGCTTTTTGAGTTAATTTGTGGTTTTTGGTGATTGCGTAGGACCATTTTGATTGTTCATGCCATGTAATGGTGGCTTTAGAGGTTTTTCCTGAATCCTTAAGAAAAATGTTAATTGCATTGGAAATAGGGGTAGGGTCAATAATACGAGGAGGTTTGAGATTTAACATGGGGAGTTGTTGAAGTATTTTATCAGCAGGTAGCAAGAAAACAATTTACCCTAAGTAATCTGTCATGGCAGTTTGTAGTTCTATTGAATTAAAAAGGGCTTGTTGGAAATGATCTTGTGAAAGGCAGACATGAACGATATCTAGGTCAAAATTGGTTAATTGTTGACAGTGAAAGTGACCTTTGAATAAAATTTGGGCTACATTATGGATATATGGCGTAATAGTTTTGCGAGGAGTGTGGGACAGAAAAATCCATTCTAAACATCCAAGTTGTGGGAGTAACTGCCGCGAACAACCCTGTGGGAGTTAAGGCGGTGGGGAAAAGGAATAATCTATTTGGAAACTGACGGTTTCTATGGTTTAATTGTCTTTTTTGAATGACAATGTTAACTTGCTCAGTTCCTTCAGTGCTAATGGGGTTAAATGTTGTGGGGACTTAAGATCAGCACCTTCTTTTAGGATATTGAATAAATGTTGTAATTGGCAGGTGGGAATGCCTAAACTGGTTTTTATCCAATTTAGGCTCCTAAAAGTTTTGGTAAATCATTAAGCGTTTTTATGCTGCTGGCATCTAGTGTTACTATTTCTAGCCCAACTGTCCTAGATGATAAAACATATCCTAAACATTTCCAAGGTTGAGTTAATTGGACTTTATCAGGGGCTATTTGGAGACTGACTTGGGTAAGAGAATTTTGGAGATGTTTATAGAGTTGTGTTAAAGTGTTTCTGAGGGAGCTGCAATAAGGATATCATCCAAGTAATGATAAATACATGCTTGTGGGAAGGCAGAATGAGTAGGGCGTAAAGCCTGAGATACATAATATTGACACATAGTGGGGCTATTGAGCATTCCTTGTGGCAGAACTTTCCACTGATACTTAGTTAGGAGTTCATGATTGTTAATGGCAGGCAGTGTAAAAACAAACTTTTCCTTGTCTTGGACTGTGAGTGGAATGGTGAAAAAGCAATCTTTTAAATCAATTACTAACAAGGGGCAGTCTTTAAGAATCATGGCAGGATTAGGTAAAGCTAACTGAAGGGGACCCATGGGTTGAAGGATGGCATTAATTTGACATAGGTCATGAAAAAGTTGCCATTTGCCTGATTTTTTAAGAATGACAAAAATAGGGGTGTTCGGGGACTATTAGATGGCTCTATGTGTCGTGCTTCAAGTTGTTTTACTAGTAAATGAGCTTGCTGTAATTTTTCCCCTTTAAGTGGCCACTGTTCAACCCAAACTGGTTTGGAAGAAAGCCAAGTTAAAGGTAGGGGAGAAATTTGAACAGTGGCCTCCAGGAAAAAGGGGTCATTTTTAGAGTAAGATTCCATTAGGTTAGCAAGTCTTGACCCCACAAGTTCATGGGGACTGGTAAAATGTATGGTTGTATATATCCTTTTTGTTGATTAGGTCCTATGCATTGGAGAGTTTTAGAACTTTGTAGAGGGTTTTGGGGGCTGCCTACTCCAGTTATTACAAGGGTAGTTTGAAACACAGGCCAATTTGAATTCCAGTCTTTTTGAGAAATGACAATAATATCAGCTTTTGTGTCAATTAGGCCTAGAAATGATTGGTTTTGTATTTTTTATTTGAAGCAAGGGCTTTTGTAATTGTATAGAAGTGGTTCAATAAATATCTTCATCTCTGGTACTACCAAATCCTTGGTTTTCTCTATATTTTGAGTCCTAGTACATGGTATGAAAGGAGTAGGAGCTGGGCAAATTTTGTACCAACAGGAATTATATGAAAATTGGAAGCCTGTAACATTATTTTTATTTCTCCTTGGTAGTGAGAGTACTCCAGGGAGAATTTTTATTCCTTTAAGAGTAAGGCTAGACCTCCCTAAGAGAAGACCTACTAACCCTTGTGGAAAAGGTCCCCAGACTCTGGTAGGGGCTAAATAAATGGAGTCTTGTTCTTTTAATATTAGTTCGTTGGTAGTGATGATGTCCAATCCGGCACTGCCACTGGTGGCTGTGCAGAGATCGGAGACTCTTCTGTGGCCTGGTTCCAATAAACTTGATTGCTGTTTGGGGATTTGGGAGTTGAGTAATGGGAGTAGCACCAAAAGTTTTTGGGGGCGCTTGATCTGATGCTCCTCCTCCTGTTTCTCAAAAGAGGATTGCCATCCTTGTCAATTTTAGAGCAGCATTGCTTTGCCCAATGTTTTCCTCTCGAATCGGGGACAGTCGGTAAATGGAAATTTGATTACATTCCTTTTTAAGGTGTCCTTCTTTTCCACATTAAAACAGGTTTGAGTTGAGCATAAAATGGCTGCAAAAACCTGGGCTTTAAAGGCTTCAGTGCCCACATTTTGACATGCTTTGATAAATTCTCCTATAGATTGAAGAGTAGTTTGAATACTACTCATTGCTTGCTGGCAGTCAATGTTAACACCTTCATAAGCCAGTTGAAGGAGCAATGCATTTTCTGCTTCAGAATTTTCAACCTGGCAGGTAAAAGCATTTTGTAATTTATTAATGAAGTCCAAATATGATTTTGATGTCCCCCTGTCTGATGGTAGCATAAGAGCCCTGTTTGTTTTTACCTTCACGGATCTAGCACCAGGCCTGTATGGTGATTTTTTGAGCACTGGTTAAAGACACACTGATCTTATTAAGCTTGAACACGAGGTTCAAGGAAGGGCCCCGTACCTAAAAGCATGTCAGCTCCAATTGGTATTTGCTGCTCAAGATTACAAATTGCCTGTTGATTTTCTAGTTGCCAAACACTAAAATGAGCTGGGATAACAAGAGCTTTTACAAGAACTTTCCAATCCCAGGGGCACATTTGAGAGCTACCAGCAATGGCATATAAAATTCCCTTTGTGAAGGAACTGTGGAGCCCATTATCAATAATGCTTTTACTCAGCTCTTTAAAGACTGCATAGGGAAGTGAATCATGCTGTGGCTGCCCATGTTGGAGAATTACAGGAAACGTATGACATTCTCCTATCTCTATGGCTTCTTTTAAGCACTTTTCCATAGCTGGCCAAGGTTCTTGACTCTCAAGCATGGAGGGGCATGGAGGAGGAAAAGGTATTTCTTCCTTTTCAGGGGATAGAGGGTCTTTAACTGGGAAATCCTCTGAGGGACCCATGGGATGAAACATATATAGTGGACACAAGGCTGCTTTCACTATGCTACAGGTTATTAGGTAGAAGTTGGAAATTTTTCTCCTTGCTTATATTTTGTTTTTACATTTTTTCCTACCTGCTCCCATAATTCCAAATCTAAAGTTTCTTTTTTAGGAAACCAAGGGCAATACTTCTGAATTGTTTGCAATAGGGAGTACAATTGACCTTTTCAGACTGTGCAATCAGCTGCTTTGAAGAGTTGCTGCATTGTTTTTACAAAAGTATCTTGTTCTTTGGAAATTCTTGGTCCCATGAAGATTTAGAAACCCCTCACCGTACTAGACACGTTGGCACCTATCCCCAGCAGACATTGCTGTTCCCTTACCTTGGGAAGATTAGTTTTGGTTTTGATCAAGATGAGTATAACCACTCCTTAACATGCCACTGGTCTGAAACATGTCGGGGGCACCACTTGCAGGAATCCATCCTGCTAAGTCTTGTGAGTATCTGTGTAGCTGAGCCCTTGATGACACAAAGACTTACTCTGAACACTGAGGTTGAAAGAGGCAAGGGGGAGAACAGCTAAAGGAGCTATTCTCCTTTGTTGATTCCTATCACGGTTTCTATTTATTTTTTCACAAAGCACAAGGTCAGTGTGTACGTGCAGGGGCTCAGAAAGTTCTGGGCTGCACAGGAGACAATGGAGAGGCAGAAAGCCCTAACTAAGTAACAATGCAAAGCAAGAGTGCTCCTACTGTTTTCAGCAAGAACTGATAGCAGCAGGTTTCTGCTTGTGCAGTAAAGCAGGCCTTAAACTGTTTCAAAGATATTTTAACCAAAGAGCTCCCACACTTTTATATTAAATTTTTATTTAGTTTATATTAATTTTTTCTCACAAAAATCTTATGCTCATCACTGAGTTCTATGAAACATTAAAAAAGGAAAAAAATCAATCTGATATAAGCTCTTTCATTTGAAATAGGAAAAGGTGCTTCTAAATTATTAAATTATACCAGTATTACCTTGATATCAATGCCACAAAAATGACATTACAATAAAATAAAACAGGAAAAATATCCTTCATGATGATTAATGCAAAATTCCTTAAATATTAGCAAACAAAATCTAGAGACTTAGTCAAATAATTGTACATTTAGACCAAGTAGGATTGTCTCAGGAAAGCAAGGGTGGTTTATATACCTGAAAAATTAATCTAACACACTTTTTAAATAGAATAAAGAAAACTATCAACACAATCATCTCACTAAAGTAGAGAAAACACTTGAAAAGATCATACATCCATTCAAGGTAAAAAAAAAAAACCCAACAAACTAGGAATATAAGGGGACCTACCAAGTTACAAACCTACAAAAAAGATCAATATACATAAATCAATTACATTTTTATATACTTGCAATGAACAATCTAAAAATTCAATCAAGTAAAAGTTCTATTCACAATAACATAAAAAAAAAAACCATTAAACTGTTAGAAATAAGTCTTGAAGACAGTAGCCTGCATTTGTGGTGTGGGTACATGGTTTGGAAGGAAACCGTTTAGGTTTTGTTCTCAAGGAATTCTTTTTGTCTGCAGTTTCTCTGGGCTGACACAAGGCCATTGTTTCACCTTACCCGAAACCCTCTTAGGACAGAAAAACAGCTAAGTGGAGAGAATTCCTGAAATACAAGCCGCTGCCACCTAGAGAAATGATAAGAGTTGAGGCAAATAATAGGCATGACCAAACCTCAGGAAAAAAGTTGGGGAGAGAAGTACATTAGGGATGGTGGGGAACACACAACTAGTGGCCATCTCCCACACTTGCCCTTGAATTTTGTGCAGATGCTTCAATATGTTTCTATTCCTCAGCCTTCAAGGAGGTGTTATGTTTAATGGAGTAGCCTGATGATACTTTAAAACCAAAACCTGTAACAAGCAGTTCCAGTTGTTTATCAGGGTAGGAACTCTCAAAAGCAGGGTCTTCCTCCTTTGAGGTTGTATAAAAACCCACCCTTGGGCAGCACAGATTTGTCTCTCTTCTCTAAAGTGGGACATGTGGAGCTGCCATTTCCTGACCCTGATCTGAACAGTTATCTTCCCTGGGAGACTGGGAAGATATGATGAGATGACTTCCCCTGCTTTATTGGACACTTTGTGCTATATAATAAACCAGTCATTTAATGTTGGACCATCACGATGGGCCCTTGATATTGATGACTATAACTATGAACCTTTTTTTTTTTTATTGAAACTTAGCCTAGTATTATAGGGTACCTAAGAGTTACATCCTGAAAACCTCCTAGTTGCTCAAATGAGGCCTCTCTCTAAGCCAAACTCAGCATATAAATGCATTACCTTACCTCCAGTATGGGACATGACTCCCAGTGATGAGTCCCCCTGGCACCAAGGGATTATTGCGAAGCACCAACAAGCAATGCACCTGGGAAAAGACCTTGACAAAAAGGGAGAAAAGATAAAGACAAATGAGCTTCTATGGCTAAGAGACTTCAAAGTGAGTTAGGAAGTCATTCTAGAGGTTATGTTTATGCACATCACAGCAGGATCTCATTGACAAGCAAAGTAGCTATTACCCAAAAATAACAGGGCTTCTGAGGGCTCTGGAGACATCCAGACATTATAGTCAGGGCAGATAGCTCAGGAAATTGGTGCCTTCCCAGTGAGACCTACTTTGGAATTTGTGGTCCCAGGGTGACAGAGTTGGACTCAGTTGTGGTTTCCCTACACATGGGCTTTCTGTTCTTCTATTTGAACATATAATTAGTGTCAGAGTTGGTAAGTGTACGTTCAAGAGACTAAAATTTTGGGGCTGTCCATGTGCCAGCTGGACTCTGAATCTCAAGGGAGTTGCAACACCTACTCTCCAGTTAATTAGTCTCACCCAGGACAACTAAAAAGGAGGTGATGATGGACAACTACCATATCAAGGAACCAAGAGAGTCTACAACTGCAAGCAAGAAAGTTCCATCTGTCAGCCCAAATGGATCACAGCCCCCTCTCAATTAAAGCTGGGGTGGATATCACCATCCCAGAATCCTTAGGATTGGGGAATAAACTGTGAACTAAAGTCAACTTAATGGTATTCTGCTATAGATTTACTGTGATTCTAGCAATGGAAGAAATCATATCATTGAAGTGGAAGCAGTGGCCACTGGAGGTTCTGAGGGAAGGGAGAGGGAAAAACAGGTGTAATGTGGGGGCATTTTTTGGGATTTGGGAATCGTCCTGAATGACATTGTAACAACAGATACAAGCCATTATATCTTGCCATAACCTACAGAATTCGGTGGTAGAGAGTGTAAACTACAATGTAAACTTTAATCTATGCTTAGGGGCAATGCTCCAAAATGTGTTCATCAATTGCAATGAATGTACCACACTAATGAAGGCTGTTGTTGATGTGGGAAAGTGTGGGAGGGGTAGGGAGTGGGACATATGGAAATCTCCTATATTTTTAATGTAACAATTATGTAATCTAAATGTCTTTTAAAAGACTAACTAGTCATGTACAGACATTGCACACCAAAACAGCAGGATATACATTCTTCTCAAGTGCTCATGGATTTTCTCCAAGATAAACCATATGTTGGGTCACAAAGCATAAGTCAATAATTTCAACAAGATCAAAGTTATACAAAGCACTTTCTCTGATCATAATAGAATAAAGTTTGGAAATCAGCAGGAGGTGGAAAAAGGAAGAACTCACAAATTATGGAGATTAAACAACACACTGTTAAATAATCAGTGGGTCAAAGAAGAAATTGTCAGACAAATAAATAAATATTTCTAAACAAATGAAAATGAGACCACAGAATATCAGAACCTATGGAATGCAGAGACGGCAGTTCTGAGAGGGAAATTTATAGCCTTCAATGAATATATTAAAAAAGAAGAAATAGTTAAAAATCAATTACCTAACTACACATCTGGGAGAAATAGAAGAACAGCAAACTATTCTCAAAGCAAGTAGATGCAATGAAATAACAAAGATAAGAGTGGAAATAAATTGAGAAAAAAACGTAGAGAGAATCAATAAAAACAAAAGTTGGCTCTTTGACAGGATTAACAAAATCAACAAACACTTAGGTTGATGGAGAAAGAAAAAAAGAGAGAAGGTGCAAATAAATAACAAATAAATGAAAATGGAGATATTACAGTTATGAAACAACTCCTTACAATGAAAAACCCAGGATCAGATTGTCTCACAGGTGAGGTCTATCAAGCATTCAAAGAAGATTTAACACCAATCTGTAGCAGTTTGATATTATTTATGGATTCTAAAAAGAAGATTGTGCTTTAAAACTAGTATGTTCTTCTGGGTGTGATACCCTTTGATTGTATTATATGCAGTGACATGTCTTTGATTATATTATGTTAAGATTAGGGCTTTGACTTGACCATATCAGTAGGGTGTAACTCAGGGTAAGGTCCACCTCCTTCTTGGGCTATATAAATAGACACTTTTTCAAGAAGACACACAGAAGAAGACACAGAAAGAAGGCACAGGAAGAAAGAGAGCTCCATAGACATAGCAGAGGACAGAACTTTTATTCTGCTGCTCCAAGAAGAGGGATAAGCCATTTGCCTGACAGTTTGTAGCTAAAGAGAACAGAATAGTTGGGCTGAGGAAGCCCTGAAAGAAACAAACCCTATGCCAGCTTACAGCTGAGATAAGAAGCTGGGATGTGAATATTCTGGCTGTCCTGATTTTGTGATAATCAGGGTAGGCTAAACATTTGCTATATTAGAAACCATGCACGTGTCCCCAGACCTAGTTTTTCTCCCTGGGTCTGGTTTTTAGAATGCTGGTGTTAAACCGAGCCTGATTTATTATATGACCATCCTTCATGGGAAATGAATGTAATTCTAGGTACCTTTGGTCAACCTTAAGAGATATAGCAGGGGGATGGATGTGGCTCAAATGGTTGTGCATCCATCTCCCACATGGAGGGACCTGGGTTCAATCCCTGGGACCTCCCAGTAAAAAGAAAAAAAAGAAAAATATAGAATGCACACGGGCTGCCAGGCCCTGTGTGTAGGTACGCCATCAGGCCCCGTGAGCAGGTGAGCCCCCTAGTCCCTGTGCGTGGGTGTGCTGCCAGGTCCTATGCATGGGTGTGCCAACAGGCCCCATGCACAGGTGCACCACCAGGCCCCACAAGCGGGTAAGTCCCTCAGGCACCATACTTGGGTGTGCCACCAGGCCCAGCAAGCAGTTGACTTCCCCAGGCCCCACACGCAGGTGTACCACCAGATGCCGTGAGCCATGCAGCAAGATGATGACGTAACAGGAGAGTGACACAGGAGAGAGCCAAGGTGAGACACACCAACAAACCAGGAACTAGGGTGGTGTGGGCAGTGGGATGCCTCTCTCCCACATCAGAGATTCTTAGGGTCGAATCCCAGTGAAGACAGGAGGAGAAGGATGAGAAAAGAGGGCAGGAAAGTGACACAGAGAGTTGCCCTGCGAATGGACACCAAAACAGCAAAAACAGGGGTGGGGGGGGTTAAAAATGGATAAAAGTAAATAAATAAATAAATACTTTTTAAAAAATATAGGGGAATAAGATACAGACTATAGTTAGTAGTAATATTTTGACAATGCTCTTTCATGGTTTGTTAAAAAATATTTCACAACAATGCAAATTATCTGTGGTGGGATGATGTGTGGGAGCCCTGTGTGATGTTATGCATGTTTATCTTGTAAGTTCACCATGTTTACTGAATATTTATTGTTTATATATGTTCATGTATGAATGATATACTTCAAATAAATTGTTTAAAATAGAAAAAGAAGAAGCTGGGCCCATGGAGCCTTAAGAGGAAGCAGGAAGGAAAGACTAGACCCATCCTTTTACTTCTACAAGCGGCAACTGAATTGGGTAAGAAAGTACCTCTTATGGTACCTTGACTTGTACTCTTTAGAGCATTATAAATGTAAGCTTTTACTCCAAATAAATACCCTTTATAAAAACCAACAGATTTCTGGTACATTGCATTAGCATCCCTTTGGCTGACTAATACACAGGGTCACAAGAAAGATCACTACCAAACTGATCATATGAAGCCAATATTACCCTAATAAAAACAAACAAACAAACAGATAAACATATCATGAAAAAAGAAAATTAAAGAACAATTTCCCTAATAAATATGGATGCAGAAATGCTCAACAAAATATTGCTAATCAAATCCAACAACACTTTAAAGTAATTATTCATCATGATCTAGTGGGATCTATACCAAGCATGCAAAAGAGGTTCAACACAAGAAAATCAAGCAGCATAATACACCACATAAATAAGTCAAAGAATAAAAATCACATATCCTATTGATTGATGAAAGAAAGGTATTTGAAAAAAATTAGCATCCTTCATAAAAATATTACCACAATTGGAATTGAAAGAAACCTTTTCAACATGATAAAGGCCATATATGAAAAATGCACAACTAACATTGAGCTCAATGGTGACAGACTGAAACCTATCCCATTGAGAACAGGAACAAGACAATGATACCCACAGTAACCACTCTTCCATATTGAGCAAGAGGTTCTAGCTATAGCAATCAGGCAAGGAAACAAAATAAAATCATCCAAATCAAAAAAGAAGAAGTAAAATTTTCACAATTAACAGATGAAAAGATCTTATATCTATCAAGTCCAAAAAATCTACAACAAAGCTGCTAGAGCTAAAAAACAAAGAAATTCAGGGGAGTGACCAGAAACAAGAACAGTACGCAAAAATCAGTGGTGATTCTATACACCATTAATGCACAACCTGAGAAGGAAGTCAGAAAAGAAATTCCATATACAGTAGTGATTAAAAGAACTAGGAATAAACTTAAATAAGGATGTAAAGCTCTGGTATTCAGAAAACTACAATGCATTGCTAAAAGAAATGTTTGAAAAAAGACCTAAATAATTGGAAAAACTTTCCATGCTCATGAATTGGAAGATTAAATATCAATAAGATATCAATTGTACTCAAACTGATATACAGATTCAATTCAATCCTTATAAAAATTCCACCAACATTTTTAAACAAGTGGAAAACACTATTATCAATTTAATTTGGAGGGGTAAAAGCCCTGAATAGCCATAAATATCTTAAAAGGAATAGTGACGTTTGAGAACTCTCAGTTCCTGACTTTAAATCATATTCTTTATTACAGTGGTTAAAATAGCATGGTACTGGCATAAAGATAGACAAATAGAAAAATGGAAACATATTGATGTCACAGAAACAGACCCTCAGATCTATGGTCAAATGATTTTTTTAGAAGCCTGTCAAAGCCCCCAGCTGGGGCAGAATAGTCTATTCAATAAGTGGTGCTGAAAGAATTAGATATCCATACCAAAAAGAAATAAAGAGGACCAGTATCTCACAACTTATACAAAAATTATTTCAAAATGGATCAAATACCTAAGGACAAAAGCTATAACTGTAAAGCTCCTAGAAGAAAATTAGGAAAACATCTTTAAGACCTGAATTAGCTGATGGATTCTTAAATCTTACACCAAAATCACAAGCAATGAAAAAAAACATCAATAAATAAGACCTCATCAAACTTAAAAACTGAAGTGATTCGAAGGACTTCATCAAGAGGGTGAAAAGGTAGCCCACTCAATGGGAGAAAATACTGGGAAACAACAAGTCCAATAATGGTTTGAGTTTCATTCTATATAAAGAGAACATACAACTCAACAATAAAAGAGCAAGCAATCCAACTGAAAATGGACAAAAGTCTTAAGTGGACATTTCTCCAAATAGGAAAAACAAATGAACAAGAAGAACATGGAAAAAATGGTCCATACCATTAACTATTAGGTAAAAGCAAATCAAAAGGACAATGAGAGAGAATGGCCATTATTTAAAAATAGAAAAAAGAAAAGAAAACCATAAGTGCTGGAGATTGTGTGGAGAAATAGAAACACTCTTTCGCTGCTGGGGGGATTGTAAAATGGTGCAACTTTTGTGGAAGACAGTTTGGCAGTTCATTGGGGAGCTAAATATAGAACTGCCATATGATCCAGAAATAATACAGTCGTTCTTCTGAATTATGCATTGCTGATGGTTTTCAATTTCCAAATGAATTTTCCATGTAGACTCATTCACAATTCTCATAACAAATCTTCATGTAAAAATGCTATCTTCAGGAACTATGGCATCAGTTCAGGAGGGCACTCACTAACTCATTCTAGGGGGATGGCTGATTGGGGACAGGATCCTGTCTCAGGGGTCTGTGCTGGGAGTGCACAGAGTGATAACCTTGGGGACATCAATCTGGAGGGAGCTGGATGGCGAGGTGGATTGCTCGGGAAAGATTAGTAAGTTTTCCCCTGCCTGTGGTAGTCGATGCAGACAGCTGAGCCCTACCCTCAGGGAGAAAGGCTGGTTTGAGTCGCAACTCCCTCTGGCAACCAGGTGCAAGGGAGCATTCTCCTAGAGTGGGAAGGTTCTGGCACAGGGTCAAGAGCGATTTCCTTTCTGTGGATTTGACTTCTTGGACCCCCTTGCAGCTTTGGGGAACAAAACAGATGGCTTAAAGTGGCACCAGGCTGAGGGGAGTGGTGAATCTGCTGAAGAACATGGATTTACCTAGCTGCCCAGGGATAAGCCCCAACTTCTGCCGGCAACCCAGTGAGAGGGAGCATTCTCTGAGAGTGGGAGGGTTCTGACAGAAGGTGGAGAGGGGTTTCCTTTCTGTGGATTTGCCTGCCTGGAGCCCCTCATAGCTTCGGGGAGTAAACAAGCTGGTTTGAAGCAATGCCAGGCTGAGGGGAGAGGTGAATCTGCTGAGGAAGCCTGATTGACCTAACAGCCCAGTGTTACTGAGGCTTGGCTCCAGAGGGGGCAGAGTCAGCCAATTTTATTGTTCTGCACTGACAAGCATCACAGCTTCAGCTCCCCTGGGGAGCTCAGGAAGTGGGAAGTGTTTGATTAGTTTCCACGAGCCTATTCAGTGTCCCTTCAGTGAAGGAGGTGGTCTAGAAGAGGTCTTCTTTAGGTCCCTTATCTCGCAAAAAAAAAAAAAAAAAAAAAAAAAAAAAGACAGTCACTTTAAAGAATAAAAAAAGAATTTTTTAAAAACTTAGTTTAATCGCTAAAATCTGCCTCAAAACGTGCAGATAAAACCTTGCAGGGCAATTGATTGATGAACCTTGCAAGGCAATTGATTGATGAACACAGGCTGAGAGGTTCCACAAAGGCCAAGAAGGAACACTGTTCTTCATTAGCTTTGTTTGACTGTTTGCTTGTTTGGTTGTTTGATTTTTCTTCATTTGTGGTATCTTGCTTTTCTTTCCTATTACCTTCCCCCCTTCTTTTTTCTTTTCTTTTTTTAAAATTTTATTTAGGTGCTGCTAGCTTGTCGCTTCTTTGTTGGGCTTATTCTGTGATTTCCCATTCTATGTTTATATTGATTTTGCCTCCCAACGCCATCTCTTTTCGTTCTTTCATCTTCTGCCTTCTGCTTTCTGTTGGGGTTCTAACATACCACCTTTTTTTCATTAGCCCACAACTTAAGGGTGTCAATTTCTATTCAATCTATTCTGTTTTCTTCTTTTAATTATTATTAACTTTTTCCTTTCAGCCCTTTCTTTACTCTTTCTCTCTCTCCTCATTATTCTGGCCTTCTAAATCATTATATACTTTCCTCTATTTATGTTCCCAGTCCATTGTAGGTACTCCACTTTTTTTCCTATTACTCTACTCTGCTTACATGAGTTAAATATTCATTTCATTAAGTCTTATATGGCCCCTGATCTAACTTTTATCAATATTACTATTATCCTTCTTCCTTTCTCATATCTTTCAATTCCTCTGGCCCTGATGTTTTGCCTTCAAGGGAACATAGAAAGAAGCAAGGAAATAAAATAAAGATAACAAATTACACAAGAAAAAACTTAACAGACACACAGAACCACCAGCTAAATAAAACTCTCGAGCAGAGAGAGAAGCTAATCAACTGAATAAACCCATCAAGATAAATGATGACTACAGGGCAACAAAAAATTACAAACCACACTGAGAAACAGGAAACATGGACCAGTACAATGAACAAACTAAAAACCAGGAAGAGATGCAGAACATTGAACAACTAATCAAAGATTTCGAAATAATTATCACGGACCAACTTAATGAAGTGAAAGAAGAGATTAAGGATATTAACAAGACACTGGGAGAACATACTAAAGAAATTGTAAACATACATAAAAAGATAACGGAAATGATGGTGATCAATGGCACAATCCAAGAAATAAAAAAGACACTGGATTCACATAACAGCAGTTTTGAACAGGCAGAAGAAAGAATTAGTGATGTGGAAGACAATACAGCTGAAATCAAACAGATAGTAGAACAGATAGATGAAAAGATAGAAAAACTCCAGCAGGATCTCAGGGATTTAACTGACAACACAAAACACACAAACATATGCATTATGGGCATCCCAGATGGAGAAGAGAAGGGAAAGGAAGGATCAGAAAGAGTGTTGAAGGAAATAATGGCTGAAAACTTCCCAACCTTATTGAGAGAGATGGATGTACATGTCCAGGAAGCACAGCGCACCCTAAATAGTATAAATCCCAACAGGCCAACTCCAAGACATATTCTTGTCAAAATGTCCAATGCTCAAGACAAAGAGAAAATACTCAAGAGGAAAGAGAACCATCACATACAAGAGAAGCACAACAAGATTAAGTGCAGATTTCTCATCTAAACCATGGAGGCAAGAAGACAATGGTATATTCAAAGTACTAAAAGAAAAAAACTTCCAGCAACAAATTCTCTATCCAGCAAAACTGGCATTCAAAAATGGTGGAGAGTTCAAAATAGTCACAGATAAACAGAAATTAAGAGAGTAGGCCAATAACAAACCTGCACATCAAGAAATACTAAAGGAAGTTCTATACGTTGAAAGGAAAAAACAGGAGAGAGAGAGTTGGAGGAGAGTGTAAGAACAACTAAAAAGACAAAAAGAGAAATAAAAACAACATATGACATACATTAACCCAAAGAAAATATGGCTGAAATAAGATATTCGATGCAATTAATAACACTGTATGTTAATGGATTAAGCTCACCAGTCAAGAGACAAAGATTGGCAGAATGGATAAGGAAATATGATCCATCTATATGCTGTGTACAAGAAATCCACCTTCGACCCAGGGATTCAAGAAGGCTGAAAGTGAATGGGTGGAAAACAATTTTACAAGCAAACAATAGCCGAAAAAGGGCAGGAGTAGCTATCCTAATATCAGACAAAATAGACTTTAAATGCAAAACTACTGTAAGAGACAAAGATGGACACTATATATTAGCAAAAGGGGTAATCTCTCAAGAAGAGAGAACAATTGTAAACCTTTATGCACCTAATCAGGGTGCCTCAAAATACATGAGGCAAACTCTGGAAAAACTAAGTGGAGAAATAAGTGCCTCTACAATTATAATGGGGGATTTTAATACACCATTATCAACATTAGACAGAGCAACTAGACAGAGAATAAATAAAGAAACAAAGACACTGAACAATACATTAGAGGACCTGGCCTAATAACCATATACAGAACACTACACCCAAATACAGCAGGATTTACATTCGTCTCAAGTGCACATGGATCATAGTCCAAAATAGACCAAATGCTAGGCCACAGAACAACTCTCAATGAATTCAGAAAGATTGAGATTATACAAAGTAATTTCTCTGACCACAGTGGAATGAAATTGGAAATCACTAAGGGCCAGAGAAACAGATTAGGCACAAAGATATGGAAGTTAAACATCACACTCTTTTTATTATTATTATTTTTATCTTTTAATTTTTCTTTAATTAATTTCTTTTTTATATTTTAAAAGATGCTTAGATTACATAAATGTTTCACAAAAATTACAAGGCTTTCCATATTCCCCACCTCCCACATCTCCCATTACATCCCACATAAACATCATTCATTAGTGTGGCACAATACCTGCAATGGATATACACATTCTGGGGCTTTACCACTAAGCATGGACCATAGTTCACATTGTAGACCCCACTCTCTCCCACACAGTTCTGCATGTTATATGCTGATGTAAAATGCCATATATCTCTCATTGTAATGTCACTCAGGATAATTCCCAAGTCCTGAAAAAGCACCTGTATTTCCCTTCCTTGCCCCAAAAGCATCCAGTGGCCACTGGCTCCACCTCACTGTTGTAATTTCTTCCATTGCTTGAATCACATTATGTCTACAACAGAATACCATTAAGTCCACACTAATCTATAGCTCTTCCCAGTATATGAACAGTATATGACGTCACTGATTTGAAGTGAGGAAACAAAACACTCTTTGATAAACAGTCAGTCAAGGAGGAAATCTCAAAAGAAATAATTAACTCCCTTGAAACTAATGAAAATGACAACACAATATATCAAAACCTATGAGATGCAGCCAAATCTGTCCTGAGAGGGAAGTTCATAGCCATAAATACATGTATTAAAAAAGAAGAAAGAGCTAAAATTGAAGACCTAACTGCACATTTGGAGGAATTGGAAAAGCAACAAACTAAACCTAAAGGAGTTAGAAAGAAGGACATAACAAAGATTAGAGCAGAACTAAATGAAATAGAGAATAAGAAAGCACTACAAAAAATAAACAAAACCAAAAGCTGGTTCTTCTAGAATATCAATAAAATTGACAAACCCTTAGCCAGACTAACAAAGAAAAACAGAGAACAGATGCAAATACACAAAATAAGGAACGATCAAGGGGATATCACTACTGACTCCATAGAAATAAAGAATATCATAAGAGGATACTTTGAAAAATTATATGCCGACATGAATGATAACTTAGAGGAAATGGACAACTTTCTAGAAACTCAAAAACAGCCTGCATTGATGAAAGAAGAAATTGATGAACTCAACAGTCCAATTACAAGTAAAGAGATAGACTCAGTCATCAAAAACCTCCCAACTAAGAAAAGCCCAGGACCAGGTGGCTTCACAGCTGAATTCTACCAAACATTAAGGAAAGAGCTAACACCAATCCTGCGTAAGCTCTACCAAAAAAATAGAAGTAGAAGGAATATTGCCTAACTCATTCTGTGATGCCAACATTACCCTAATACCGAAGCCAAACAGAGACAACAGGAAAGGAAAATTACAGAGCAATTTCTCTAATGAACCTAGATGCTAAAATCCTCAACAAAATACTTGCTAATCTCATTCAACAACATAGCAAAAGGATTATACACCATGACCAAGTGGGTGTCATCCCGGGTATGCAAGGATGTTTCAATATAAGAAAATCAATCAATGTAATACACCACATAAACAAATTGAAAGAAAAAAATCGCATGGTTATCTCTATAGATGCAGAAAAACCATTTGAAAAAAAACAGCATCCTTTCCTGATAAAAAAAAACTTAAAAGATAGTAATAGAAGGAAACTTTCTGAATATGATAAAGGGTATATATGAAAAACTCAAAGCTAACATCAACTTCAATGGTGAAATTTTAAAAGCCTTCCCTCTGAGATCGAGAACAAGTCAAGGAGGCCCATGATCACTACTCCTATTTACATTGTCTTAGAAGTACTTGTTCGAGCCCTGAGGCAAGAAAAAACATAAAAGTCATCCAAATTGGAAAAGAAGAAGTAAAAATTTCATTATTTGCCGATGACATGATCTTATATGTAGAAATCCCTGAGAAATCTACAACAAAGCTTCTAGAACATATAAAGGAATTCAGTAATGTCACACGCTATAAGATTATTGCTCAAAAAATCAGTAGAATTTCTGTACACCAATAACAATCAATCTGAGGAGGAAATCAAGAAAAAAATACCATTTACAATAGTAACTAAAATAAACAAATACCTTGGAATAAATTTAACTAAAGATGCAAAGAACTTATATACAGAAAACTACACAACACTGTTAAAGGAAATCAAAGAAGACTTAAATAAATGGAAGAATATTCCTTGTTGATTATAGGGAGGCTAAACATCATTAAGATGACTATCCTACCCAAAATAATATACAGATTTAATGCAATCCCAAATAAAAAACAACAGTGTATTTTTTAAGGAATTGGAAAAACTAACTATAAAATATATTTGGAAAGTTAAGAGGTCCTGAATCACCAAATACATATTGAAAAAGAAAAATGAAGTTGGAAGTATCACACTACCTGACTTAAAAAAGACAAATGAGTTCAAGTGGCTAAGAGACCTCAAAGAGAGTCGGGAGGTCATCCCAGAGGTAACTCTTATGCACACCTCAGTAGGAGCTCATAGAACATCTAAGTGCCTATCACCCCACTCAGTGGGGTTCCTAGTGCTCCGGAGACACCCTGGTCCTATATAAGGGGGGATAGCCCCAGAGACTGATGCCTTATCAGTGGGTTCTATTTTGGAATCTGTGCTCCTTAGAGTGACAGAATTAGACTCAAATAAGTCCTCCCTGCACATGGTTCACCAGTCCCTTCTATTCAAACCTATATGTGATGCTGGAGTTTTTAGGTATACTTCCAGAGACTGGAGCCTCCCGCCTACCTATGTGCCAGGTGTGCATGAAATCTAGGTGGAGCTGCAACTCCTACCCTACAGCTCAATGGACTCATCGAAGTCACCTGGTGAGGAGACAACGATGGGAAATGGCCATCCCAGGGAATGGAGAGGGCCTGCATCTGCAGGCAGGAACATCCCACCCACCATATCCATGGGATATAAGCCCTCTCTCACTTGGAGTTGGAGTGGACATCACCATCCCAGTCCCCTCAGGATTGGGGGAAGAACTATGGACTAGAGTGGACTTGATGGTATTCTCTTGTTCACATAATGGTGATTCTAGCAATGCAGGTAATTATAACAATGAGGTGGAGCCAGTGGCCACTTGACACTTTTGGGGTAGGGAGGGGACGAGCAGTTGAAATACAGTGGCTTCTTTGGGAGTTGGAGGTTGTCCTGAGTACTGTTGTGGCAACGGATGTAGGCCATTTTAAATCAGCACACACCACTCAGAACTGAGTGGGAGAGAGTGTGGTCTACAGTGTGAACTGTGGTCTATGGTTGGTGGCAAGGCTCCAGGATGTGTAAGTTTATTGAGGGTGGTGGGCCACACTGTGGGAGATGTTTGTGTGGGATGTGATGGGAGTTGTGGGAGGTGGACAACATGGGAATCCCAGTGGGTTCCGTGTAATATTTTGGGTAATCTAAGCACCTCTTAAAATATATGTATATATATATATATATATATAAACAACATTTTTGTACGCAAATACACATATATGCATATATATTTATATATCATTTTGTAAATGTTTGTATGTATTGTGAGAATTTTGATTTTTACCCATAATAATAAAAAAAAAGAAATGCTATTGCAAATGCACATATATGCATACATATCTATATATCATTTTACAAATATTGGTTTGTATTGTGAAAAATTTGAATTTTACCCACAATTAAAAAAAAATAAAAAATAAAAATAAAAAATAAAAAAAATAAAACATACTACAAAGCTACAGTGATCAAAACTGCATGGTATTGGCACAAGGATAGATATACTGACAATGGAACCGAACTGACAGTTCTGATATAGATCCTCGCATGTACAGTCATCTGATATTCGACAAGGCCACCAAGCCTACTCACTTGGGAGAGCATGACTTCTTCAACAAGTGGTGCTTGGAGACCTGGATATCCATATCCAAAAGAATGAGAGAAGAACACCATCTCATACCTTATACAAAAACCAACTCAAGATGGATCAAAGATCTAAATATAAGAGCCAAAACCATAAAGACCTTGGAATATAATGTAGGGAAGCATCTACAGGACCTTGTAATAGGAAATGTTTTCATGAACTTCACACCCAAAGCAGGAGAAGCAAAAGAAATAATAGAAATATGAGATCTCCTCAAAATTAAAACTTCTGCACCTCAAAGG
Organism: Tolypeutes matacus; assembly: GCA_026826555.1. Classification (NCBI taxonomy): domain Eukaryota; kingdom Metazoa; phylum Chordata; class Mammalia; order Cingulata; family Chlamyphoridae; genus Tolypeutes; species Tolypeutes matacus. The sequence goes on along the minus strand of JAKSZT010054500.1, from coordinate 1,655,046 downwards.
ATGCTATCAAGAAAATAAAAAGGCAGCCTACCCAATGGGAGAAAATATTTGGCAACCATATATCTGCTAGGAACCTAATATCCTGCATATATAAAGAAATCCAACACCTCAAAAATAAAAAGACAAACAACCCATTTAAAAAATGGGCAAGTGACATGAAAAGACACTTCTCCAAGGAAGAAACACAAATGGCTAAAAAGCACATGAAAAAATGCTCGACATCACTAGCTATTAGGGAAAACAAATAAAAACTACAATGAGGTACCATCTTGCACCCATTAGAATGGCGGCTATTAAAAAAACAGCAGACTATAAGTGTTGGAGAGGATGTGGAAGAATAGGAACCCTCATCCACTGTTAGTGGGATTGCAGAATGGTACAGCCACTGAGGAGGACAGTTTGGTGGTTCCTCAGAAAACTAACAATAGATCTTCCATATGATCCAGCGATTCCACTCCTGGGTATATACCCAGAAGAACTGAAAGCCAAGACACGAACAGATATATGGACACCAATGTTCATAGCAGCATTGTTCACTATTGCCAAAAGTTAGACTCAGTCCTGGTGCCCATCAACAGATGAATGGATAAACAAAATGTGGTACATACATACAATGGAATATTCATCAGCTGTAAGAACGAATAAAGTGCTAACACATGGAATAACATGGATAAATGTTGAAGACCTTATGTTGAGTGAAGCAAGCCAGGCATTGAAAGATGAACAGTACATGACCTCACTGATTTGATTTGAGGAAAGTGAGCAGTCCCTGAGAACCATTGTCTGAAAAATAGGTTAATAAGTGAGAGAAAGAGAAGAGAAAGTTGTGAGCCATCACTCATATGGACATAATCTATGATAAAATGATAGAGTATAGTTATATATTGAAGGATAGGTCAAGTGGGTAGTGATATTACTGGGTTTGGTGGTGCAGGGTTCACAGGTGGGTAGATTAGGAAGTGTGGGTTAGAATACCCAGGATACTGGTGGGAGAGATGGGAGAGGGACCAGATGAACACGGGATTTGTGGGTATGAGGTTGAAAGTGCAAGAGTGGGAATGCTCTTATGGCAATATGACAAGGTAGTGTCACTGGTTCAGGGTGTTGGTTGGGGGGCATTCAGGATGGGGCACATCTGGAGTAAGCTTCTGGGGAGTGTGTGAGTGCTCATCCTGTCATAATTTGTTGTGTCAGGGAGTGGAAAAGCATACAGTGAGTGGGAAGGTGATGGACTACAAACTTTGAGAGGACCAACTCACCCAGAAACAGACAGGTGGGTGTGTCTTATGAGCAAGGGTGGATCCTAATAGGGGAGGACAATCAGCGTGTCAAGACCTCTTGTTGCATGTAATTATGAATTTTGTCATCCAATGAGTCAGGACAGGGGGGTGTCATGTGCCCCAGGGGGATCAGGACGGAGGAACAGAATAGATCAAACAGGGGTTATTTAGTGGTCAGGGGAAATGTTTTTCATTACCTTTCAGTGATGGACACAGGACATGGTAAATATCATCAAAAATTATTAAACTGTACCGTCTAAATTGTAAACTATACTGTAAACCATTGACAATGTTTAGTAGCTATGTTTCACTATCTGTATAACAGTTATAACAACGCTACCATCCACATACAAAAAGGTTTTAATATGGACTGAGGAAAGGAGGAGGAGGTTGGGTGTATGAGAGTCTCTACTATTCTGTGTGTGACTTTGCTGTGATCTAAAACTTCTTTGAAAATTAAATGAAAATTTGGGAGATATTGGGGAGTGAGAGGGGGAAGGTGACATGATACAGACTGGACACCCGATAATGCAGTGATAAAAGGAACATTGTTTAAAATTTTTTTAAAAATTTTTTCCCATTTTTTGCATATCCCAATCCTTTTATTTTATTTTATTTTTAGTGTTTTTTTTTTAAGTTTCCATGTATTTTATCTCTTACATTTAAACTTATCATTATTATTTCATTTTCCTATTAATTGTATTTGGCTATTATATGGGCTTCATCTTTAAGGAAAGTTTGGCTCACAAAAGTGGTGGGGGGTGTCTGGGATGGGGGTTTCATGGAAGTTAGTTCACCTGAATATACATAAAAGATGTATAAAATTGTTCAAATTATCAAGGGGTGGGGCACAATCACAGTTGGTGGAGAATCACTCAATAAATGAGAGAATAGTGAATTCCCAGCCTGGAGAGTTCTGTCACATTCTCCAAGGGAGCAGCAACAGTCCCCCAAGTGCAGGGGCAGTGTCTGGCAAAGGAGGGTGGTCCACAACTAAACTTGTTATTGATGACTAGCCTTACAAGTCTTTGCTCTAGTAGTTGAAACTTAGCCTACTGTTATGGGGTGCCTAAGGGTTGTCACCTGAGATCCTCCTTGTTGCTCAAATGTGGTCTCTCTCTAAGCCAAACTCAGCATATGAATGCATTACCATCTCCTCAGCGTGGGACATGACCCCCGGGGATAAACCTCCCTGGCAATGAAGGATTAATAACAAGCGCCAACTGGCAATATGACTGGAAAAAGACCTTGAATAAAAGGGGGAAAAGGTAAAGACAAATGAGTTCATGTAGCTAAGAGACTTCAAAGAGAGTTGGGAGTTAATTCCAGAGGTAACACTTACACAAACCTCAGTAGGATCTCATAGAACACCAAAGTGGATATCATCCCAAACAGAGGGTCTCCTGAGGGCTCTGGAGGCACCCTGGTGCTATATAAGGGGGGATAGCTCCAGAGATTGATGCCTTATCAGTAAGTTATACTTTGGAATCTGTGCTCCTGAGAGTGACAGAGTTTGACTCAAATAAGTCCTCCCTGCACATGGTCCATCAGTCCCTTCTCTTCAAACCTGTATGTGGTGCTGGAGTTTGTAGGTATACTTCCAGAGACTGGAGACTTTGGCCTGCCCATATGCCAGCTGTGCCTGGAAACTCAGTGGAGCTGCAACTCCTACTCTACAGCTCTTTGGACTCACCCAAGTTACCTAGTGAGAAGATGATGATGGACAACAGCCATTCCAGGGAATGCAGAGAGTCTGCAGCTGCAGGCAGGATAATCCCATCTATCTTATCCATGGGATATAAGCCCCCTCTCATTTGGAGGTGGAGTCGACATCACCATCCCAGACTCCTTAGGACTGGGAGAAGAACTGTGGACTAGAGTGGATTTACTGGTATTCTGTTGTAGATATATTGTGATCAAGCAATGAAAGAAATTACAACATTGATGTGGAGCCAGTGGCCACTGGATGCTTTCAGGGCAGGGAGAGGGAAAAGCAGTTGTAACACAGGGGCTTTTTGGGGATTTGGTAATTATCCTGAGTGACATTATAACGACAGATATTGGCCATTTTACATCAGCATATAACATGCAGAACTGTGTGGGAGAGAGTGTGGTCTATATTGTGAACTATGGTCCATGCTTAGTGGCAAAGCCCAGGATGTGTATATACATTGCAGGTGATGTGCCACACTAATGAAAATGTTTATGTGGGTGGTTTTGGGAGGTGTGGTAGGTAGGGAACATGGGAATCCCTGTAATTTTTGTGTAACATTTATGTAAAATAGGCATCTTTTAAAATATTTTTAAAAAATGCTATCTTCATATGCATCACATCATCTTTGATGGTTGAATAAGAAGAGCTTCAGAAAACTATTAAGCACAGTGCCTACTCAGTAATAATTCTTATTCACATGTTAATTGAAATAATATTTATTTCTAGTCATTCACATAGTTATGTAATATTATTTCATTTTGTTAAATTTTGGGAAATGTCAAACTTAGATCTGTAGTCATTTCACAGTGAGTGGTTTTTAAAATAGATTATGTCAATTTAATAGAACATTCCAACAGAGGCAATGATTTACAATGCTATATTTAATAAAATTTCAGTACTACTCTTCCACATTATGTAATATCTTAACTGCTGGACCCCTCCTCTAGGTATCATTAAACAATATTGATCATGAGCAAATAACTTGTATAAATGCTTATCCTGATTGTTCCATACATCCTTACATTTTATGCAAAAATTGGGTGCATGCTTGGTGTTGGGGATTGAATCATGTCCCCACAAAAGGCATGTTCAGGTCTCAAATCCTGGTCCTGTGGGTGTGGACACATTATAAAAATAGAATCTCTTGAAGATATTTGCTTCTGTGAAGTTGTGGCCTAACAATCAGGATGGGTTTTAATCTGGATTACTGGAGTCCTTTGTAAGCAGAATGAAATTCAGACAGAAAGAGAAGCCATGGGGAGCAGCCAGAAGCTGAAAGGTCAATGGAACCAGAAGAGAAAGAAGACACTGTCACATGATGGAAAAGCCAAGGGATCCCAAAAAGTGCTGGTCAGTCTGAAGATACTGACCTCTGGAGGAAACAAGCCTTTTAACCTCTGAAACCATGAGCCAATACTTTCCGATTGTGTGTGCCAACCCATTGTATATTATTTGTTTTAGTAGCCAGGAAACTAAACCAAAACACTTGGAAATAAAGATGAACAGTTTTTATTCTCAAAAATACCAATGTATAGCGCTATCTTGAATTTTCTCTATCTCAACATCTATTTCTAAATTTAAGTCTGTGCTTCAACATGTGACAGTATTTGGGAATTTTATGATCTTAAATGAAAATTTACATATTTTCATCTAATTAATGTACACCACAGAGTTCTATTTACTCTAATCACCAAACTGTTAAAAAACATTAATTATCATAAATTTTCAAAAATTGATTAAGATCACCTTAAACATGTTTGTTGTGCCAGTTTGTTAGAGTAGTCCATGACATGTAAGACAATACATGGGAATTAGTTTACTAAATGTGGGAAATGGATAGTGATAGTTAATTGTTACTATATGATGACATTCTCAAAGATTAATCTATTTGTGGTGGTTCTTGAATTCTTCAGTAGCAAATAATTATGTCACAAATGAATTTTATTGCCTCTCACCTCCAAATTCAACATTTTTGTTGGCTCTGGGAAAATGGATCTGGATCTGTATTTTTCCTTCCCTGTTATTTGAGTGCTAAGTTTGATCAGTAGATGGCACTGGTGAGTCATTGCAGGAGGAAGGGGATTTGATTCCCAGTTCCTCTTTGTTCTCTTGGCAGACATCTGGAATTCACGGAGCTTCCCATTAACTGGCTCCTGCAGCAAGGCATTTGCTAAGTGACCAGCTTCTGCTGTCTGGGCAAGCTCCCCTGGTGACCATCTGCAGCAGCTCATTGGCCTGCAATACCTCAGGCCGAGCAGTTTACCAAGGTACCATCCTTAGGTAATATTGATGCTGTATCACTCCACTGAGACCATTCCCTGTGAACATCTTTCTGTGGCACCAGTGCAGGCTGATTTCTGGCAAGTTATGGAGGGAGTATTTACTGTAATTTCTGTTGGAGCCACACCATAGTGATATCTATACCATTCATTGAGCTACAGCTGTGCCTTTTTCAACAAGGCCTGGATTTCATCCCTAAGGGTGGAGGTGAATCTTCCTTGTGCAATCCATGACACCCACAAAAATAGTAGCTATTTTATTTTAATTTATTATAATTATTTTTTTTTATTGTGGGTAAAAATCAAAATTTTCACAATACATATCAACATTTGCAAAATGATATAAATATATATATGCATATATGTGCATTTGCTTACAAAAATGTTATTTATGTATATATATAAATATATTTTAAGAGGTGCTTAGATACCCAAAATATTACATGGAACCCACTGGGATTCCCATGTTGCCCACCTCCCACACCTCCCACCACATCCCACACAAACATCTCCCACAAGTGTGGCCCACCACCCTCAATGGACTTACACATCCTGGGGCCTTGCCACCAACCATAGACCACAGTTCACACCGTAGACAGCACTCTCTCCCACACAATTCTGAGTGGTGTCTGCTGACTTAAAATGGCCGACATCTGTTGCCACAACGGTACTCAGGATAACCTCCAAATCCCAAAGAAGCCCCTGTATTTCAACTGCTCGTCCCCTCCCTGCCCCAAAAGTGTCTAGTGGCCACTGGCTCCACCTCATTGTTATAATTTCTTCCATTGCTAGAATCACCATATGTGAACAACAGAATACCATCAAGTCCACTCTAGCCCATAGTTCTTCCCCCAATTCTGAGGGGACAGGGATGGTGATGTCCACTCCAACTCCAAGTGAGAGAGGGCTTATATCCCATGGATATGGTGGGTGGGATGATCCTGCCTGCAGATGCAGGCCCTCTCCATTCCCTGGGATGGCCACTGCCCATCGTTGTCTCCTCGCCAGGTGACTTGGATGAGTCCATTGAGCTGTAGGGTAGGAGTTGCAGTTCCACTGAGATTCCATGCACACCTGGGACATAGGTAGGCCAGAGGCTCCAGTCTCTGGAAGTATACCTAAAAACTTCTGCATCACATATAGGTTTGATTAGAAGGGACTGATGAACCATGTGCAGGGAGGACTTATTTGAGTCCAATTCTGTCACTCTCAGGAGCACAGATTCCAAAATAGAGCCCACTGATAAGGCATCAGTCTCTGGGACTATCCCCACTTATATAGGACCTGGGTGTCTCCAGAGCTCTCAGGAGCCCCTCTGTGTGGGGTGATAGGCACTTAGATGTTCTATGAGCTCCTACTGATGTGTGCGTAAGCGTTACCTCTGGGATGACCTCCCGACTCTCTTTGAAGACTCTTAGCCACTTGAACTCATTTGTCTTTACCTTTTCCCCCTTTAGTTCAAGGTCTTTTTCCAGTTGTGTTGCCAGTTGGCACTTGGTATTAATCCCTCGTTGCCAGGGAGGCTCATCCCCGGGAGTCATGTCTCACGTTGGGGGGAAGGTAATGCAATCATATGCTGAGTTTGGCTTAGAGAGAGGCCACATTTGAGCAACAAGGAGGATCCCAGGTGGCAAACCTTAGGCACCCCACAACTGCAGGCTAAGTCTCAGTTACAAGAGCAGAGACTCACAAGGGTAGTAATCAATAAAAAGAACACATCAGTGGGTCATCCTCTTTTCACAGACACTATCCCTGCACTAAGAGGACTATTGCTGCTCCCTTGGAGACTGTGGCAGACCTCTCCAGGCTAGGAATTCAGATTCCCTCATTTATTGTGTGATTGTCCACCCATCGCGACCATGCCCCATCTTTTGATCCTTTGAGCGATTTTGTATATCTTTCATGTATATTCGAATGAACTAATTCCCATGAAACCCCCCTCCCAGACACCCCCCAACAATAATCCCCTGCAGTATCCATTGTAACCCTTCTGTGATCCAGATCCTCCACGAACATGTAGTCCATAAAATAATCAAATACACCTACTAGGAAAAAGCAAGTATGATAAGCTTACATGCAAGAGACATACATAAGGAAACTCAGGGGGAAAAAAAAAAGAGAGAGAAGGAAAAAAAACAAATAATCAAACAAAAAAACAAAACAATATAAAATATAATTAGCGGATTGGGACATTCAAAAAATGGGCAAAAAGGCAAAGGATATGCCTTTAAATATATATATATAAATATATATATATATATATATATATATTCATTTTTTTTCCTTTCTCTTTTTTTTTCTTTCCTTCCTTTTATCACTGTGTCATCGGATGTCCGGTGTGCCGTGACACCTTCCCCCTCTCAATCCCCACTGCCTCCCAATTTTTCAATTGATTTTCAAAGAAGTTTTAGGTCACAGCAAAGTCACACACGGAGTGCCGGAGACTCCCAGATACCAAACCACCCCCCCTTCCCCACCCCATATTAACCCCCCCCTTTTTTTAATATTAGCATTGTTATAACTGTCATACAGAAAGCAAAATATAGCAACTAAACATTGTCAATGATTTACAGTATAGTTTACAATTTAGATGATACAGTTTTATAATTTTGATGATATTTACCATGTCCTGTGTCCATTACTGTAAGGTAATAAAAAACCTTCCCCATGACCACCAAACACCCCATTAGATCTTGACTGTTTCCTTCCCCCCGGCCCCCCAGGGCCCATGATACCACCCTCTCCCTACCCATGGAATGTCAAGATTCACAGTTACATGCCCTGGGGATTTGAACCTGCCCTTCCTAATCCACCCCCCCCCCCCCAGTGCTGCACCACCAAACCCAGGAACACCAACACTCATCTGCCCCATCCCCCAACATGCAACCACACTCTATCCCTTTACCTTAGATTATGTCCATATGGGTGATGGCTCAAAGCCTGCTCTTCTCTTACTCTCCTTTGTTAACCTATCTTTCAGGCAATGGTTCTCAGAGACTGCTCACTTTCCTCAGTTCAGATCAGTGAGGTCAAATACTGTTCATCCTTCAGTACCTGGCTTGCTTCACTCAACATAAGGTCTTCAAGATTCATCCACGTTATTTCATGTGTTAGCACTTTTTTCCTTCTTACAGCTGAGTAATATTCCATTGTATGTATGTACCACATTTTTCTCATCCATTCGTCTGTTGATGGGCACCGGGGCTGATTCCAACTTTTGGCAATGGTGAACAATGCCACTATGAACATTGGTGTGCATATATCTGTTTGTGTCTTTGCTTTCAGTTCGTCTGGGCATATACCCAGCAGTGGAATTGCTGGATCATACGGAAGATCTATTGTTAGTTTTCTGAGGAACCGCCAAACTGTCCTCCACAGTGGCTGGACCATACCACAGTCCCACCAGCAGTGGATGAGGGTTCCTATTCCTCCACATCCTCTCCAACATTTAGAGTCTCCTGTTTTTTTAATAGCTGCCATTCTGATGGGTGTAAGATGGTATCTCATTGTAGTTTTGATTTGCATTTCCCTGATAGCAAGCGATGTTGAGCATTTTTTCATGTGCTTTTTAGCCATTTGTATTTCTTCCTTGGAGAAGTGTCTTTTCAGGTCACTTGCCCATTATTTAAATGGGTTGTTTGTTCTTTTATTTTCAAGGTGTAGGATTTCTTTATATATGCAAGATATTACGCTCCTATCAGATATATGGTTGCCGAATATTTTTTCCCATTGAGTAGGCTCTCTTTTTATTTTCTTAATAACATCCTTTGAGGTGCAGAAGTTTTTAATTTTGAGGAGATCCCATTTATCAATTTTTTCTCTTGCTGCTCGTGCTTTGACTGTGAAGTTCATGAAACCATTTCCTATTACAAGGTCTGTAGATGCTTCCCTACATTATCTTCCAAGGTGTTTATGGTTTTGGCTCTTATATTCAGATCTTTGATCCATCTTGAGTTGATTTTTGTATAAGGTGTGAGATGGTATTCTTCTCTCATTCTTTTGGATATGGATATCCAGTTCTCCAAGCACCACTTGTTAAAGAGGCCATTCTCTCCCAACTGATTGGGTTTTGTGGCCTTGTCAAATATCAGATGACTGTATATGCGAGGATCTATATCAGAACTCTCAATTCGGTTCCATTGGTCAGTAGGTCTATCCTTGTGCCAATACCACACAGTTTTGATCACTGTAGCTTTGTAGTATGTTTTAAAGTCAGGTAATGTGTGATACCTCCAACTTCATTTTTCTTTTTTAATATATCTTTGGCAATTCAGGGCCTCTTGCCTCTCCAAATATATTTTGTGGTTAGTTTTTCCAGTTCCTTAAAAAATATAGTGTTGACTTTTATTGGGATTGCTTTAAATCTGTAGATTAGTTTGGGTAGGATAGACATCTTGATGATGTTTAGTCTCCCTATCCATGAACAGGGAATATTTTTCCATTTATTTAAGTCTTCTTTGATTTCCTTTAACAGTGTTGTGTTGTTTACAGAATATTTTATCTGCTGTCAAATATACTGTATTTGGTAATACTGTATTTTTTAGTGTTCTACTTTTTTAGAGAATATTTTACTTCATTCCAGCACACTCTGAGTCTTCTTACCTTTTCTTCCTGCATGATTTCACTACTTATTCTCTGGTTCAGGAATTGGGTAATTCCCAAAGAATAGCAAGGTTTGTCTGTTGCGCAGAAAGCCATGGTAGTTTTGCTGTAATCTCCTTTCTGATTAACACATTACATTTGAGGAATGCAACCCATCTTTTCATGGGCCAACCATATTAATTTGCAATTCAGAGGGATAAAGCAAGCAAGAATTTTAAATCCCAGAGGAAGAGTGAAAGGAAGGAAGGATTATTTTCTATCTGACCTGACTCTGTCCAATTAAACACGTATTTATAATCCAGGTGAGGGAATATACATTCATGAAGAGAATGGGCAATGGGGTGGTTACTTTTCAGGTCATGACATATCCTGGTGGCACTTTCTGAGCTAAGAGTATTGGGATATTGTTGAAGTGGAGTGCCTTGTGGGTGTTGTTAGGGCAGGTCTTCCCCCTTCAGTCCACCTATGTAGATTGAAATCTGAATTGTGAGTTTTGGAGTGAAGTAATTCAGAACTCATATAGCTTTTGTGGTAGTCCTGGGGGGATAGGTGTGCCTAACTGCACAAAGGTGCCACTTCTTGATTTCCAGAACTATCCACTAAGCACTTGGCCAATTCATGGGACCCTTTTATGTGTCTTATTCTTATTAAAATCGAATACCTGGGCCCTTGGGTATAGCCTCATTTGTGTATCTTCAGCATTTCATATCACTTTGTTAAATAGGAGCCTGAGAAAAGTAGAAAAGTAATTTTGTAAGGGTGCCCCTCTGACACTGTCCCTGTCTTTATCCTCAATGCAGAGCCCATTTACCTTTTTCTTTGAATTTGCATTTAATTCTATGTGGGGTCACAAATTTATTAAGAATGAACTATATTTAAGCTGTAAAAGCTCTGTTCTTCTGTGTTATATATTGCAATTCTTATATTATTGACTTCTTTTTATATTTGTTTAATTCATTTATTTCTTTGTTATACGTGAAGGGTAATGGGCAAGAAAGAGCCACCGTGCAAACCTCTTGATAATGGCCAAGGAATTACCTAACTAATGGATAAAGCCTGAGTGTAGGTGAGAGGATGCAATGAAGGCTGCATTGGGGGGTGTTGGTAAGTATTTCCACCTTCTGTTGCACCGTGTGAAGTGTCCTGCTCATGAAGGTACTGTTGACATAGACTGCAATAGGAACCTTGCCTTTCTGAGGAGAGTGATGTTTCTCAAGGACAACACTTCAGGTAGCCTTGGTGAGTGTATTGTCAACCAAAGGGGTGCTGATGAAAAATACCAGAAATCTGTTGCATTTTATAGAGGGTATTTATTTGGGCTAGAAGCTTACTGACACAAAGCCCTAAAGAGTCCAACTCAAGGTACCATAAGAGGTACTTTCTCACCCAGAGTCTGTTGCCATGTGTTGACTCAAGATGGTGGGCAATGTCTGCAAGGGTTCAGTCTTCCTCATCCTCCCAAGGCTCGGTGATCCCAGCTCCTTCCAATCTCAGCCACAGGATGGGACAATTCTTGTCTCTTTCCTGGGGCTTGTTTCTCTCTGGGCTCAGTTGCTCTGCTCTCTCCACAAGGCCAGCTGTAAACTGTTAGGCGAACAGCTTGTCTCTCTTCCTCGGGCCTCTGCCATGTCTAATGGAGGCTTCTCTCTTTCCTCACATATCTGCTTCTCTGTGTGCTTACATCCCGGACTCCAGGATCAAAACTTTACCTGTCTCCTCTGCCTTGTCATTTTCTTTGTGAGTCCCCACCCACCAAGAAGGCAGGGACTTTGTGTCTTACTGAAGTGGCCTAGTCATAATTTAATCAAGTAAAAGGGAAACCTCTGAATTCAGTATAATAAGAGTATCACTAGCCCAGAGGAACAGACCAGTTTACAGACATAATCAGTGTTTATTTTGGAATTCATCAACAATATTATGCTGCTACAGTGAGCAACAAGGGAAATGGGTACAAAGCTGACTTCCCTTGATCCCTGAAGCTCACCTTTCAGTGCTGGATGCCCTCAGAGAAATTTCTGAAGCCTTTTTCAAGGTCAGTCATGCACAATGGGGTTTTAGCATGTGGGGTTTTTTTGCATTTGAATTTCTCAACATGTAATTTGTTTTTTATTTTTGTTCATGGTGCTGATTGATTGTTGTTAATGTTTTTTCTTCTTTTTCTTGTTACTTTCTAGGGTTGTTTATGTTTTGGTATTTTGTATTTCTTTAATTCATGAGAGGTTACTTAATTTTGGGTTTGGTTTCTGTAACTAGTGTGTGGTTTTTTTGGAGTCCTGGATGATCCAGATTTTTTGTTTGTATAACTATATCTTTTAGTATGGGTGATTTGGGGCTTTGCTCTTTCGTGAACTATCATTTGTCAGTTTATTTAATTTGGTATTCTTTTCTTGTAATTATTTAATTTCATTAGTGTTGGTTTCTCTCCTTTCTTTGGGTTTTATTTTTTCAAGATTTGTTTAGTTGATTAATACATTAATTAATGTTTATATATTTTTATTTACTTAATCTTCCTTTCTGTATTATTTGGCTATTGCTTTTTTTTAGATTCTTTAATTACATTAATGGTGATGGCATATAGGGTTTGATTTTTTCCTATGTTTTTCTTATTTGAGTTTGATTTTTAAGTGGCATATTTGTGTGCACGTGTGCTTGCCAGTTTGAGATAATGCATGATATTTTAATCATATTTTTGTTGTTTTATTTTGACATGTTATTATTTTTCAGATACTTTTGAATGTTCAATATTTTTTCTTTCTATTCTATTGTATGTGGATGGAAATGTTTTAGTTAGGTAGGCTGCCAAAATGGAATATATCAGAAATGGGTTGGTTTTACTATGAGGATTCATTAGACTGTGAGCTTACAGTCTGGAGGCTGAGAAAAATGTCCAAATCAAGGCATCATCAAGGCGATGATGCTTTCTTCCCAATGGCTGGCTGCTGGCAATTCTCGACTCCTTTGTCACGTGACAAGGCACATGGAGGCACCTGCTGGCCTCTCCCTTCTCTTCTGGGTCTCCTTGCTTTAAGTTTCTGGCTTCCTCTGTCTTTCTCTCTGCTCCTGTATCTTTCTCTCCATGCTTCTGTGGGTTTCTTTCTGTGTTTAAGTATTTATCACATTTATAAAAGATTCCAGTAAGAGGATTAAGACCTAATCTGGGTCATTCTCTAAGGAAGGAATCTAATCAAAAGTTCCCACCTACAATAGGCTCACACCTACAGAAATGGATTTGCTCTAAGGACATTATTTTCTGGGGTCCATAAAAGCCTCAAACTACCATAGGAAATAAAATTAAACTTGGTAAAATATTAATTATGAGCCCAGTGACATGTGCCCACCTACGGATTCTTATAATTTTACAATCTTTCTGGATTGTTGGTGTACTAAGTCATGTGTTCTATGAAATATTGCAGTTTTAATTTTTCTATTCTTATTTAATGTTGTTGCTTTGTTTCACTGGATAAAGCTATCTGTTCAGTGTTGAACTAGAGCAGATATAGGAAGAACTCAGTGAGTTATCTGCCATCCAAATAGCCATGGTGGTCAAGTGAGCATTGTGGAATCATATTTGCTTTTTTTTCTATGGAACTCTATTTCACAGGAATATTTTTCACATGTTTTATATTCAAATACAAGAAAATAATTGTATGTTATGTATTTCATGAGGATTTAATGATGTAATTAACCATGTGTATTAAGCACTCTACCTAAAACATATCTAAGCATTAAATCAATGATTTAAATGATCATTTTTGTTGTTTTAGTTTAAATGTAATGTTAAACACTGTACATGATCAATGTGATATGATCATGATCAATAATATATGTGACTTGCTTTGGTTATCACAATATTTTTCAAAATATGGTGTTGTCTCTGTTATTGCCTAATGATTAAACATATTATCTCACAGTAACCTAGGAAAATATATGTACAAACTATGCAGGACATGCTTGTTACTGTTCTCATTTTCACTTTGTGATAACATAGTGTTCAAGAACAGTTTGTATATTCAAACAGACATACATTCGCCAATCATAAAACAAGTTATAATTTTCGCTGTGTAAGTGTGTGTGTTTGTAAACACCAGATCATGCTATGCTCATTTTGTAAACAGGTTTAATTCCTAAGCACTAGGCCATGGGTATCCATACGAATTTTGTGTATGAAGATATAATTACACATACATAAATTTTCAAATTTAATGTTGTAATACATGAAGGATTTGTTTGTTTCTTTCAAATAATGCATCATTACTCATCAGGACTTTTCTGTGCCATTGAATTAATAAATGTTTCTTGGACACAAGTTTGGAGTGAGAATCAAGTGAGAAAATCTGCCTAAAATCCCCAATGAAATTACCTGTTGCTTATGTAGGTATTAAGGAAATGTGATTTCCTCTCCTTTCTCTGCTGCCCCTCCCCCTCCCGTCCTCTAACTGTTACCTCCTATTCTTCTTCCATCTTCTTGTCCTAGTCTGCCTCTTCCTGCTCCTCCTCCATCTCCAGCTCCCCTTTCAATTCTGACTCTTTTTCAATCTCCTCTTCTCCATCCTTTATAAGAAACATTCAAAATATATTCCAAAAAATACTCTATATAATTTTTCATTTTAACAAACTTTATTGGACTATATCATTCATACATGAACATAAATAAACAATACATGTACAGTAAAAGTTGTGAACTTATAAAACAAATATGTGTAACATACAGGGCTCCCATACTCTATATATTTTTATCAAGACTTGTTATGGGCACTCTTTTTCTAATAGTAGCTATTCTAATAGACATGTAGTAACATCTCATTATGGCTTGAATTTGCATTTCCCTAGTGATTAATGGTGTTGGCATCTACAATTGCTTATTTTTCTCTTAATTGCATCTTTGGCCAAGTGTCTCTTGACATTCTTGGTCCATTTCTTTTTTGTGAAGTTTGGTTTTTTATTTTGAGTTTTAAAAGTTCTTTCTGTAGTGTGTATGCGAGTCTTTGATCAAATATATGCTACACTAGTATTTACTCAAAATGTGTGGATTGTCTTCATTCTCTTAATATTGTTCATTGTCCTGGGTGAGTCCTATGAATTGGAGATTAGGTGTTGCAACTCTGCTGAGATTCAGAGCTCAACTAGATCATGGATGGACCAAAACTTAAGTCTCTCAGACATATATTTAACAAGTATAGTGCTAATTATAGATTCAGATAAAAGTGACAAAAGAACCATGTGTAGGGAAACTATAAATGAGTCTATGTCTGTTACTTTGGGAATCATGAATTCCAGAGTAAGGCCCACTCACAGGGTACCAAACTCTTGAATTTCTCTGCCCTGCTTATAATGTCTGGATGTCTACACACCCTGCACGGGCCCTGCTCTTTGAGGCACTTTTTACTGTGGCAATCAATGAGATCCTGCTGAGACATACATAAGCATAACCTCTGAAATGACCTCCAGAATAACTTTGAAATCTCTTAGCCATAAAAACTCATTTGAATTTAATATTTACCCTTGTTCAAGATCTTTTTCTGGATGCAATGCTAATTGGCACTTGGTAATAATCCCTCAGTGCCAAGGAGACCCATCCCCAGGAATCATGTCCCACACCAGGGGGAAGGTAGTGCACTTATATTCTACATTTGACTTAGAGAGAGGCTACCTTTGAACAACAAGGAGGCTTTCAAGAGGTAACTCTTAGGCAATATATTATATTAGGCTAAGTTTTAATTTCACAAGAAAAGTTTTATAAGTGCAATCATCAATACCAAGGGCCTGGCATCATGGTCTGTATTTCTTCAGTAGGCACTGCCCATGTACTCAGGGGATTCTTGCCTTTCTATAAGGGAATGTAGCAGAACTCTCCAGGATGGGAATTCACTATTCTTTTGGTTATTGTGTGGGTTTCAAATCACTAAGACAATGCCCTCCCATGTGTCTTCTTGATTGAGTGTTCATTTATATCAGCACACCATGAGGACCGGCACTCAATCTGAGTTATGGCCTACTGTTGTGGCCGGATCAAAGCCCTAGTCTTAGTAGTTAATTCATTCAAAGGGTATGACACACAAAGGAATAAATTAGTTTTAAAATATAATATCTTTTTGCATTCATAAATAATCTCAAACTGCCACACTACATCCTCTGATTCCCAATAAGACATTATAATATTCAAAAAACCTTAAATCCTTTGAGTGAGCAATGCTAAGTACAAAATCACATCACAGATATAGAAATACAGTTTGTCTTGGGGAAAAGTCACCTCTGGCTGTAGACCTTGTAAACATACAAAACAATTTATTTGCTTTCAATATACAAAGGGACAAACATAGGATAAACTTTTGCATTACCACAAGGAGTATTTGGAAGGGAAACGTGTCACTCGTACCCAACAGTTCTGAAAACCTGCAAGGCATACTCCATTAGATCTCAAAGTTTGATAGTCATTATTAAAATGAAGGCTTCTTCTCCTCTGGGCCTCATTGGGGCCCACCCTTTCCACAGGCTTGCCCAGTGGCCATTTTCTTGGTTCCACCCTCATCAATCATCAGAGTGGTGACTGAGCTCCAGACCTCACCCTCCAAGAATATTCATGTGATGACCACACTTTACCCAATCTCTGGGGTTAGAATATCAATCCCCTTGGTACAGTGAGGTAGAAGCAACATTCTTCATAATCTCTGTCATACAGTCCCAACCTTCTCAGAAGAGTGAGTTGGTGACCTGGCCTTCTTAATCTATGGGAAACAGGCCCGTCCTTATCAGAGCAATGGGTTGTTGACCTCACTCTCCCTGACCTGTGGAAATCAGGTCCACCACACTCAGAGCACTGGGCTGGTGAACTCACCCTCCCCAACACATGGGGAACAGGCCCACCCTTCACAGAGCACTGAGGTGGTGACTCCACTCTCCCCAACACTTGAGGAATGTGTTCAACCTTCTCTGTAGTCTGGCATAACAAAACTCTCCCTGAATAGTGGGATGGAACATTCCCCCTCTTCAAAAGCTGGGGCAAACTTACTCTCTCCATACACATGGGTGAAGTCCCTTTTGGACCAAGGATATGTCTTAATTGAGAACTCAGTTTCCATGGTTTTCCTCTTAAAGGTATTTTTCCTTTCATCTCTCCCCTCTATATCCCTTTTAGCCCAGGCTGACCATGATTTTGTTCACACAGGTCTTGCAAAAAGTTTGTTAGTTTAGCATGCAAGAAACAGGAATCCAAGCCTTCAAACAGTAAGACTTTCCACAAGTCTTTCCTGGATAGCTGCATTTTCAATCCTGACTTTACAATTTCCAAGTTTAGTTAATTCCTCAAATGGGGCCCTATCATTTGGGAGCTTGATTTCCAGAGGTGTGGCATTTCTGGAATCAGTTTCTGATTTCTTTGAGCCCAATAATTCAGTTCTCAGCTTATCTCTTTCATCTAGTATTTACTATGAGTTGCAAGGAGAAACCATCCTGCATTTTCCACATTTAGTTTGGAAATCTCCTAGCTAAATGTCCTGGCTTGTATATTTCAAATTCTCTCTTCCATGTAACATCAGGAGTCAATCTGCTAAGTTCTCTGCAACTTTAAAACACAGATCCCCTTTCCTCCACTTTCTAATAACAGTTTCTTCATTTCCTTCTAGGTCCTCATCAAAAGTCTCTTTAGCATCCATATTCCTACCAACTGTCTCTTCAAAGCCTTTTCAAACAAACATCTCACAATTCCTCCAAAAACTACCCCTTACCCATTTATAAAACTGTTCCAACATTTTTGGTAAATGCAAAATCTCAAACCCAGTCTTGGTACCAAATTTGGTATTAATCACCCAAAGGGGTGCTAACACAAAGTACCAGAAATCTGTTGGATTTTATAAATGGTATTCACTTGGGGTAAAAGCGTACAGTCCAAAAGCCCTAAAGAGCTCAATTCAGGGTTGTTTTCCCACAAAAGTCAGTTGCCATGTGTTGAAGCAAGATGATGGGCAATCTCTGCCTGGTCTCTCAATGTTTCCTATATCAGGCACTGGTATAGGGCTCATTTCTTTCCTGGTTTGCTCACGTGCTCAGCTGCTTTCATCTCTTCAGCTGCAAACTGTCAGGCAAATGTCTCATCCCCCACCATCTTTAGCTGTCTGAGGCTTCTATTTTCTGTCACATGACAATGTTCTTTCCTCTGGCATCTCTGGACCTCTTTCTCTTTCCATGTGTCATCTTGAGTGAGTGTCCATTTATATCAACCCACCAAGGGAGTGGGGACTCAATGTGACTCATGACCTACTTATGTGGTTGAATCACATCCCTAATATTTGCAGGTAATTTAATCAAGACATGTCAGCTAAATCTAATGAGTTCAAAGGGTTTTACATGGACGTCCTAGTGCTGCCCAGCTCAATAGCATCACTGGAACACTGTTATGCCCATTCACTGTAAAACTACACCCTTCCACCTTTTTGCCCATATAGGCATTGGCTCACAACATTCTTCTCACTTTCTGTCTACTATAAACCTATCTTCCAGATTCTAGCTCAGTGAGTCTGTTCAATTTGCTTTATTTATATCAGTGAAGTCATGTAATTTTTGTCCTTCAGTGCCTGACTTGCTTCACTCAACATAAGGTATTAAAGATTCATCCCACTTATCCCATGTGTTAATACTGCATTCATTCTTACACCTGAATAATATTCCATTTTTTATATATACCACAATTTGCTTATCCATTCATCTATTGATAGAAATTTGGGTTGTTTCCAACTTTTGGCATCAGTGAATAATACCATTGTGAAAATTGGTGTGCATATATTTGTCCATGACCCTGCTTTAAATTCTTTTGGGTGTATACCAAGCAGTGGGATTGCTGGATCATATGGCAGTTCTAAAGTTAGCTTCCTGAGGAACCACCAAACTGTTCTCCACAATGGCTACACCATTCTACATTCCCACCAGCAGTGGATAAGTTTTCCCATTCCTCCACATCCTTTCCAGCACTTGTAGTCCTCTGATTTTTAATAGCCACCAGCCTAATGGGTGTAAGATGATAACTCGCTATATTTTTTATTTAAATTTCCCTAATAGCTAGTGATGTTGAGCAACTTTTTCATGTGCTTTTAAGCTGTTTGTGTTCTTTGGAGAAGTATCTATTCAAATCACTTGCCCGTTTTTTAAATGGGTTCTTTGTCTATTAATTTTTGAGGTGTAGGTTTCCTTTATACATGCTGGATATTAGGCTTCTATCAGATATATAGTTACTAAGTATTTTCTCCCATTGAATAGGCTGCCTTTTCACTTTCTTGACAAGCTTCTTGGATGTGCAAAAGTTAATTTTGAGGAGGTCCTGTTTATCTATATTTTCTTCGATTGCTCCTGCTTTGAGTGTAGAGATCACAAAACCATTTCCTAATACAAGAGCCTATAGATGCTTCCTTATATTATCTTCCAAGGTCTTTATCATCTTGGCTCTTAAATTTATATCTTTTTTCCATCTTGAGTTAATTTTTTGTAAGAAATGAAGTGTTATTTCTCTCTCATTCTTTTCTCCAGGCACAAGTTGTTGCAGAGGCCATTCTCTCCCAGTTGAGTTGGCTTGGTGGCCTTGTCTAATATCACTTGACTGTATCTGTGGGGACCTATATCAGAACTCTCAATTCAGTTCCATTGGTCAGCATGTCTATCCTTGTGCCAATACCATGCAGTTTTGATAACTGTAGCTCTGTAGTATGTTTTAAAGTCATGTAGTATGATTCCTCTGATTTCATTTTTCTTTTTCAATATGTCTTTGGCTATTCAGGACCCCTTGCCCTTCCAAATAAATTTCATACTTAACTTTTCCAATTCAATAAAAAATGCTGTGGAATTTTTATTGGGATTGCATTAAATCTTTAAATCAGTTTGAGTATGATAGATATCTTAATGATGTTCAGTTTTCCTATACATGAACAGGGAATTTGCTTCTATTTATTTAGGTCTTCTTTGATTTCCTTTAACAGTGTTGTGTATTTTTCTGTGTACAAGTCATTTACATCTTTAGTTAAATTTATTCCTACATATTTGATTCTTTTAGTTGCTATTGTAAATGAGTGTTTTTCTTGATTTCCTCCTCAATTTGCTCATTCTTGGTGTACAGAAATGCTACTGATTTTTGCTACAATGTTGGGAATGTTATTTTGGCAAATATGTCAGGGGAGGGAAGGTGCTGTACTTCCATTTTGAGGAGTCCTGCTATGACCTCAAATAGAGGGGCGGGAATCTTTTGTGAGCACAGGCAGTGCCTAATAGGCAAAACCAGGCTAGTAGGTCAAGCTCTAAATGTTGTTGCAAGTAACTATGAATCTTGTCCTTCAATGAGTTAATCTTGATGATGACTGTGGGTCTCAAGGGGAGGGAGAGGGAGGAATAGAATAGATGGAACTTAGAGCATTTTTTGGGGTGATGGAGTTCTTCTACATAAACTTGCAATGATGGATACAGACCATGTTAAACTTCATCAAAATGTATAAAAGCATATGGTCAAAAATGTATACCAGAATGTAAATGATTGACCATGGTTAGTAGCGATGTTTCAATATTTGTACATCAGTTGTAACAAATATACCATCCACATTTAAAATGTTATTAATTGGGGAAAGGGGAAAAGGGGGAGGATGTTGGGTATATGGGAATCACCAATATTCTGTACATGACTTTTCTGTAACCTAAAGCTTCTTTGAAGACAAACTGAAAAAAAATAAGACCCCAGGGAAATAAATGGAACAAAATGCCACTGTACATAAAAGACAACAGATCTTACAGTGGTGAAAGACATAATGTCAATTTTTTAAAAATATATATATATTTTTAGTTTTTATTATTTTAAAATTGAAAAAGTTTTTGTATTTTATTTGTTATTTTTACAACTATCATTATTATATCATTTTCCTATTAATTGTGTTCTGTTGTTTTGTTGGCTTCAATTTTGAAGATGTTTTGGATCACAGAAGGTTTATAACTGCAGAAGGGGAGGATCATTGGTGTGGGGTGTCAGAGATGGGGGATGCATTGGAGGAGGTTCACCTGGGATATAACTATAAGGCATATGAATGTGTTTAATTGATCATAGGGCATTGTCACAGTGGATGGATATTCACACAATAACCAAAATAATATCAAAATTTCATCTTGGGGAGCTCTGCCACATTCTTTAATGGTACAGCAAGAACCCTCTGAGTACATGGGCAGTGAGTAGTGAACAAGGATGGACCACTGATGTGCCCTTAATAGTGCTGATTGTACTTTTGAAATTGAAATTTAGCCTAGTATTATATGGTGCTTAAGAGTTACCTCCTGAGATCCTCCTTGTTGCTCAAATGTAGCTTTTCTGTAAGCCAACCTCAGCATATAAGTGCATTACCTTCCCTCCAGTGTGGGACATGACTCCTGGGGATGAGCCTCCCTGGCACTGAGGGATAGCTACCAAGAACCAACTAGCAATGAAACTGGAAAAAGACGTTGATGAAAATGGGGAAAGGGTAAAGACAAATGAGTTTATATGGCTAAGAGATTTCAAAGTGGGTCAGGAGGTCATTCCAGATGTGCTTATGCACATCTCAGTAGGAAATCATTGACTGCCAAAATAAGTATTACCTCAAATAGCAGGGCTCTTGAAGGCTGTGGAGACATCCAGAAACTATAGGCAGGGCAGACAGCTCAGGAGTTTGGTGCCCTGCCACTAGACCTTACTTTGGAATTTATGCTCCCCAGTGTGACACAGTTGGACTCATTTTTGGTTTCCCTACACATGGCTCTTCTGCCTTTTCTATTTGAACCTATAGTTAGTATTACATTTGATAGGTGTATGCCCAAGAGACTTAAATCTATGGGCTCTCCATGAACACTTGGGCCCTGAATCTCAACAGAGTTGCAAAACCTACTCTAATTCATTGGACTCACCTAAGACAAGGAGATGATAGACAATGACCATCTAAAGGAACAGAGAGAATCTGCAACTGCAAGCAAGATAGTCCAATCCATCTGCCCCATGGGATCTAAGCCCACTCTCAATTAGAGGCACAGTGGGCATCACCATCGCAGAACCCTCAGGATTGGGGAATGAATGATGGTCTAGCATAGATTTACTTGTATTGTACTATAGACATTGAGATTCTAGCAATGGAAGAACTTTTATCATTTATGTGGTGGCAGTAGCCACTGGAGGTTCTCAGGGAGGGAAAGGGAAAAATAGGTGTAATTTGGGGGCATTTTCAGGGCTTGGGAATTGTCCTGAATGACATTGCAATGACAGATACAGGCCATTATATAAATTGTCATATCTTATAAAATTGTGCAGGAGAGAGTGTAATCTACAATGTAAAGTATAATCCACACTTAGTGGCAATGCTTCAAAATGTGTTCATCAATTGTATCAAATGTAGAACACTAATGAAGGATGGTGTTAATGTGGGAAAATTTGGAAGGGCTAGGGAGCAGGGCATATGGGAATCTTCTATATTTTTTAATGTAACATTTATGTAATCTAATTTTCTTTTAAAAAGAAAAATTAAAAAGTATATTTTTTAAAAAGGGTATCACACTCAGAGGTATAGATTATAAAACATATTTTCTCTTTTTGGGATTCATAAATGATATCAAACATTCACAATCCCCAGGATGGGATTTTATTATGCTGTTGGTTATTGTGTGGTTCTCCAAGCACTGAGATAACATGACATGACTACATGAATACATTCATATTCCACAGAAGCATGCATGGGTGCACCATTCCCTGCACCCATGAGTGACACCCTGTACCAGTGGTCCTCCACTGTCATATTTGTAACTTTTCTGTAATTCAAAACTTCCCCAAAAACAAAACCAAAAAAATGAAAGCATTCTAAAATTGAGATGACAGCACAAATCTGTGATGACAATGAGAACCATTGAGTTGTAAACTTGGAATGAATTATACAAATCATGGGACTGTATAAGAGGAGTCCAGTGGTGGATAATGGACTGTGGTTAACAGGACAAATATGAGAATGTTTTCTCCTGAAAAAGAATAAAGATATAATACTAATGCAGAGTGTTATTAATTGGGTGCGTTGGGGGAAATTACACCAAAAGTAAGACATGGGCTATAGTTAGTAGTAATATTTTGATGGTGCTCTTTCATAGTTTGTAACAAATGTTTCACAACAATGCAAGTTAGTGGTGGGAGATATATAGAAACCTTGTACACTGATATGCATGTTTGTTTTGTGAATTCACAAAACATTTATTGTTTATGTTTGTTCATGTATGAATGATATAATTCAATACAATATTATTTTTAAAAAGCCATAATGATATACTGATTTTCACCAACTATATTGACTATAATTTTTTTAAAAAAGGAAAATATTAATGTTTATGAGGCTGTCAAGTAATTGTTATCCTTATACTTTGCTGGTGGGAATGGAAAATGTTACAGCCCAATGTGAAAAACATTTTGGCAATTCCTCATTAAGTTAAGCACAGAATTGTCAAATGACTCAGAAATTCCTCAGCTAGGCATATATCTAAAAAATTGAAGACTGGTTTCAAACAAAATCATGTACACAAAAATCCTTAGCAGCACTATTCACAAGAGCCAAAAGGTGGAAATAACTGAAATGCTCATCAGAGGGTGAATTTGTAAAGAAAATCTGTTATATCCATATAATGGAATATTATTCAGCCACAAAAAGGAATAAAGTACTCATATATGCTCCAATATGGATAAACCTTGAAAACATTATTAAAAGTAAAACAAGATAGAGACAAAATGTAAGATATTGCATAATTCAATATATATGAAATGTGCAGAATTTAGATTCATGGAAACAGAAAAGAAATTAGCAGTTGTGAGAGGCTGGGGATGAGGGAGGATAGCAGAATGACTGTTTCATGGGTATAGGGTCTCCTTTGGGGTTGATGGAAATATTTTGGAACCATGTAGAGGTGATGTTTGCACTACATCATGAATGCACTAAATGTCACTGAATTGTACACCTTAAAATGGTTAATTTAACATTAAGTGAATTTTGTTGCAATTAAAAATTAATTTAAAATAGTACAAGAGAGGACCAGAGCCAGAGTGTTGGGGAAGCCAGCTTTGTCAGGCAGATGCAGGAAGTATGGCTGGGGCTATTCCTTGGTGGGGCCGCGGCCATTGCAGAGCTGGATCTTCTGACAAAGGTTCACACAGTTGATTCTGAAGAGCCCAGCTTCACCCCAGAATCTGGGGTCGAGGGTCTAGGATACCTCTTCCTGTCAGTGCTAGACAAACGTGGGATGGATCTGCTCAGTCACCTGGACCAAGGCATGGCCTTTATCAGCCACGTCGTCACTGAGAGTAGTGCTGTATTGGTGCACTGGTGTCTCTTTCTGACTTTCATGAGTCAGTAGAAGTGCTGCTATAGTGACGGCTTTTATGATGAAGAGTGATGAACTTACCTTTAAAAAAGCTCATGAAAACCACCAGACTGTTAAAGCAGAGGGGCTTGAGGGCAACTGAAATTATCCCAGGAAATAGGATATGAAGTGGGTACCTCTATTGCAATTTATAAGCAATATCATTTACAAAAAGTTACAAAGTATTCAGAATTTCAGAATTTACCTCTGGGATTATTATTTTTTTTTAATTTTAAATTTTTTTTAAAAAAGATACTTAGATTACATAAATGTTATACAAAAAAATATAGGGATTCTCATACGCCCCAAATCACACACCACCCACAGCCTCCCACATAAACATCCTTCATTAGTGTAACATATCACCTGCAATGGATATACACATCCTGGGGCTTTGCCACTAAGCATGGACCATAGTTCACATTGTAGACCACACTCTCTCCCACACAGTTCTGCATGTTATATGATGATATAAAATGGCCTATATTTGTAATTGAATGTCACTCAGGACAATTCAAAAGTCCCGAAAAATCCCCTGTATTACAACTGCTTTTCTCTCTCCCTGCCCCCAGAGCGTCCAATGGCCACTGGCTCCACATCAATGTTGTAATTTCTTCCATTGCTTGAATCACAATATGTCTATATAGAATACCAGTAAGTCCACTCTAGTCCATAGCTCTTCCCATCATTTAGAGGAGTCTGGGATGGTTATGTCCACTCCAATTGAGAGGGGGCTCATATACCATGGGGAAGATGGATGGGATTATCTTGTCTGCAGCTGCAGACTCTCTCCATTCCTTGGGTTGGCCGTTGTTCATCATCATCTCCCCACCAGTTTTCCTGGGTGAGACCAATGAGCTGTAGAGTAGGAGTTGCTGTTCGACTGAGGTTCCGGGACCAGCTGGAACATGGACGGGCCAAAGACTCAAATCTCTGGATGTACACCTACAAACTCCAATACCGAATATAGGTTTGAATAGAAGGGACAGATGAGCCATGTGCAGGGAAGACATAGTCGAGTCCAACTCTGTCACTCTCAGGAGCACAAACTCCAAAATAGGGCCCACTGGCAAGGCACCAAACTCCGGAGCTATCTGTCCTGACATAGGACCTGGATGTCTCCAGAGCCCTCAGAAGCCGCACTATTTGGGGTATATCCACTTTGGAATTCTATGAGTTCCTACTGAGAGGTGCATAAGCATTATCTCTGGCATGTCCTCCTCACATATTTTGAAGTCTCAGGCATATAAACTCATTTGTCTTTATCTTTTCACCCTTTTATTCAAGGTCTTTTTCCATTCACATTGCCTGTTGGAGCTTGATAACAATCCTTCGGTTTCAGGGAGGCTCATCCCCATGAGTTATGTCCCACACTGGGAGGAAGGTAATGCATTCATATGCTGAGTTTGGCTTAGAGAGAGGCCACATTTGAGCAACAAGGAGGCTATCAGGAGGAAACCCTTAAGCACCCCATAAAAACAGGCTACGTTTCAATTTAAAGAGTAAAGACTCATATGGCTCATCATCAATATCAAGGTCCCATCAGTGGATCATCCTCCTTTGCCAGTCACACTGGCCCTGCACTTGGGGGACTGTTGCTGCTCTCTTAGAGAATGTGGCAGAGCTCTCCAGGTTGGGAATTCAGTATTCTCTCATTTATTGAATGATTCTCCACCCACTGTGACAATGCCCCGTGAACATTTGAACATTTTTATATACTTTATATTTATGTTCAGGTGAATTTCCTCTCATGCATTCCCCATCCCTGACACCACACACCGATGATCCACCCCCACCCTAGTTGTAACCCTTCTGTGACCCAAAGCTTCTTCCAAGATGAAGCCATTACAATAGCTGAATACAATTAATAGGAAAATAAAATAGTAATGGTAAGTTTAAATGTAAGAGATAAAATACATGAAAATAAAAAAAAAACTAAAAGTAAAATTAAATTAAAAGATTGGGATATTAAAAAATGAAAAATAAAAAAAATTTTTTTTAATCTTTTGCCTTTCAACACTGCAATATCTGGTGTCCTATCTGTACTGTGGCACCTTCCCCCTCTCACTCTCCAGTGTCTCACCATTTTTCATTTTGTTTTCAAAGAAGTTTTAGGTCACAGCAAAGTCACACACAGGAGACTCTCACATACCCAACATCCTCCCCATTTTCTACCCCTGATATTAATAACTTTTTATATGTGGATGGTAGCATGGTTATAACTGATATACAAATAGTGAAACATAGATACTAAACATTATCAATGGTTTACACTATGGTTTACATTTTAGACCATACACTTTTATAAATTTTGATGATATTTACCGTGTCCTGTGTCCATCACTATGGTAACGAAGAACATTTCCACTGGCCACTAATTACCCCGTGTTTGATCTATTCTATTCCTCCCACACCATCTCCCCGGGGGCATGACAACACCCTGGCTTGACTCATTGAATGATAAGATTCATATTACATACAACAAGAGGTCTTGACACACTTGTTTGTCCTCCCATATTAAGAACTGCCCTTGCTCTTGAAGAGACTCCTGCTTGTCTATTTCTGAACAAATGGTCCTCCCGAAGGTGGGAGTCCAACTCCTTCCCGCTCATTATGTGGGTCTCCACCCACTGATAAAACACATTATGACAGAATGAACACTCTCACACACTCCCTAGAATCCTGCTCCAGGTATGCCCTCTCCCAAATGCCCCCCACCAACCAGCACCCTAAACCAGTGACTCTTCCTTGACATATTGCCATAAGAGTATTCCTACCTCTGTACTTTCGACCTCATACCCACAAATCCTCAGTGTCCTGGACTTTCTAACCCACCCTTCTCCATCTACCCACCTTTCAACCTTGCACCACCTAACCCAATAACATCACTACCTTCCTGTCTTATCCCTTCAATATGTAACTACACTCTATTACATTACCACAGATTATGTCCGTATGGGTGATGGCTCACAACCTTCTCTTCTCTTTCTATTCCTTGTAAACCTATCTTACAATCAATACCTCTCTGAGACTGTTCAGTTTGCTTAATTCATATCAGTGAGGTCATGTACTGTTCATCCTTCAATGCCCGGCTTGCTTCACGCAACATAAAGTCTTCAAGATTCATCCATGTTAGCCCATGTGTTAGCACTTTATTCCTTCTTACAGCTGAGTAATATTCCATTGTAAGTATGTACCACATTTCATTTATCCATTCACCTGTTGATGGGCACTTGGGTTGATTTCAACTTTTGGCAATAGTGAGCAATTCCACTATGGATATTGGCATGCTTGTATCTGTTCATGTTTTTGCTTTCAATTCTTCAGGGTATAATCTCAACAGTGGAATTGCTGGATCATATGGAAGTTCCATAGTTAGCTCTTTAAGGAACCACCAAATGGTCCTCCATAGTGCCTGGACCATTCTACAATCCCAACAGCAGTGGATGAGTGTTCCCATGCCTCCACATCCTCTCCAACACTTATAGTCTGCTGTTTTTTAAATAGTCGCCATTCCAATAGGTGTGAGATAGTATCTCATAGTAGTTTTGATTTGCCTTTCCCTAATAGCTAATGATGTTGAGCATCTTTTCATGTGATTTTTAGCCATTTGTATTTCTTCCTTGGAGAAGTATCATTTCAGGTCACTTGCCCATTTTTAAAATGGGTTGTTTGTCTTTTTATTTTCAAGGTGTAGGATTTCTTTTTATATGCAGGATATTAGGCTCCTAGCAGATATATGGTTGGTAAATATTTTCTCCCATTGGGTAGGCTGCTATTTTACTTTCTTGATAATGTCCTTTGAGATGCAGAAGTTTTTAATTTTTAGGAGATCACATTTATCTATTTTTTTCCTTTTGCTCTCATGCTTTGGGTGTGAAGATCATGAAACCATTTCCCATTACAAGGTCCTGTCGATGCTTCTCTACATTATCTTTCAAAGTCTTTATGATCTTGGCTCTAATATTTAGATCTTTGATCCATTTTGAGTTGATTTTGTGTAAGATGTGAGATGATGTTCCTCTCTCATTCTTTTGGATATGGTATCCGATTCTTGAAGCACCATTTGTTGAAGAGGCCATTCTCTCCCAGCTTTGTGGGCTTGGTGACCATGTTGAATATCAGTTGACTCTATATGAAAGGATCTATATCAGAACTCTCAGTTCAGTTCCATTGGTCAGTATGTCTATCCTTATGCCAATACCATGCAATTTTGACCACTGTAGCTTTGTAGTATGTTTTAAAGTCAGGTAGTGTGATGCCTTCAACTTCGTTTTACTTTTTCAATATGTCTTTGGTGATTTGGGGCCTCTTACTCTTCCAAATAAATTTTGTAAATAGTTTTTCAAATTCATTAAAAATACAGTGATGATTTTTATTGGGATTGCATTAAATCTGTAGATTAGTTTGGTGAGGATAGACATATTGTTGATATTTAGTCTTCCTATCCATCAATAGGGAACTTTCTTCCATTTATTTAAGCCTTCTTTGATTTCCTTTAACAGTGTTGTATAGCTTTTCTGTATATAAGTCCTTTACATCTGTATTTAATTTATTGCTAGGTATTTGATTCTTTTGTTTACTATTATAAATGGTATTTTTTTTTCTTGATTTCTTCCTGAAATTGCTTGTTATTGGCATACAGAAATGCTACTTATTTTTGAGCATTGTTCTTATAGCCCACAACTTTACTGAACTCCTTTATAAGTTCTAGAAGCTTTGTTGTAAGTTTCTCAGGGCTTTTTATGTATAGGATCATGTCGTTGGCAAATAGTGAAATTTTTACCTCTTCCTTTCCAATTTGGATGTCTTTTATATCCTTTTCTTGCCTCAGGGCTTGAGCAAGTACTTCTAAGACAATGTTAAATAGGAGTGGTGATAGTGGGCATCCTTGTCTTGTTCTTGATCTTAGAGGGAAAGCTTTTAGGATTTCACCATTGAAGATTATGTTAGCTGTGTGTTTTTCATATATACCCTTTATCACGTTAAGAAAGTTTCCTTCTATTCCTATCTTTTACATTGTTTTATCAGGAAAGAACACTGTATTTTGTCAAATGCTTTTTCTTCACTAAACAGATGATCATGTGATTTTTTTCTCTCAATCTGTTTATGTGGTGTATTAATTGATTGATATTCTTATGTTGCGCCATCCTTGAATACTCGGGATGAAACCCCAGTTGGCCATGGTGTATAATTTGTTTGATATGTTGTTGAATGCGATTAGCAAATATTTTGTTGAGGAATTTAGCATCTAGTTTCATTAAAGAGATTGGTCTGTAATTTTCCTTTCTTGTTGCATCTTTGTTTGTCTTTGGTTTAGGTAATGTTGACATCATAGAATGAGTTAGGCAATGTTCCTTCTACTTTTATTTTTCAGCAGAACTTAAGCAGGATTGGTGTTAGTTCTTTCTGGAATGTTTGGTAGAATTCACATGTGAAACAGTTTCATCCTGGGCTCTTCACAGTTGGGAGGTTTTTGATGACCGAATTTATCTCTTTATTTGTAAATGGACTGTTGAGTTCATCAATTTCTTCTTTCATCAATGTAGGCTGCTTGTGAGTTTCTAGGAATTTGTCTATTTCCTCTAAATTACCATTCTTGTTAGCATATAGTTTTTCAAAGTATCCTTTTATGACATCTTTATTTCTGTAGGGTCAGTGGAGATATCCCCTTCCTCATTTCTTATTTTGTGCATTTGCATCTGTTCTCTCTTTTTCTTTGTTAGCCTGGCTAATGGTTTGTCAATTTTATTGATCTTCTCAAAGATCCACTTTTTGGTTTTGTTTGTTTTTTCTAGTGCATTCTTATTTTCTATTTCATTTAGTTCTGCTCTAATCTTAGTTATTTCATTCTTTCTACTTCCTTTGGAGTTAGTTTCTTGTTGTTTTTCTAATGCCTCCAGGTGTGCAGTTAGACTTTCAATTTTAGCTCTTTCTTCTTTTATCACGTATGTATTTATGGCTATGAATTTCCTTCTCAGTACAGCTTTGGCTGCATCCCATAGGTTTTGATATGTTGTGTTGACATTTTCATTCATTTCCGGGTAGTTACTGATTTCTTTTGAGGTTTCCTCTTTGACTCACTGTTTTTCTAAGAGTGTGTTGTTTAATTTCCATATTTCTGTGCCTAATCTGGTTCTCTGGCCCTAGTGATTTCCAATTTCATTCCATTGTGATCA
The DNA here is from genome assembly GCA_026826555.1 of Tolypeutes matacus. Classification (NCBI taxonomy): domain Eukaryota; kingdom Metazoa; phylum Chordata; class Mammalia; order Cingulata; family Chlamyphoridae; genus Tolypeutes; species Tolypeutes matacus. The sequence continues at coordinate 1,624,613 of JAKSZT010054500.1, read as the reverse complement.
AAGAAATTACTTTGTATAATCTCAATCTTTATGAATTCATTGAGAGTTGTTCTGTGGCTTAGCATGTGGTCTATCTTGTAGTATGACCCATGGGCACCCAAAAAGAATGTATATCCCACTGTATTTTGGTGTAGTGTTTAGTATATATCTATTAGTCCAGATCCTCTAATGTATTATTCAGAGTCTTTGTTTCTTTACTGATTCTCTTTCAAGATGTTCTGTCTAATGGTGATAATGGTGTATTAAAGTCCCCCACTATAATTGTAGAGACATTAATGTCTCCACTTAGGCTTTACAGTGTTTGTCTCATGTATTTTGAGGCTCCCTGATTAGGTGCATAAATGTTTATGATTGTACTTTCTTCTTGAAAGATTACCCCTTTTACTAATATATAGTGTCCATCTTTGTCTCTTGCAATAGTTTAGCATTTAAAGTCTATTTTTTTCTGATATTAGTATAGCTACTTCCACCCTTTTTTGGTTGTTGCTTGCTAGTAAAGTTGTTTTCCAGCCATTCACTTTCAGCCTCCTTGAATCCCTGGGTCTAAGCTGGGTTTCTTGTAGTCAATATATAGACAGGTCATATTTACTTATCCATATTGCCAGTCCGTGTCTCTTGATTGGTCAGTTTAATCCATTATCATTCAATGATATTATTGTCAAGGAATTTCTTACATCAGCCATATTTTATTTGGGTTTATGTATGTCATATGTTGTTTTTATTTCTCTTTTTGTCTTTTTAGTTGTTCTTACACTCTCCTCCATCTCTCTCTCTCTCCTGTTTTTTCCTTTAAATCTGTAGAGCTTCCTTTAGTATTTCTTGGAGAGCAAGTTTCTTATTGGTATAGTCTCTTAATTTCTGTTTATCTGTGAATATTTTACTCTCCATCATTTTTGAATGCCAGCTTTGCTGGATAGAGAGTTCAAGCTGGAAGATTTTTTCTTTGAGTATCTTGGCTATGTCACACCACTGTCTTCTTGCCTCCACGGTTTCAGATGAGAAATCAGCGCTTAATCTTATTGAGCTTCCCTTGTATGTGATGGTTCCCTTTTCTCTTGCTGCCTTGAGTATTTTCTCTTTGTCTTGAGCATTGGACATTTTGACAAGTATATGTCTTGGAGGAGGCCTTTTAGGATTTATACTGTTTGGGGTGCACTGTGCTTCCTGGACATGTACATCCAACTCCCTCAATAGGGTTGGGAAGTTTTCAGCCATTATTTCCTTCAACAATCCTTCTGTTCTCTTTCCCTTCTATTCTCCCTCTGGGATGCTTATAATGTGTATGTTTGTGCCTTTTGTGTTGTCGTTTAAATCCTTAAGTCCGTGCTGGATTTTTTCTATCTTTTTTCTTATCTATTTTTTTATCTTATCTGTTCTACTATCTACTTGATTTCAGATGTGCTGTCTTCCACATCACTAATACTTTCTTCTGCCTGTTCAAATCTGCTGTTATGTGATTCCAGTGTCTTTTGATTTTTTGGATTGTGCCGTTCATCTCCATCATATCCATTATCATTTGTGTATGTTTACAATTTTTTCAGTATGTTCTCCTACTGTTTTCTTTTTTTTTTTTTTAATTAATTTATTTTTTATTGTGGGTAAAAATCAAAATTTTCACAATACCTACCACTATTTGTAATTTCTCTGACCCTAGTGTCTTCTTAATATCCTTGATTTCCTCCTTCACTTCATTAAGTTGGTCCATGATATTTGTTTGGAAAGCTCTTATTAGTTGTTTGATGTTCTGCATCTCTTCCAGATTTTTAGTTTGTTCATTGGAATGGTCCACATCTTCCTGTTTCTTAGCATGGTTTGTAAATTTTTATTATTTTATTCATTTTTTTAAATATTTTTTTTCATTTTTTTAGAAAATATACTTCGATTACTGAAAAGTTCATAAAAATTATAGGGATTCCCATATGCACCATATCCCACACCTCCCACAGCTTCCCACATAAACATCCTTCATTTGTGTGGCACATCACCTGCAATGGATAAACATATCCCGGTGTTTTGTCATTAGGCATGGACCATGGTTCACCTTGTAGACCACACTCTCTCCCACACAGTTCTTCATGTTATATGATGATATAAAGTAGCCTATATCTGTAATTGCAATGTCACTCAGGACATTTCCTAAGTCCCAAAAAAGCCCCTGTATTACAACTGCTCTTCCCTTTCCCTGTCCCCAGAGTGTCCAGTGACCACTGGCTCCACATTAATGTTATAACTTCTTCTATTGCTTGAATCACAATATGTCTTTAATAGAATCCCAGTAAGTCCAATCTAGTCCATAGCTCTTCCTCCAATCCTGAGGAGTCTGGGATGGTGATATACACTCCACCTCCAATTGAGAGGGGGCTTATATCCCATGAAGAAGATGGATGGGATTATCCTGCCTTCAACTGCAGACTCTCTCCATTCCCTGGGATAGCTGTTATCCATCATCATCTCCCCTCCTGGTGTCCTGGTTGGGTCCATTGAGCTGTAGTGTAGGAGTTGCAGCATCACCGAGATTCTGGGCCCAGCTGGCACATGTCAACCCAAAGACTCCAGTCTCTGGATGCACACTTACAAACTCCAACACGAAGTATAGGTTTGAATAGAAAGGACAGATGAACCATGAGCAGGGAATTCATATTTGAGTCCAACTCGGTCACTCTCAGGAGCAAAAATCCAAAAGTAGGGCCCACTATCAAGGCACCCAACTGCAGAACTATCTGCCTGTAGCCATTTGGCAATATGATATAATTATGAATTTGAAAAATGTAATTGGATCATACTTGTAAACTGATCTGTTAATCTGGGCATGATTAAGTTATGATTAGGGCATTGATTGGGCCATGTCAGTAGGGCGTTGAGGCCCACCACTTGGTGGGTGGGGGAATCAAATATAAAAGGCAAGGCAAAGGATAGAGGGAGCAGTTTTTGAGTTGCAGTTCTGAAGTTGGAGTTTTGATGTTGGAGAGAAGGCCCCAGGAGAAGAGAAGCGAGCCATTCACCTGATAGTCTACAGCTGACCTTGTGGAGGAAACAGAGGAGCTGAGCCCAGAAAGAAATGCAGCCCTGGGAAGAGAGGAACCCAAGAATCCTGAACCCTGACAAACATCAGCAGCTGTCTTGCTCCAACACGTGGCAATGGACTTTGGTGAGAGAAGAAATTTGCGCTTTATGGCCTGGTAACTGTGGACTTCTACCCCAATAAATACCCTTTATAAAGACCAACCCATTTTTGGTATTTCACATTAGCACTCCTTTGGCTGACTAATAAACTGCTCTACATAGGACCTTGGTCTCTCCAGATCCCTTAAGAGCCCCTTTATTTGGGGTGATATCCACTTTGGAAGTCTGTGAGGTCCTACTGAGATGTGCATAAGCATTACCTCTGGGATGACCTCCCAACTCTCTTTGAAGTCTCTTTGCCATATGAACTCATTTGTTTTTACCTTTTCCCCCTTTTATTTGAAGTTTTGTTCCAGTTATATTGCCCATTGGCACTTGTTAGTAATCCCTTGTTGCCAGGGAGGCTTATCCCTGGGAGTCATGTCCCACACTGGGAGGAAGGTAATGCATACATATGCTGAGTTTGGCTTAGAGAGCTGCCACATTTGAGCAACAAGGGAGCTCTCAGGAGGCAACCCTTTGGCACCCCATTACAATAGACTAAGTTTCAATTTCAAGAGCAAAGACTCATAAGACTAGTCATCAATAACAAATACCCATCAGTGGATCATCCTCCTTTGCCACACACTGCCCCTGGGTTTGTAATTTTTTGTTGCCCTCTTGTCATCATTTATCCTGATGGGTTTATTCAGTTGATTAGCTTTTCTCTTTGCTCTAGAGTTTTGTTTAGCTGCTGGTTTTCTGTGTATGTTAAGTTTTCTCTTTGACACTTTGTTCTTGTTCTATTTCCTTGCTGTTTTCTATGTTCCCTTGAGGAAAAAGATTAGGGCCAGAGAAATCAAAAGAGGTAAGAAAAGAAAAAGGATAATAGTAATAATAATAAAAGTTAGAAGAGAGGCCATGTAAGACTTAGTAAAATGAGTATTTAACTCATGTAAGCACTGTAGAGTAATAGGAATAAAAAAGTGGAGTACCTACAATGAAATGGGAAACTGAAAAGAGAAAAATATATAGAATGATTTAAAAGGCCAGAATGATCAGGAGAGAGAGAAAGAGAAAAGAAAGGACAGAAAGAAAAAAATTAATTAAAAAAAAGAAAACAGAATAGACAAGAAAGAAATTGCAAAGAGTAAAACTGAGGACTAATAAAAAAAAGGTGGAATGTAAGAACCACAACAGAAAGCAGAAGATAGAAAGATGAAGGAAGGAAAAGAGATAGCATTGGTAGACAAAATATGTACACACAGAAAATGGGACATCATGTAAGAAGAAACACAGCAAAGAAGAAACAATCTAGCAGCACCAAATTTTTTAAAAAGTGGAAGCGGGGGGAAGAGGAAAGAAAAACAAGAAACAAAACAAAACAAACAAACACACAAGCAAGTGGCCAAACAAAGCTAAGGAAAAATAGCGTTCCTTCTTGGGCCCTTGTGGAACCTCTCAGGCTGCCTGTGTTCATCAATTACCCTGCAGGCTTCTCTCTGCAGGTTTTGAGGAAGGTTTTAGTGAGTAAACTAAGTTAATTTTTTTAAGTAGCCATCCTTCTTTTAAATATATATATATGGGACCCAAAAGAAGCTAGTACAAAAATCTTTTTTTCCCTGTCCTATGGTATCAGATGGATGTTAGATATCTTTTAGGAGCCAGGAATTGAACTAGGCACCTCATATATTCAAGGCAGAAATTACTTCACTGACCTACCTTTCTAATTTGGTCAGTTAGTTCTTCAGAAATCTATTCAGTCACTTTCTCCCCGGGCAGGTTTTACTCTCCTAGGGCAGCAGAATTTAGCAGACTGTATGAGAAGATCCCTCCTCCCCTCTCCTGGTCAGGTTGAGTTCCCTATTTAAATTCAAATGTGACCCTGATGACTGAGTACAGCATACCAAAATGATTTTCAAGCCTCTTTTAGACCACCCCCTCTTCCCAGGGGACCTTAATAGGCTCCTGAAAACTTATTAAGTGCTTCCCACTGCCTGACTCCCTTAGGGGAATTGAAATACTGATAGTATTTGGTGCAGAAGTATTAAATTGGCTGACTCTGCCCTCTCTCAAGCCAAGCCTCTTTATCCCAGGGTGGTTAGGTAAATCAGGCTTCCTCAGTAGATTCACCTCTCCCCTCAGCCTGGTGCCCCTTTGAGCCAGCTTTTGTGCTCCTCAAAACTCTAAGGGGGTCCAGGCAACCAAATGCACAGAAAGGAAACCGCTCTCCACACTTTGTCAGAATTCTCTCAGAGAATGCTTCCTCTTACTGGATGGCCAGTGGGGAGTCGGGGCTCACCCTAGCTTCCTGCCGTGAGGGTGGGGCTTAGCTGTCGGTGTTTTCCAGGAATGGGGCTAAAAATTCGTGCTTTTATCTTGAGCAATCTATCTCCCTGTCCAGCTCCCTCCAGATTGATGCCCCAAAGGCTCCTAGTCCATGGGCTCCCAGAATAGCTCACTTTGGCAGGATCCTGTCCCCAATCAGGTGTCTTTTGCTAGAGAGTTGGTGAGTGTCCACTTAAACCGACGCCATCATTCTTTCTCTATCTCAATAAATTCTCCGGGATTCTTTGCTGTTGACTCAACCACCACTTCACAAGGATTGAAAGATGAGGTTCTCCACAAATATAGAAAGTGCAGGTGACTGTTATTTCGAAGTTCTAACATTTTGGATCATAATGAAGGAAATGGTCTTATAGTTTTATCTATAAGAGAATGAAATCATTTTCATTGCCTACAACAGGCAGTCAGGTTCAATGTATGTCTTATCTCATTGAACCTGTACAATGGGTGGGATCTGCTTTGATAGGAGTGGTGGAGGGAGAGCCAAGTTAGGTTCTTTCCATATTTACAAGAAAAATCCAAACTAAGATTTGCCCCAAATGCAGTGCCAAGTTGGGTTCTTTCAATTGGTATGGTGAACAGTGTTTGTCTCATAGATAGCTAACACTTGCTTTTCAAATGCATAAAAATAGAAAAGACGAAGATGAAAGAAATTTACTGATTATATGTTTACCTTTGCTTATAGTCATTTATGACAATTTGTCTAGGTTTTAGGACATCAACTTTTCATATGGAATGTGAGAAGATAAAAAACACTTGATGTGACTTGTAAGTTATCCTTTTTATTTTTTTCAGTGTTTTTGAAATATATATATATATTTAATGTGGGTAAAAATCAAATTTTTCACAATACAAACCAATATTTGTAAAATGATATATAAATATATATGCATATATGTGTATTTGCTTATATAAATTTATTTTATATATATATATTATATATATATATTTTAAAAGATGCTTAGATTACATAAATGTTACACAAAAATTACAGGGATTCCCATGTTCCCCACCTCCCACACCTCCCATAACATCCCACATAAACATCTTTCATTAGTGTGGCACATCACATGCAATGGATATACACATCCTGGGGCTTTGTCACTTAGCATAGACCACAGTTCACATCGGAGACCACACTCTCTCCCACACAGTTCTGCATGTTATATGCTCATGTAAAATGGTCTGTATCTGTCGCCACAACGTCACTCAGGACAACTCCCAAGTCCTGAAAAAGGCACTGTATTACAACTGCCCTTCCTCTCCCTGCCGTGAAAGCATCTAGTGGCCACTGGCTCCACCTCACTGTTATAATTTCTTCCATTGCTTGAATCACAATATGTCTGCAACAGAATACCATTAAGTCCACTCTAGTCCATAACTCTTCCCCCAATCCTGAGGGAACTGGGATGCTGATGTCCTCTCCACCTCCAAGTGAGAGTGAGCTTATATCCCATGGATACAGTGGATGGGTTTATCCTGCCTTCACCTGAAGGTTCTCTCGATTATCTGGGTTGGCCATTGTCCATCATCGCCTCCTCACCAGGTGACTTGGGTGAGTCCATTGAGCTGTAGAGTAGGAGTTGCAGCTCCACTGATATTCCAGGCACAGCTGGCCCATAGGCAGGCCAGAGGCTCCAGTCTCTGGAAGTACACCTACAAACTCCAGCATCACATGTATGTTTGAATAGAAGGGACTGATGGACCATGTGCAGGGAGGACTTATTTGAGTCCAACTCTGTCACTCTCAGGAGCACACATTCCAAAGTAGAGCCCACTGATGAGGCATCAATCTCTGGGGCTATAACCCCTTATATAGGACCAGGGTGTCTCCAGAGCCCTCAGGAGCCCCCTGTGTGGGGTGATATCCACTTTGAAGTTCTATGAGATCCCACTGAGGTGTGTGTAAGCGTTATCTCTGGGATGACCTCCCAACTCTCTTTGAAGTCTCTTAGCCACATGAACTCATTCGTCTTTACCTCTTCCCTTTTTATTCAAAGTCTTTTTCCAGTCATGTTGCAAGTTGGCACTTGGTATTAATCCCTCATTGCCAGGAAAGCTCATCCCCGGGAGTCATGTCCCACGTTGGGGGGAAGGTAATGCATTCATATGCTGAGTTTGGCTTAGAGAGAGGCCACATTTGAGCAACAAGGAGGCTCTCAGGTGGCAACCCTTAGGCACCCATAACAGTAGGCTAATTTTCAATTACAAGAGCAAAGACTCATAAGGCTAGTCATCAATAACAAGAACCCATCAGTGGGCCATCCTCTTTTGCCAGATACTGCCCCTGCACTCAGGGGACTGTTGTTGCTCTCTTGGAGAATGTGGGATAGCTTTCCAGGCTGAGAATTCAGTATTCCTTCATTTATTGAGTGATTGTCTACCCACCGTGACCATGCCCCATCCCTCGATCATTTGAACAATTTTATATATCTTTCATGTATATTCAGATATGAATCCCCATCCCAGACATCCCCCACCAATGATCCTCTGCAGCCCCTATTGTAACCCTTCTGTGATCTAAACCTTCCTTGAAGATGAAGCCCATATAATAACCAAATACAATTAAAAGGAAAATGAAATAATAATGATAAACTTAAATGCAAGAGATAACATACAAGGAAACTCAGAAAAAAATTACTAAAATAAAATATAATTAATGGACATTAAAAAAAATGGGAAAAAATTTTAATTATTTTTTTTCCTCTTATCACTGTATTATTGGATGTCCAGTGTGTACCGTGACACCTTCCCCCTCTCATTTCCCAATGTCTCCCAAATTTTCATTTAGTTTTCAAAGAAGTTTTAGGTCACAGCAAAGTCACACACAGAATACTAGAGACTCCAACATACTCAAACTCCCACCCCTCTCCATACCCCATATTAAAACCTTTTTTTTTTTCCTGACTGGCACCATTGTTATAACTGTTATACAGATAATGAAACATGGCGACTAAACATTATCAATGGTTTACAGTCTAGTTTACAATTTAGACGGTACAGTTTAACAATTTTTTATGATATTTACCATGTCCTGTGTCCATTACTGTCAGGTAATGAAAAACTTTGCACATGACCACTAAATACCCCGTTTGATCTTTTCTGTTCCTTCTTCCCCATCCAACTAGGGCCTTTGATGCTCCCCTGTCTTGACTCATGGGATGACAAGATTCATAGTTACATGCCCTGTGTATTCTAACCTGACCTTCCTAATCTACCCACCTGTCAATGCTGCACCACCAAACCCAGGAATTTTTTACGTCAGCCATGTTTTCTTTAAGTTAATGCATGTCATATGTTGTTTTGTTTCTATTTTTGTATTTTTAGTTGTTTTTAAACTCTCCTCCAACTCTATCTCCCTTGTTTTTTCCTTTCAACTTGTAGAACTTCCTTTAGTATTTCTTGAAGTGCAGGCTTCTTATTGACATGCTATCTTAATTTCTGTTTGTCTGTGAATATTTTGAATTCTCCATCATTTTTGAATGCCCGTTAAGCTGGATAGAGAATTCATGGCCGGAAGTTTTTTTCTTTTAGTACTTTGACTATGTCATACCATTGTCTTCTTGCCTCCATGGTTTCAGATGAGAAATCAGTACTTAATCTTATTGCACTTCCCTTGTATATGATGGTTCTCTTTTCTCTTGCTGCCTTGAGTATATTTTTCTTTGTCTTGAGCATTGGACATTTTGTCAAGTATATGTCTTGGTGTTGGCCTGTTGGGATTTACACTTTTTGGTGTGCGCTATGCTTCCTTTAACTGCACATCCATGTGTCTCAACAGGGTTGGGAAGTGTTCAGCCATTATTTCCTTCAACACTCCTTCTATTCCATTTCCCTTCTCTTCTCCTTCTGGAATGCCCATAATGCATATGTTTGTGCGTTTTGTGTTGTCACTTAAATCTCTGAGTCCCTGCTGGATTTTTTCTATTTTTTTTTCTATCTGTTCTACTATCTGTTTGATTTCAGATGTATTGTCTTCCCCATCACTAATTCTTTCTTCTGCCTGTTCAAATCTGCTGTTTTTTGACTCCAGCATCTTTTTCATTTCTTGGGTTGTGCCATTGATCATCATCATATCCATTGTCTTTTTGCGTATGATTACAATTACTTCAGTATGTTCTCCCAGTGTCTTCTTTATATCCTTAATCTCTTCCTTCACGTCATTAAGTTGCTTCATGATATTTGTTTGGAAAGCTTTGATTAGTTGGTTGATGTTCTGCATCTCTTCCTGGTTTTTAGTTTGTTCATTGGACTGTTCCTGTCTTCCTGTTTTTCAGTGTGATTTGTAATTTTTTCTTGCCCTCTAGTCATCATTTTATCTTGATGGGTTTATTTAGTTGATTAGCTTCTCTCTCTCTGCTCTAGAGTTTTATTTAGCTGGTGGTGCTCTGTGTGTATTAAGTTTTCTCTTTGACACTTTTTCTTCTTTTTCTATTTCCTTGGTTCTTTCTATGTTACCTTGAAGGCAAAAGATTAGGGCAAGAGGATTCGAAAGATGTGAGAAAGGAAGAAGGATAATAGTAATATTAATAAAAGTTAGAAGAGAGGCCAAATAAGACTTAGTTAAATGAATATTTAACTCATGTAGGCAATGTAGAGTAATAGGAAAAAATGTGGAGTACCTACAATGGACTGGGAAACCAAATAGAGGAATATATATATATAATGATTTAAAAGGCTAGAATGTTGAGGAGGGAGAGAAAGAGTAAAGAAAGGGCTGAAAGGAAAAAGTTAATATTAATTTTTAAAAAAGAAGAAAACAAAATAGATAGAATAGGAATTGACACCCTTACATTATGGGCTAATGAAAAAAAGTGGTGTATAAGAACCACAACAGAAAGCAGAAGGCAGAAAGATGAAGGAAGGATAAGAGATAGCTTGTGATACAAAATCAATAAAGACAGAGAATGGGAAATCACTGAAGAAGAAGCACAGCAAAGAAGAGACAAGTTAGCAGCACCTAATTTTTTAAAAAAATGAAAGAAAGTGGGGAGCAAAGAGCAAAGAAAAGCAAGAGACAACAACTAAACAGAGAAAAACCAAAAAAACCACACAGGCAATCAGTCAAACAAAGCTAAGGAGAAACTATTCCTTCTAGGGTCCTTGTGTAACCTCTCAGCCTGCTTGTGTTTATCAATCAATTTCTCTTCAGGGTTCTTTCTGCAGGTTTTGAAGCAGATTTTACCTATTAAACTAAATTAAAAAGAAGAATTCATTTTTCATTTTTTAAAGTGACTGTCTTTTTTTTTTTTTTTTTTTTTTTTTTTGGCGAAATACGGGACCCAAAATAAATCCTCTTCTAGACCACCCCTTTCACCGAGGGGATCATAACTAGGCTCATGGAAACTAATCAAGCACTTCCCACTTCCTGGCCTCCCCAGGGGTGCTGAAGCTCTGATGCTTGTCAGTGCAGGGAGATACAATTGGCTGACTTTGCCCCCTCTGGAGCCGAGCCTCAGTGTCACTGGGCTGCTGGGTAAATCAGGCTTCCTCAGTAGATTTGCCTCTCCCCTCAGCCTGGTGCTGCTTCAAGCCAGCTTATCTGCTCCCCAAAGCTATGAGAGGGTCCAGGCAGCCAAATCGATGGTAAAGAAACCCCCCTCAGCCTTCTGTCAGAGCCCTCCCTCTTTTGGAGAATGCTCCCTTTCCCCGGCTTGGCAGGGTTCGGGGCTTATCCCTGGGAAGCTAGGTAAGTCAACTTCCTCACCAGATTTACCCCTCCCCTCTGCCTGGTGTTGATTCAATCCAGCTATTTTGTTCACCCAAGCTGCAAGGGGTTCCAGGCAGCCAAATCCATACCTTCACCAGAACCCTCCCACTTTTGGAGAATGGAGAATGCTCCCTCTCACCAGGCCCTGTCACCGGGTTGCCGGGCAGTAGTTGTGGCTCAAACCAGCCTTTTTTTTTTCCCCCTGAAGGTGGGGCTCAGCCGTCTGTGTTAACCACCACAGGCAGGCTTAAAACTCACGAATCTCTACCAATCAGTCCAGGCCATCGATCTGCCTGCAGATAGATGTCCCAAGCTTCTTGCTCCATACGCCCACAGCACCGACCCCCGGGCAGGACCCTGTCCACAATCTGCCATCCTCAGTGACCTAGTCAGCGAGTGCCCTCCTAAACCACTGCCATTTTGCCCTCCTCTCCTAAGTTTGTCTTTTTTAGCCTCTTATATAAGTAGAATATATGGAAATCAAGCATGTAAATTTTATTTCCTTTGATATTAGAATCATCTGTAACTTGATAGTTTCTTTTTTTTTTTTTTATTATGGGTAAAAATCAAAATTCTCACAATACATACAAACATTTGCATAATGATATATAAATATATGTGCATATTTGTGTATTTGCTTACAAAAATGTTATTTATATATATATATATACATATATTTTAAGAGGTGCTTAGATTACCTAAAATATTACACGGAACCCACTGGGATTCCCATGTTGCCCACCTCCCACACCTCCCACCACATCCCACACAAACATCTCCCACAGTGTGGCCTACCAACCTCAATGAACTTACACATCCTGGAGCCTTGCCACCAACCATAGACCACAGTTCACCCTGTAGACCACACTCTCTCCCACTCAGTTCTGAGTGGTGTGTGCTGATTGAAAATGGCCTACATCCATTGCCACAACAGTACTCAGGACAACCTCCAACTCCCAAAGAAGCCCCTGTATTTCAACTGCTCATCCCCTCCCTACCCAAAAACTGTCAAGTGGCCACTGGCTCCACCTCATTGTTATAATTTCTTGCATTGCAAGAATCACCATATGTGAGCAAGAGAATACCATCAAGTCCACTCTAGTCCATAGTTCTTCCCCCAATCCAGAGGCGACTGGGATGGTGATGTCCACTCCAACTCCAAGTGAGAGAGGGCTTATATCCCATGGATATAGTGGGTGGGATGTTCCTGCCTGCAGATGCAGGCCCTCTCCATTCCCTGGGATGGCCATTTCCCATCGTTGTCTCCTCACCAGGTGACTTGGATGAGTCCATTGAGCTGCAGGGTAGGAGTTGCAGCTCCACCTAGATTTCATGCACACCTGGCACATAGGTAGGTGGGAGGCTCCAGTCTCTGGAAGTATACCTAAGAAACTCCAGCATCACATGTAGGTTTGAATAGAAGGGACTGGTGAACCATGTGCAGGGAGGACTTATTTGAGTCTAATTCTGTCACTCTCAGGAGCACAGATTCCAAAATAGAACCCACTGATAAGGCATCAGTCTCTGGGGCTATCCCCCCTTATATAAGACCAGGGTGTCTCTGAAGCTCTCAGGAACCCCACTGAGTGGGGTGATAGGCCCTTAGATGTTCTATGAGCTCCTACTGAGGTGTGCATAAGAGTTACCTCTGGGATGACCTCCCGACTCTCTTTGAAGTCTCTTAGCCACTTCAAAGATAGTTTCTTTGTTTCATATATTTTTTAAGTTTTAAATTTTGGAATATTGACTTTGTGATCCTAAGTTCTGAATGGACAAAATTATGTTAAAAAATTGGTAACTGTCATGTTTGCAAAGGTATTCTTTTAATCCCATAAATGTAAAGCAGATTTGTTTGGTCATATTTGAAATTTATTTCTCCCTGTCTCCTTTTAAAAGAATATTAGAAAATCTTAGTTTGGATTTTTCTTGTAAATGTAGAATAAAAAGCCATTAGTAGACCACTAATTAAAATGTGATTTTATTAATGTTTTGGAATCCCAATCATGTAAATTATTTATTAAAGTGTTTTTGAGATATTTCTTGAAATAATTTATGTAAAGAAATGTATTCATGTTAGGTATGTTTCTAATGATGATAAAGAAAACAAATTTTCAAAATATAGAGTCACTTCATATTAATTACATTTTTAGCCTGATATGTAGTGTATTGGGAAATAGTAATATGCCCAGATTAGTTCTTTTCTTGTATTCTGAAAACTAGAATTTATTTTACTTATTACTATCAGTTATAATTGGACCTAATTTAACTATGGGAACATTTACAAGAGATCAGAATTAGCTAGTAAAGAGATATATAAACTATGTTCTTAAGACATTTTGTATATTTAACGTGTATGAATGTGTGTTCATGTGTATATAAAAAATGGCAATATTTTTAATGCAAAAAGAAAATGTGAATAATGACTCTTTAAAAACATCTTGCTTAATTTTTGAAATGCACAGGAGTTTTATGGATGATTCTTGGGAAAATCACATCATACAACATGAAGCCTGTAACAACTTCCATATAATAATGTTTTCTTAAGAGGATATCAAAAGCTGACAGTTTTTCTTAACTTGCTATTTCTTTCCAGCCCTCAGAATAAATGACACATATAAATTCTTTGCTTCCTAAACTGTGTTGAGACCTTTGTTTCCCAAATAAAACATAGGACACATTAGGAATTTTCCATAGGCCAAGAAGTAAAGGACCTTAACATTGGACATAGATCTCCATGGGTGGAGATTGTAAGAAAGTTTTCTCTGCTCCTCTAAAAGTAGACTGGATTTTCATTAGAAAGGGGCCTGCTGTAGACAGTAGACATTCCCACTGTCATCCAATCCCAGCAATCAGAAGAGCAGTGCCAACTATGTGGTTCAAGACATTTTGCTTGAAATTTCCCACCTTCAGTTAGAAGGCAATGTTGGTAAATTCTAATAACTGATATTGCCATGTTTTTAAATGACAACACAAAGCAGGTTAAAGCCTTTGAGGCATCTCTGATGAATTAAACAATTTGAATATATTCTTGCCAAATTGGCTAGTCATCTTTAGGTCTCACAGACTTTCAAATTCAGACAAGTTGAATAAAAAAAAATAGCTATAAAATGATAGAAGTTGGTTAACTATGATTAGGATAATAAAAAAACAGCTGTTGGGTCTTATGTAGGGCTTATTTCTAATTTGTTCATAAAACCATATATCGTATTAATAAACGTGGATTTTTTTGTTACTTTTCTAAAACTAATGGTATTGAATGCAGTTGAACTTGAACTTGAAATCTTCCTTCATTTCAACTTAGCTCTTAGAGAATCTGTGTTTTTGCTTCTTAACTATTATCCTCTAGGAAGCTTTAAAAACTAATTGAGATAAACCATATGAATTCTTACTTTTTCAGGTAAAATATTGTTGACTAGAAGCAGTTTCATATGGCTCAACTTCATACTTACCATACACTGAAACACCTAGCAGAGAGAATTAATTAGATCTTATTTTATTTTACAGTTGTTAACTCAGTAATTATTTACTGAGCACCTATTGTGTGCACAGTTATAACTTATACAGTGACCAAGTGAGATAAAGCCCCTGCTTTTTTTGTAGCTTATATTTTAGGGTGAAGAGATAGACAAACTAATACCTTTAAAAAAAAGTTTTTTTGAGGTACCAAGGCCAGGGATTGAAACTAGGACCTTGTATGTGGGAAGCCGGTGCTCAACCACTGAGCCACATCAGTTCCCTTGAGTTGTTTTTTTCACTTGTTTGCCTGTTGTTTTTTTGTTTTGTTTTGTTTTTAGGAGGCACCTGGGGCAGATCCTGTGTGGGAAGCGGGCACTCAACCACTTGAGCCACATCTGCTCCCCAGTAATACCTTTTTGAAATTAAGTTGGTATTTTCGAGTGAGGAATGATTTAAGGAAAGCTAAACTTTATGTATATTTTGAAATTCTGTGAAACATCTACTGAACAAAATTTTCAGATTTAGATTTAAAGTCGTTTAATGTTTTACCTTTGAGAGATCAATAAAAAGCCTATTATACCTTTGTTCATTAAAACAACAAAAACAAAACAAAGCTAAAAGAAAATAGTGCAAGAACTGTATACTGAAAACAACAAATTAAGCTTATTTAAATTAAAAAAATTAAATAAATTAAATAAGATATAAATAAATGAAGAGATAATATGTTCATGGATTGGAAGCTTCAATATTGTTAAGATGGTAATATCCCAAAATTTATTTATAGGTTGAACATAATCCCTATCAATAGCCCAGTAGTCCTCTTTGTAGAAATTCACAAGCTGACCCAAAAATGTCTATGGAAATGCAAAGGACCCAGAATAGCCAAGATTATTTTGAAAAAAAAAAAACACATAAATATGGATTTGAATATTTCCTTTAAAACTACTATGATTAAGACAGTCTGGTAATAATGAAAGAATAGACCTATAGATCAATATAACATAATAGTCAACAAAGAAACCTTCACATTTCTGGCCAGTAGGTATTCACTAAAGATTGCAAGGCAAAACAATGTGGTGACTTCAGCTAATTCTGGAACAATTGGCTATGTACCCATAAAATAATGAATTTAGAACATTATTTCACACTTTACACAAACGTAACTCAGATCATAAACTTAAATATAATTGCTAAAATGATAAAAATTACGGAAGAAACCATGAGAGAAACTTTGTCACCTTGAATTAGGCAGGGCTTTCTTAGATATGCACCTAAAGCATGACCCATTAAAAATGATAAATTGGACTTCATCTAGATGAAAAAGTTGCACTTCAAAAGACATCATAAAGGAAATAGAAAGAGAAGCCACATACTGGAAGAAACCATTTGCAATTCATATAACTCAAGGGTCAGTCTATGTACCAGCTTCCTATTTTTAGCAATAAAATTTTATAGGAACACAGTTATGCCCATACATTTAAGTATTGCTTATGGCTGCTTTTGTGCTACAATGGCAGTGCTGAGTATTTGCAACAGGAAGCATATGGCCAAAAGAGCACAAAATATTTATTCTTTATCCTTTACTGAAAACTTTGCTAAGCCCTGATATAAGTAATTAAGTCTTGTAAACTTCTTACAACTGAATAAGAAGAAAAACAACCATTGAAAATGGGTAAATTATTTGAATAATAATTATATATTAATAATACATACATAATATATGTCTATATTACAGAGAAGATAAATATATGGATCCATAAGCACATGAAAAGATATCTATAATTAGATATTCAGGAAATGCAAATTAATATGGTAATGAGATACTACTACACAATCACTGAAATGGCTATAATCAAAAAGACTAATGATACCACGTGTGGGCAAGGATATAGAGAAATTGATACTCTTACTTCTTGAGAATGCAAAGAAGTACAGTCACTCATGCTTTAAAATTTATTTATTTTAAAGAAACTTTAGATTATATAAATGTTACATAAAAAATAAAGGGGATTCCCAAATGCCCCACCCGTCCCACCTCATAGTTTCCCACATCATCAACATACTTGATTAGTGCAGTACACTTGTTACAATTGATGAACACATATTGAAACATTGCCTTTAACCATGGATTATATAGTTTACATTATTGTTACATGCTTTCTTGTGCAATTTTGAAAGTTATTACAAAATATATAATGGCCTGTATGCATCATTGCAATAATATGCAGGAAAATTCCAATATCCCAAAAATGCCCCCATACAACACCTATTTTTCACTCTTCCTTCCCTCAGAACCTCTGGTGGCCACTGCCTTTATATCAATGATACAAGTTCTTCCATTGTTAAAATAAAAATAAGTCTATAGTAGAATAATAGTAAGTCTACTTTAGTCCATTGTTCATTCCCAAATTCTGAGGATTTGGGGATGGTGATGCTCATTTTGCCTCTAATTTAGAGGGGGCTTAGATCCCATGGGTCAGATGGATGGTATTATCTTGATAACTGTTGCAGACTGTCTCTGTTCCTTGGGATGGATATTGTCCATCATCATTACCTTGTTAGTTGTTCTGGGTGAGTTCAATGAACAGGTTAGTAGGTGTTGCAACTCTGCTGAGATACAGGGCCCAACTGGCACATGGACGGACCAAAGATTTAAGTCTCTTAGACATACACTTATCAAGTGTATTTCTAACTATAGGTCCAAATACAAGGGGCAGAAGAGCCATGTGTAGGTAAACTACAAATGAGTCCAACTCTGTCATACTGTGGAACATGAATTCCAAGGTAAGGCCCACTGGAAAGGTGCCAAACTCCAGAGTTTGCTGCCCTACTTATAGTGCCTGGATATCTCCAGAGCCTTCAGGAGCCCCACTATATGAAGGATGATTTACTGTGGCAGTCAATGAGATCTTGCTGAGACGTGAACAAGTGTAGCCTCTGGAATGATCTCCTGACTCACTTTAAAATCTCTTAGCCATAAAAACTTATTTGTAGAATTCCAATACTATAGTTATAATAATTCACCATAAGGGCTCTTTTTTTTTAATTAATTAATTTATTTATTTATTTATTTTTTATTAGGGGTAAATATCAAAATTCTCACAATACATTGGCATTCTACACATCATGATATGCATACTCAACATTTTTGTAATTACTGATTCTATTCAATGTGAACCTGAAAAAGATTTTGCTAATATAAATTTGGATAATATATTCTGTTGATTGGACATTTCAAAAACCTTTCACTTGCAACATAATGAACTTATTGAGTAATATATCTTGTATGTATCAGCAAATATAAAATAATTAATAACCATGATTTAGTTGAAAAATATTTGTATATATGCTACCAGAAAAAAATTTAAAACATAGATCTATAAAACACAAACTGTGAATCCTAATGTAAGCTAAGGACTATAGTTAATGGTATAACTATAATACTGTTTCCTAAATTTCAACAGAAGTAACACAGTAAAGCATAGTATTAATAATAACTCTATGTGGGAGATGTATATGGGAATTTTGTACTTTATGTATGATATATGTATAAACTTATGGCTTAACTAATAATATAAATGCATATATTTTATAGTTATCCTTGAACAAATATACTTAGAAAATAGGGATGCTATTAGATATAAAATTGAATATTAAATATTGTGATGATATAAAAAAAAAACTTATTTGTATTTACCATTTCCCCCTTATGGTCAAAGTCTTTTTCTAACTACATTGTTAGTTGGTGCATGGTAATAATCTCTTGCTGGCAGGGAGGCTCATCACCAGAAGTCATGTCCCATGCCTGGGTCAAGGTAGTCCTTTTATATGCTGAGTTTGGCTTAGAGAGAGGCCACATTTGAGCAACAAGGAGGCCTTCTGGAGGTAACTCTTAGGCAACATATAAGTTTCAATATCAAAAGAAAAGGTTCATAAGTACAATCATCAATATCAAGGGCCTGGTACAATGGTCCATCCTCCTTCATTAGGCACTGCCCCTGGTACAGGCACTTATTAAAGCATTTTGGAAGTTTCTTTAAAATTAAATATACACTTAACATATGACCCCAAAATTCTGCTACTAGTTATATACCCAAGTTAAATTTGTATGAAAATCTTCAAAATAGTTTTAAAGCCCATGACTGGAAAAAATCAAAGTACCCGTCAGCTGTCTAATGGAGATAGAAAATGCTATTCAGCAATGAAAGGCAAAAAAATAAACTACTGGTACATGAATGAACTCAAATCTTTATCTCTTTTTCTTAATTGAATTGAATTTTTTTTATTTTTAAAGATACTTCGATTATAGAAATGTCACATAAAAAATATAGGGGATTCCCATATGCCTGCTCCCTATATCTACCACATTTTCGCACATTAACAACATCCTTCATTAGTGAGGTACATTCATTGTGATTGGTGAACACATTTTGGAGCTTTGCACTAAGCGTGGATTAAAGTTTACATTGTAGTTTACACTCTCTCTCATAGAATTCATTAGGTTATTATAAGATTTATAATGGCCTATTTCTGTTGTTGCTATGTCATTCAGGACTACTACCAAGTGTAAAAAATGCCCCAGTACTACTGCTGTTTTTCCCTCTCCCTGCCCTCAGAACTTCCAGTGTTCACTGCCTCCACATCAATGATATAGTTTCTTCCATTGCTAGAATCACAGTATGTCTATAATAGAATACCAGTAAGTCTACTTTAGTCCATAATTCATTCCCCAATCCTGAGGATTCTGGGATGGTAATGTCCACTCCACCTCTAAGTGAGAGGAGGCTTTGATCCCATGGGGCTGATGGATGGGACTCTTGCTTACAGTTGTAGACTCTCTTGATTCCTTAGTATAGTAGTTGTCCATCATCACCTCCATGTTAGTTCTCCTAGGTGAGACCAATGAGCTGGAGAATAGGTGTTGCAACTCCAATGAAATTCTGGGCCCAGCTGGCACACAGACTGCCCAAAGATTTAATTCTCTTGGTTGTACATCTACCAAATCTAGTACTAATTATAGGTTCAAATAGAAGGACAGAAGAGCCATGAGTAGGGAAACCACAACTGAGTCCAACTCTGTCACTCTGAAAAGCATAAATTCCAAAGTATGGTCCAGGGGCAAGGCATGAAGCTCCTGAGCTCTCTGACCTGATTATAGTGTCTGGATGTCTTCAGAGTCCTCATGAACCCCACTATTTGAGGTAGTATCTACTTTTGCAGTAAAAGAGACCCTTCTAAAGCCTGCATAAGCATAACCTCTGGAATGACCTCCTGACTCACTTTGAAGTCTCTTGGCCATATAAACTCACTTGTCTTTACCTTTTCCCCCTTTTGGTCAAGGTCTTTTTCCAGTTGCATTGCTAGTTGGTGCCTGGTAGTAATCCCTCAGTGTTAGGGAGGCTCATCCCCAGGAGTCATGTCCTACTCTGGGGGGAAGGTAATGTATTTATATACTGAATTTGGCTTATAGAGAGGTCACATTTGAGCAACAAGTAGGACCCCAGGAGGCAACTTTTAGGCACCCTGCAACACTAGGCTAAGTTTCCATTTCTAGAGTAAAGGTTCATAAGCACAGTCTTCTATATCAAGGGCCTGTCAATGGACCATGCTCCTTCACTAGTCATTGCCCTTGTACTTAGGGGATATTGCTGATCCTATAGAATGTGGCAGAGCTCCCCATGATGGGACTTTGATATTCCTTTGGTTATTGTGTGACTCTTCATCTGCCGTGATAATGCCCCATGAATATTTGAACACATTCATATGCCTTATATGTATGCCCAGGTCTTAATGATAGATGCCAGTCAGGAAAGACTACACATTATACAATTCTTATTATATTTCTATTAAAGACACAATTATAGAGACAGAAGTCAAATCCATCCTTCCTGTGTAGAAGCAGAGATTTACTGAAATCAAGCATGAAGGAAATTTTTTGCGCAGATGAAGTATTTTAATAGTGGGTTATGGTGACATTATAAGTAAGCAGTTAATGAATAGTGGGGGAGATAGAGCTGAGAAGAAAATCAACTGTATAAATTTACTAAAAAAACCCACTGCACATTTACAATTGATGAATTGTATGGCATGTCATTTAAAGTTCAACATGTCTATCCAAAATTAAGTAGACTAAAACTCTAACTCTAACCTCTAGGCAGAGATTGTCAGACTTGACTTAGTCTCAACTGTATGCTTTTTATAAGAGATACACTTTAAACATTTAAGACACAAATCTGATGAAATTAAGAATAGGAAAATATATCCCAAACAAACACTAAGCATAAAAAGCTGGAGTGGTTATATTAATATCATATTGAATATATGTCAAGATAAACAATACTATCAGAGATAAAGAGGGGCTTTTCTTTATGATAAAAGGGTTAATAAATCAATAAGATATAAGCAGGGGGAGAGGCAAGATGGTGGCTGAGAAAGGAGCTCCAAGAGTCAGCTCATCATACAGGGCAGTTAGTAATGACCCACAACTATCAAAAGCACCTGTTTAGGGGGAGGGGGACAGGAGACTAGAAGAGCATCCTGCAACAGCTTTGAAAGAATGGAAGGCAGGAGACAGCCCATCTGCAGTTAAGTTTCATGAGTAGAGTACTCTATACTGCAGAGGCCAATGTTCATCCTCCATTGGTGGTTCAAGCCACCTCAGGAGCTATTTTGTGGGTGGAGCTGGAAGCTACATTTCCCAAAAATGGAAGAGGAAGAGATGGTTTGGCATTAACTCCAGCTATTGATTAGTAAATTTGGCTGGCTGAAGTATAATCCAAGAACAGTTAAAGTTTGAACTTGTTCAAGTCTGAAAGAGGCACGTACCCACCATTTTAACTCTGCCCCCATCTTGAAGGGAAGAAGGGCTGATTGAAAATTACATTCATGATAAGTACAGGCTCCTTTCCATCCAGATCAGATTGCAGTGCTAGCGTATGCCCTAGCCTTACCCCCAGCATGGAGGATGCTCACAGGACCTGTACCAGCCTCTCTGGGCAACTGCAGATGCTTTTAGCCAGCATAGACTAGAGAGTCAAACATCTGGAGCTCAATCCCCACACCCCAAAAGGATAGAATAGTAACTGTTTCCTCAGCCTCTCTGGGCAACTACAGGTGGTTTTGGCCTGCACAAACTGGTTTGTTGAGTGCCTTTGATTCCATCCCCACCTCCCCCCATATGAGCAACTGCAAGCACTTTCAGCCTTCACAGACTGGATACTCAGACAGCTGTAGCTCCATCCTTGCCCTCATAGGATAGAAGAGAGCTGGTGTTTCTTCCTTCTCTCTGGGTAATTGCACGTGCTTCATGCTTTCAGGCTGCATATATGAATACTTGGACACTTGTAGCTCCATCCCTACCCACCAGTAGAATAGGAAAGGATCTGTGTTAACTCAGCCTCTCTGGACAACTGTAGGCGCTTTTGGTCCACACAGATTAGATTATTAGGCACTCCAGAGGTTCCATTCCCACACTTGGGAGAGGAGGAGGTGGTCTGGAGCTACATTAATCTACCTGGTCAATTGTGGTCAGTATAAGCCTGCATGGCATAGTTTGCTGCCCACACCTGCAGCTCCATCCCTGCCCAGGCAGGGGAGGAAGGGGTATGAGGCTTCATCAGTCTCTCTTGGCAACAACAGACTGTCTTGGCATGCACAGTTTGGAATACCACATACAGATGTGGCTCTGTCCCTACACTTGGCAGAGAAGAAATGTGGGAGAAGATTCTTTGGTTTCTGGGGCAATTTGTGCAGCTTCATCTTCCACAGCTTACAATACCAACTATAGCCTTGGCTTCTACTACACTACCAGCAAGGGAGAAAGGACGAGAAATCCAAAAACTAAAGAAAAACCTGCTCCTAGAATAAATACATCTGGTAAGCCAGATGCCAAGACACCAACACAAAATTACAATCCATACCAAGAAACAGGAAGATATGGTCCAGTCAAAGAAACAAGAAAAGCCTCCAGATGACTGAAAAGAGTTGAGATACCAAATCACAGATGTTCAAACAAATCTCCATAATAAATTCAATGAGATGGTTCAAGAGATTACGGATAATAAGAGGACCCTGGGTTAACACAAAGAAGAACTTGAAAGCATACATAAAAAGTATTAGATATTATGGGAATGAAAGGCACAATAAATAAAGTTAAAATATTTTGGAATACATTTCAACAATAAAAGAGCAAACAATCAAAAAAAATGTGCAAATGACTTGAAAAGACATTTCTCCAAGAGGAAATACAAATGGCCAAAAAGTACAGGAAAAAATGTTCAATATCACTAGCTATTAGGGAAATACAAATCAAAATGACAATGAGACATCATCTCATGCTTAAAAGAATGCCCATTATTAATAAAACAGAAAACAATAATTGCTGAAGAGGATGTGGAGAAATAGGCATACTCCTTCACTGTTGGTGGGAATGTAAAATGATGCAACCTCTGTGGAAGACAGTCTGGTAGCTCCTCAGGAAGCTAAATATAGAACTTCATTATGATCCAGCAATTACTCTATTAAGAATATATCCAGAAGAACTGAAAACTGTGACATGAACAGGTATTTCACACCGATGTTCATAGTGATATTATTCACAATTGCCAAAAGATAGAAACAACCCGTGTCCATCAACTGATAAATGGATAAATTAAATGTGGCATATACATATGAAGGAATACTATACTACAGTAAGAAGAAATGGAATTGGAGCATATATGATAACATGGATGAACCTTGAAGAAATTATGTCAAGTGAGATAAGCCAGACACAAAAAGACAAATATTGCATGGTCTCTCTAAAATGAACTAAATACAAAAAATAAATGCATGGCATTAAAACTTAGAGTACTGGTTATTACGAGATAAGAAGAGGGCTGATAAGTGGTACTGGTTCTTAATGTATGTAGAAGTTGGAATTCACTTGATTGTAAATATGTGGAAATAGAGTTGTTGGTAACACATTATAGTGAGTAGAAGTAACACAGCTGGTTTATAAATGGCCTCACTGACACAGAGGGATTACTGCCAAGTACCAACTAGCAACACAACTAGAAAAATATCTTGAATAAAAGGAGGGAAATGGTAAAGACAAATGAATTTATCTGGCTAAGAGACTTCAAAGTTAGTCGGGAGGTCATCCCAGAGTTAATGCTTATGCACATCTCAGAAGGATCACATAGAATGCCAAAGTAGATACTATCCCAAATAGTGGGGCTCCCGAGGGCTCTGGAGACACCCAGATCCTACCCTCATGGCAGATAGCTCTGGAGTTTGGTGCCTTGCAAGTGGGCCCTACTTTGGAGTTTGTGCTCCCAAGTGTGACAGAATTGGACTCAGTTGTGACTTCTCTACACATGTCTCTTCTGTCCCTTGTATTTGAACCAATAGTTGGTGTTGGAGTTGGTATGTGTATATCCAAGAGACTTGAGTCTTTGTGCTGTGAATGTGCCAACTGGGCCATGAGCCTCAGCGGAGTTGCAACATCTATTCTCCAGTTCATTGGACTCACTCAGGACTACTAACAAGGAGGTGAAGATGGACACCCACCATACCAAGAAACTGAGAGAGTTTATAACTGCAAGCAAGAGAGTCCCATCCATCAGCCACATGGGATTGAAGCCCCCTCTCAATCAGAGGTGGAGTGAGCATCTCCATTCCATAATCCTCAGGATTGGGGAATAAAATATGGACTAGAGTGGACTTTCTGGTATTCTACTATAAACTTATTGTGATTTAGGCAATGGAAGAAATCATATCATGTATGTGGAGACAGTGGCCACTGGAGGTGCTGAGGGTAGAAGGAGGGAAAGGTGTAATATAGGGGTGCTTTCAGGACTTGGAATTGTCCTGAATGACACTGCAATGACAGATACAGGCCATTATATATCCTGCCATAACCTACAGAATTGTGTGGGAGAGAGTGTAATCTACAATGTATATTATAATCCATCCGTAGTGGCAATGTTCCAAAATGTGTTCATCAATTGCAATGAATGTACCACGCCAATGAAAGAAATTGTTAATGTGGGGAGTAGGGTATATGGGAAACCTTTATATTTTTATATTTTTATGTAGCATTTTATGTAATCTAAGTATCTTTTAGAAAAAATTAAAAATATATTTGAAAAATTAATAAATAGATAGGATTGTGGCTGAAAAATGTAGTCTAGGGATGTTAATAAAGCTAGAAAATAATCTAGGAACTGAGAAACATAGTGAACCCAGAGGTAGACGAGGATTGTGGTTAATAATACAAATACAAGAATGCCCTTCTATGAACTAGAACAAGTGTACATCACTATTGCAAGGTGGTAAGAATGTGGAGAAGAATGGGAAAAAATACAATTAATGTAATCTATGGACTATATTCAACAACAGTACTGTAATATTCTTGCATCAATGCTAAAACTGTACTGTGTTAATAATAAGGGGTGTGGAAAAATATATCAAATGTGCACTATAACCCATAGTTAGTGGTAATAGTCTAATGATATTATCTCATAATTGTAACAAATATTCTACAACAATATAGTGTGTTGGTAGAGGAATGTTATATGGAAATTCCGCACATGTGCATGATTGTTTTGTAATTTCACAACTTCTCTAATAAAAATATATTTTAAAAAAGAAGATATAAGCGTCCTAATGGTATATGAACCTAATAGTTTCAATATACATGAATCAAAAATTCTCTAATCTAATGGGAGAAATAGAAAATCTACCATCATAGCTAGAGATTTTAAGAATTAAACAGGCTATATGTGACACATTTTTCTTCTATTGCCTCCTAAACTCAACTTGAGCATGGAGAGACCAAGGCTGTAAATAAATAATGGAGGAGATGAGCAGAGAAGGAAGAAGTAATGAAGCCCTTATTCTCTTCTCTGTCTTCCTTAAAACTTTAGAACATCTGTATGCCTCACTAATGCTAAACGGATTTCATTTTTGGGTATTTGATACACTTTCTTGTTTCAAAGTAGGAACAGAGACTAGCAATGGGAGTACAGTCATATGATTATAAAAGTAGATAACATATAGTGGGGTATAAGGGGCTATGATAGTTTCCCTTTAGGAGTAATGAAAATGTTCTAAAATTAATTTAGATGATGACAGCACAAATCTGTGTTGAAAATGAGAGCCACCGAGTCCACACTTTGAATGGTTTGTACAAGGCATGAGACTGTATAACACAGTGAATCCTGTGGTGGAAGATGGACTGTGATTAACAGAACTAATATAAGACTGTTCTCTCATGAACTATAACACGTATAAAATACTAATACACAGTGTTAATAATTGATTGACCTAAAAAAGAAATAAGGGTGGAGATGCAGTATCTACAAACCGCAAGCCTTGCTGTGGACTTGCCTGTGCAACTCAACCCCCTCCCCCGTTCCTCTTTTCCCTCTCTCCCTCTTCCTTGTTCCTTCTCACCAATCAGAGCTCTCGCCCCAGTTATTGCCTTATTTGGACAACCTTGCTTCGCCCCTTGCCGCCCCCAAATTCTGCCCCTTCTCCCTAGCAACCCCTGACCCTAACCACTGCCCAATGATAAGCCTCCACCATCGGCTGAGGGACTGCCCCCAGCCTAAAGAGTATTTATGCTCTGTACTTCCTCAATAAAGCTCTCTCTCTCTCTCTCTCTCTCTCTCTTTGCTTCTTCCCCCACAAAAAAAAAAACCAATAATAATAATAATAATAATAATTGATTGAGGTGGGGTCAATTATTATTATACACCAAATATAAGATATGGGCTATAGCTAGTGGTATTATTTTGATGATCTTCTTTCATAGTTTATAACATGTTTCACAACAATGCAAGATGTTGGTGGGTTGGTGGTGGGATGATACATGGGAGTCTTATATTATGATATGCATAGTTGTTTTGTGAGTTTACAAGTTTTGCTATACACTTATTGTTTATGTATGCTCATGTACGAACAATCAATACATTTTTAAATGAAAAAAGTGGACAATATTTACTTAGTGCTTACTATGTGCAAAGTTCTGTTTGAAGATCTTTATATGTTAAACATTTAAAATCCTCCACTAATCCTCATGAGGTATGTTATTAAGCCTGTTTTATCACTAAAAAAAATAAGGCAAAAAGAGGTAGAATAAATTCTGAAGTCACAAAGCTAATAAGTGGTGGAGTTGGGATTTGAACCTAGGCAATCACATTGCAGAATATAAACACTTAGCCACTATTCTCTACTGTCTCAAATATCTGTCAGTAATATTTATGTTAATGAAGAAAGAATAACAGCTACATTGATTAAACTTAAATGGAAGGTACAATAAGACCCAAAGATCAGTGCACATTGACATGATATGATCATCAAGAGATAACAGAATGATCATGGTACTTACCGACCCAAGCATAAAGCAAAAGATTCAGTTAGAACATAGAGATAACCAGCAAGTTCGATAACCAGAGAAAGTTAGATCTCTTATTAAGGAAAAGATAAAGCAAAGTGAATATTAAGAAGAAGATGCAAAAACTGTGCAGGTTATTTTTAAAAATATAGGTCAGTATCATATTATCAGGACTTTTAGTGTTAGGATAAAGTGATTTAAATCATTGAGAGAAGTACATGTACAGATAATTTCCAATTTTATATTCCAAATTCTTTTTAAGTAGTTAAAGTCTTTAATATACAAAGTATAATGGAAGGATCTAGAAACCAACATATATCAGAGAAGAAGGGACAGTACATGGCAACATCTTACAGACTTAAAAATTGTCCACATAATCTACTAGGGCTAAAAAAAGGTTGACTGTTTTGGGAGAAGGGAATGGGGTACTCCTGCAGAACATTTGCTTTCTTCTCCATTCTTCCCCAAAGATTTGATTGCCCTTTCATTTCTCTGGCTCAGTAAAGGATGACCTTATTTATTTATTTATTTTTTAATTTATTTTTATTGTGGGTAAAAATCAAAATTCTCACAATACATACAAACATTTGCAAAATGATATATAAATATATATGCATATATGTGTATTTGCTTACAAAAATGTTATTTTTATATATATATATATATATATATATTTTAAGAGGTACTTAGATTACCCAAAATATTAAACGGAACCAACTGGAATTCCCATGTTGCCCACCTCCCACACCTCCCACCACATCCCACACAAACATCTCCCACAAGTGTGGCACACCACCCTCAATGGACTTACACATCCTGGAGCCTTGCCACCAACCATAGACCACAGTTCACACTGTAGACCACACTCTCTCCCACTCAGTTCTGAGTGGTGTGTGCTGATTTAAAATGGCCTACATCCGTTGCCACAACAGTACTCAGGACAACCTCCAACTCCTAAAGAAGCCCCTGTATTTCAATTGTTCATCCCCTCCCTACCCCAAAAGTGTCAAGTGGCCACTGGCTCCACATCATTGTTATAATTTCTTGCATTACTAGAATCACCATATGTGAACAAGAGAATACCATCAAGTCCACTCTAGTCCATAGTTCTTCCCCCAATCCTGAGGGGACTGGGATGGTGATGTCCACTCCAACTCCAAGTGAGAGAGGGCTTATATCCCATGGATATGGTGGGTGGGATGAGCCTGCCTGCAGATGCAGGCCCGCTCCATTCCCTGGGATGGCCATTGCCCATCGTTGTCGCCTCACCAGGTGACTTAAATGAGTCCATTGAGCTGTAGGGTAGGAGTTGCAGCTCCACCTAGATTTCATGCACACCTGGCACATAGGTAGGCGGGAGGCTCCAGTCTCTGGAAGTATACCTAAAAACTCCAGCGTCACATATAGGTTTGAATAGAAGGGACTGGTGAACCATGTGCAGGGAGGACCCATTTGAGTGCAATTCTGTCACTCTCAGGAGCACAGATACCAAAATAGAACCCACTGATAAGGCATCAGTCTCTGGGGCTATACCCCCTTATATAGGACCAGGGTGTCTCCGGAGCTCTCAGGAACCCCTCTGAGTGGGGTGATAGGCACTTAGATGTTTGATGAGCTCCTACTGAGGTGTGCATAAGAGTTACCTCTGGGATGAACTCCCGACTCTCTTTGAAGTCTCTTAGCCACTTGAAATCATATGTCTTTACCATTTCCCCCTTTTATTCAAGGTCTTTTTCCAGTTGTGTTGCCAGTTGGCACTTGGTATTAATCCCTCGTTGCCAAGGAGGCTCATCCCCGGGAGTCATGTCCCACGTTGGGGGGAAGGTAATGCAATCATATGCTGAGTTTGGCTTAGAGAGAGGTCACATTTGAGCAACAAGGAGGCTCTCAGGTGGCAACCCTTAGGCACCCCACAACTGAAGGCTAAGTCTCATTCACAAGAGCAAAGACTCACAAGGGTAGTCATCAATAAAAAAAAACACATTAGTGGGTCATCCTATTTTGACAGGCACTGTCCCTACACTCAGAGGACTATTGCTGCTCCCTTGGAGACTGTGGCAGAGCTCTCCAGGCTAGGAATTCAGATTCCCTCATTTATTGTGTGATTATCCACCCATCGTGACCATGCACCATCCCCTGATCCTTTGAATGATTTTGTGTATCTTTCATGTATATTCGGATGAACCAATATCCACGAAACCCTCCCCAGACAGCCCCCTCAATAATCCCCCGCAGTACCCATTGTAACCCTTCTGTGATCCAAATCCTCCATGAACATTTAGTCCATAAAATAATCAAATACACTTACTAGGAAAAAGAAACAAGTGTGATAAGCTTACATGCAAGAGACAAACATAAGGAAACTCAGGGTAAAAAAAAAAAAAAAGAGAAGGAAAAAAAACAAATAATCAAACAAAGAACAAAAAAAAATAAAATATAATTAGTGGATTGGGACATTCAAAAATGGGCAAAAAAGCAAAGGAAATGACTTTAAATATATGTATATATATATATTTTTCATTTTTTTTCCCTTTCTCTTTTCTTTTTTCCTTTTTTTCCTTCCCTTTATCACTGTGTTATCGGATGTCTGGTGTGCCGTGACACCTTCCTCCTCTCAATCCCCATTGTCTCCCAACTTTTCATTTAATTTTCAAAGAAGTTTTAGGTCATAGCAAAGTCACACACGGAGTGCCGGAGACTCCCAGATACCAAACCACCTCCTCTTCCCCACCCCATATAAACTCCCCCCCCCTTTTTTTTGTTGTTAGCATTGTTATAACTGTTATGCAGGTAGGAAAATATAGCAACTAAACATTGTCAGTGATTTACAGTACAGTTTACAATTTAGATGATACTGTTTAATAATTTTGATGATATTTACCATATCCTGTGTCCATTAATGTAAGGTAATGAAAAACCTTCCCCATGACCACCAAACTACCCATTAGATCTTGACTCTTCCCTTCCCCCCAGCCCCCAGGGCCTGTGATATCCCCCTCTCCCAACCCATGGAATGTCGAGATTCACAGTTATATGCCCTGGGGATTTGAACCTGCCCTTCCTAATCCACCCACCCCCCAGTGCTGCACCACCAAACCCAGGAACACCACCACTCATCTGCCCCATCCCCCAACATGTAACCACACTCTATCCCTTTACCTTAGATTATGTCCATATGGGTGATGGCTCAAAGCCTGCTCTTCTCTTACTCTCCTTTGTTAACCTATCTTTCAGACAATGGTTCTCAGAGACTGCTCACTTTCCTCAGTTCAGATCAGTGAGGTCATATACTGTTCATCCTTCAGTGCCCGGCTTGCTTCACTCAACATAAGGTCTTCAAGATTCATCCATGTTACTTCATGTGTTAGCACTTTGTTCCTTCTTACAGCTGAGTAATATTCCATTGTATGTATGTACCACATTTTACTTATCCATTCGTCTGTTGATGGGCACCGGGGCTGATTCCAACTTTTGGCAATGGTGAACAATGCCGCTATGAACATAGGTGTGCATATATCTGTTTGTGTTTTTGCTTTCAGTTCGTCTGGGTATATACCCAGCAGTGGAATTGCTGGAACATACTGAAGATCTATTGCTAGTTTTCTGAGGAACCGCCAAACTGTCCTCCACAGTGGCTGGACCATAACGCAGTCCCACCAGCAGTGGATGAGGGTTCCTATTCCTCCACATCCTCTCCAACATTTAGTGTCTCCTGTTTTTTTAATAGCTGCCATTCTGATGGGTGTGAGATGGTATCTCATTGTAGTTTTGATTTGCATTTCCCTGATAGCAAGTGATGTTGAACATTTTTTCATGTGCTTTTTAGCCATTTGTATTTCTTCCTTGTAGAAGTGTCTTTTCAGGTCACTTGCCCATTTTTTAAATGGGTTGTTTGTCCTTTTATTTTCAAGGTGTAGGATTTCTTTATATATTCAGGATATTAGGCTCCTATCAGATATATGGTTGCAGAATATTTTTTCCCATTGGGTAGGCTGCCTTTTTATTTTCTTAATAACATCCTTTGAGGTGCATAAATTTTTAATTTTGAGGAGATCACATTTATCAATTTTTTCTCTTGCTGCTCGTGCTTTGGCTGTGAAGTTCATGAAATCATTTCCTATTACAAGGTCCTGTAGATGCTTCCCTACATTATCTTCCAAGGTTTTTATGTTTTGGCTCTTATATTTAGATCTTTGATCCATCTTGAGTTGATTTTTGTATAAGGTGTGAGATGGTATTCTTCTCTCATTCTTTTGGATATGAATATCCAGTTCTCCAAGCACCACTTGTTAAAGAGGCCACTGTCTCCAAACTGAGTGGGCTTTGTGGCCAGGTCAAATATCAGATGACTGTAAATGCGAGGATCTATATCAGAACTCTCAATTCGGTTCCATTGGTCAGTAGGTCTATCCTTGTGCCAATACCACGCAGTTTTGATCACTGTAGCTTTGTAGTATGTTTTAAAGTCAGGTAATGTGATGCCTCCAGCTTCATTTTTCTTTTTCAATATATCTTTAGCAATTCGGGGCATCTTGCCTCTCCAAATATATTTTGTGGTTAGTTTTTCCAGTTCCTTAAAAAATATAGTGTTGACATTTATTGTGATTGCATTAAAACTGTAGATTAGTTTGGGTAGGATAGACATCTGGATGATGTTTAGTCTTCCCATCCATGAACAGGGAATATTTTTCCATTTATTTAAGTCTTCTTTGATTTCATTTAAGAGTGTTGAGTAGTTTTCTGTATATAAGTCCTTTACATCTTTAGTTAAATTTATTCCTATGTATTTGATTCTTTTATTTACTTTTATAAATGGTATTTTTTTCCTGATTTCCTCCTCAGTTTGCTCGTTATTGGTGTACAGAAATGCTACTGATTTTTGAGAGTTGATCTTATAGCCTGCAACATTATTGAACTCCTTTATAAGTTCTAGAAGCCTTGTTGTAGATTTCTCAGGGCTTTCTATGTATAGGATCATGTCATCTGCAAATAATGAAATTTTTACTTCTTCTTTTCCAATCTGGATGCCTTTTATATCCTTTTCTTGTCTCAGTGATCATGCAAGTACTTCTAAGACAATGTTACATAGGAGTGGTGATAGTGGGCATCCTTGTCTTGTTCCCTATCTCAAAGGGAAAGCTTTTAGGATTTCACCGTTGAAAATGATGTTAGCTTTGGGTTTTTCATATATACCCTTTATCATTTTCAGAAATTTTCCATCTATTCCTATCTTTTGTAGTGTTTTTATAAGGAAAGAGTGCTGTATTTTGTCGAGTGTTTTTTCTGCATCTATAGAGATGATCATGTGATTTTTTTCTTTCAGTCTGTTTATGTGGTGTATTACATTGATTGATTTTCTTATATTGAACCATCCTTGCATACCTGGGATGAAACCCACTTGGTCATGGTGTATAATCCTTTTGATATATTGTTGAATGCGATTAGCAAGTATTTTGTTAAGGATTTTAGAATCTAGGTTCATTAGAGGAATTGGTCTGTAATTTTCCTTTCTTGTGGTATCTTTATTTGTTTCTGGTATTAGGGTAATGTTGTCATCATAGAATGAGCTAGGCAATATTCCTTCTACTTCTATTTTTTGGAAGAGCTTAAGTAGAATTGGTGTTAGCTCTTTCCGGAATGTTTGGTAGAATTCAGCTGTGAAGCCATCTGTTCTTGGACTCTACTTAGTTGGGAGGTTTTTAATGACTGAGTCTATCTCTTTACTTGTAATTGGGCTGTTGAGTTCATCTATTTCTTCTTTCATCAATGTCGGCTGTTTATGGGTTTCTAGAAACTTGTCCATTTCCTCTAAATTGCCATCCTTGTTGGCATATAATTTTTCAAAGTTTATGATACTCTTTATTTCTGTGGGGTCAGTGGTGATATCAACTTGCTCATTCCTTATTTTATGTATTTGAATCTGTTCTTTCTTTTTCTTTGTTAGTCTGGCTAAGGGTATTCAATTTTGTTGATATTCTCAAAGAACCAGCTTTTGGTTTTGTTTATTGTTTCCAGTGCTTTCTTATTCTCTATTTCATGTAGTTCTGCTCTAATCTTTTTTATTTCCTTCTTTCTACTTCCTTTAGGTTTAGTTTGTTGTTGTTTTTCCAATTCCTCCAAGGGTGCAGTTAGGTCTTCAATTTTAGCTCTTTCTTCTTTTTTTATATATGAATTTATGGCTATGAACTTCCCTCTCAGGACTGCTTTCGCTGCATCCCATAGGTTTTGATATGTTGTGTTGTCGTTTTCATTAGTTTCAAGGTAGTTATTGATTTCTTTTGAAATTTCCTCTTTAACCCACTGTTTGTCTAAGAGTGTGTTGTTTAACTTCCATATCCTTGTGCCTAACCTGTTTCTCTGGCCCTTAGTGATTTCCAACTTCATTCCGTTGTGGTCAGAGAAATTACTTTGTATAAAATCTCAATCTTTCTGAATTCATTGAGTGTTGTTCTGTGGCCTAGCATGTGGTCTATTTCGGAGTATGTTCCATGTGCACTGGAGAAGAATGTAAATCCTGCTGTATTTGGGTATAGTGTTCTGTATATGTCTATTAAGTCCAAATCTTCTAATGTATTGTTGAGTGCCTCCGTTTCTTTATTGATTCTCTGCCTAGATGTTCTGTCTAATGATGATAGTGGTGTGTTGAAGTCCCCTGCTATAATTGTAGAGGAATTTATTTCTCCTCTTAGTTTTTCCAGAGTTTGCCTCACATATTTTGAGGCACCTCGATTAGGTGCGTAAATTTTGATGATTGTTCTCTCTTCTTGAGAGATTACTCCTTTTACTAATATGTAGTGTCCATCTTTGTCTCTTACAGTAGTTTTGCATTTAAAGTCTATTTTATCTGATATTAAAATAGCTACTCCTGCCCTTTTTTGGCTATTGTTAGCTTGTAAAATGGTTTTCCAGCCATTCACTTTCAGCCTCCTTGAATCCCTGGGCCGAAGTTGGGTGTCTTGTAAACAGCATATAGATGGATCATATTTTCTTATCTATTCTGCCAATCTGTGTCTTTTGATTGGTGAATTTAAGCCATTAACTTTCAGTGTTATTACTCGTAACGAATTTCTTACTTCAGGCATTTTTTCTTTAGGTTAATGTATGTCATATGTTGTTTTGTCTCTCTTTTTGAGTTTTCAGTTGTTTTTAAACTCTCCTCCAACTCTCTCTCCTTTGTTTTTTCCTTTCAACTTGTAGAGATTCCTTTAGTATTTTTTTAAGTGCTGGTTTCTTCTTGACATACTCTCTTATTTGCTGTTTATCTGTGAATATTTTGAACTCTCCATCATTTTTGAATGCCACTTTTGCTGGATAGAGAATTCGTGGCTGGAAGTATTTTTCTTTTAGTGTTTTGACTATGTCATACCACTGTCTCCTTGCCTCCATGGTTTCAGCTGAGAAATCAGCACTTAATCTTATTGTGCTTCCCTTGTATGTGATGGTTCTCTTTTCTCTGGCTGCCTTGAGTATTTTCCCTTTGTCTTGAGCATTGGACAATTTGAAAAGTATATGTCTTGGAGTTGGCCTGTTGGGATTTATACTATTTGGGGTGCGCTGTGCTTCCTGGTACTGCACATCCATCTCTCTCAATAGAGTTGGGAAGTTTTCAGCCATAACTTCCTTCAACACTCCTTCTGTTCCCTTTCCCTTCTCTTCTCCTTCTGGGATGCCCATAATGCGTATGTTTGTGCGTCTTGTAACATCGGTTAATTCCCTGAAACCATACTGGATTTTTTCTATCTTTTTGTCTATGTTTTCTACAATCTCTTTGATTTCAACTGTATTGTCTTCCATATCACTAATTCTTTCCTCTGCCTGTTCAAATCTGCTGCCATGTGAGTCCAGCGTCTTTTTCATTTCTTGACTTGTGTCTTTGTTCGCCATCATATCCATTATCATTTTAGGTGTGTTAGCTATTTTTTCAGTATGTTCTCCCAGTGTCTTCTTTATATCCTTAATCTCTTCCTTCGGTTCTTTAAGTTGGTCCATGATATTTGTTTGGATAGCATTGATTAGTTGTTGGATGTACTGCATTGCTTCCTGATTTTTATTTTGTGCATTGGACTGGTCCATGTTTTCCAGTTTCTCAGAGTCATTTGTATTTTTCTGTTGCCCTCTTGTCATCATATTATCTTGATGGGTTTGTTCAGTTGATTAGCTTTTCTCTATGCTCTAGAATTTTATTTAGCTGTTGGTTCTGTGTGTGAGTTAAGTTTTCTCTTTGGCAATTTTTCTTCTTATTTTATTTCATTGCTTCTTTCTATGTTTCCTTGAAGGCAAATGGTTAGGGCAGAGGAATCAAAAGATGTAAGGAAGGCAGAAGGATAATAGATATATTGATAAAAGTTAGAAGAGGGGCAAAATGAGACTTAATGAGATGAATATTTAACTTGTGTAGGCAGTGTAGAGTACTAGGAAAAAATATGGAGTTCCTACAATGGACTGGGAAAACAAATGGAGGAATATAT
>JAKSZT010054500.1:1511420-1589052 GCA_026826555.1 Tolypeutes matacus | reverse complement strand
AGAAAGGTCTGAAAGGAAAAAGTTAATACTAATAAAAAAAAAAAAAGAAAAAAGAAGAAGAATAAAACAAAATAGATGGGATAGAAATTGACACCCTTAAGTTGTGGGCCTATGAAAAAATGTTGTCTCTAAGAGCCACAACAGAAAACAGAAGACAGAAAGATGCAGGAAGGATAAGCGATAGTTTGTAATACAGAATCAATATATACAGCGAGTGAGAAATTACTGAATAAGAAGCCCAGCAAAGAAGTGACAAGCTGGCAGCACCTATTTAAAAAAAAATAAATAGAAGGAAAAATGAAGGGGGGAGGAAAAATTAAATAATAGCAATAGACCAGAAAGTAACAGAGAGAAACCAAAGATCCACACAGGCAAGCAGACAAACAGAGCTAAGGGGGTTCAGTGATTCCCCTAGGGTCCATGTGGATCCTTCCTGCCTACTTGTGTTTATCAATGAATTTCCCCACAGGGTTCTATATGCAGGTCCTGAAGCAGCTTTTAGCTATTAAACTAAATTAAAAAGAATTTATTTTTCATTTGTTGAGGTGACCTCACATTTTTTAATTTATTTTTTTTTTTATTTTTTTAGCCAAATGCAGGACCCAAAATAATTCCTCCTCTAGACCAACCCCCTTACGGAAGGGACCCTAGCTGGGCCTGTGGAAATTAATCAAGCACGTCCCACTTTCCGGACTCCCTAGGTTATCTGAAGCTCTGATGTTAGTTAGTGAGGAGTGCTAAAGACGGCGGATTCCACCCCTACTGGAGCCGAGCTCGAGCATCACTGGGCTGCTCAGTAAATCAGTTTGAGTGCAGATTCGTGTCTGCTCTCAGCTTAATGGTGCTTCAGGTGAGCTTATCTGCTCCCCAAAGCTATGGGGCGGTGCAGGCAGCCAGATCGATGTCTAAAAATATAAAATACCCTTCCCTGTCTTCCAACAGAACCCTCCCTTTTTTGGGAAGTGTCCCTTCCTCCTGGCTCCACAGCGTTCCGGGTCTTATCCCTGGGTGCCTAGGGAAATCAGCTGCGTTTCCCAACCAAAATCCCCCCTCCGGTTCACCGGGTGCTGATTAGCTCGTTTGCTCTGTTCACACAAGATCCAAGGGACGCCAGGCAGCCAGATCCCCAGAAAATAAAACTTTTTCGCCCCGCCCGTGGCTCCAAATGGCCATTTTATTTTATTTTATTTTATTTTATTTTCCCTAACTGCGGGGCTCAGCCGCCTGTGTCATCCTCCACCGGCCGCCTCAAAACTCAGGAATCTCCACCGTTCGGTCCACGCCGCTTATCCGCACAGATAGATGTCCCAAGCTTCTCACTCCATGCATGCACAGCACAGACCCCCGGGCAGGACCCCGTCCACAATCCGTCGTGCTCTGGGAGCTTGCAGTGTGCACCCTCCTACACTAACGCCATCTTGGCCCTCTCCTAAAGTATGACTTTAAAAGGCCAGACCAATTGATGTGCCAACTGGGAGACAAAACACACAGAATATATATATAAAAAATAATCATGGTATGCTTCATGCTTGCAAAATGTCTCCTTTAGGCTGGGGTAGCATTATTCTGTCTTAAGGCTGATGGCACCAAACTTAGACTTATCTGCTTGAAATCCCCTACTTTATTGGCCTTCCACCACTCCATGGCAAATTCTTGATATCAGCATTTTTTCAGAAATATTTATGGTTCTCTTCACTTACCTCTTACTTTGGACCATATATAAACTATTCAGTCTTTAAATGTGATTTTAGACAATCTCATTTTTCTCTTGTCAATCAGATATGATATTTCTTTTAGACGATTCCCTTTATGTTCCAACTCCCATTCATATCTTTTTTTTTTTCTTTCTTTTTTTTTTTTTATTATGGGTAAAAATCAAAATTCTCACAATACATACAAACATTTGCATAATGATATATAAATATATGTGCATATATGTGTATTTGCTTACAAAAATGTTATTTATATATATATATATACATATATTTTAAGAGGTGCTTAGATTACCTAAAATATTACATGGAACCCACTGGGATTCCCATGTTGCCCACCTCCCACACCTCCCACCACATCCCACACAAACATCTCCCACAAGTGTGGCCCACCAACCTCAATGAACTTACACATCCTGGAGCCTTGCCACCAACCATATAACAATGAGGTGGAGCCAGTGGCCACTTGACAGTTTTTGGGTAGGGAGGGGATGAGCAGTTGAAATACAGGGGCTTCTTTGGGAGTTGGAGGTTGTCCTGAGTACTGTTGTGGCAATGGATGTAGGCCATTTTAAACCATTCATATCTTAATTTCATTTAGCCGCACACATTTGATGTGAATATATTTTTGTTTTAGATTGTGTATTTAAAATTAATAATTGATCTTATTGTCCAGTCAGAAATTTGGGCCATTAGGTTAGGTATCAGAGGCTACAAAAAGCCATTCTCTTTTAGAGACTGGATCCTTCATGGTGTTTCAATAGTGGGATTGGAAAGGGCAGCACCCCTTGTTTACATCAATCAATTTGTTAAAAACATTCCATGATTCTAAGAATGCAGGTATAGGAGTCAGAGAGTTGAATCAATTTTTTTATAATATATTCAACATAGACAATGATTCAGTGTATTAAAATACTATAAAGAAAACAACATTTCTTCTTATTAGCTTTTTGCCAAACAGCCCACTGCATGGCTTAAAAAATACTTTTAAGGAATAATTAACAATATCAAATTTTATAATTCAATAATTTGATAATATGATAATTTTATAATATCAATTTGATAATTAACAATATCAAAATCAAGAAATAAACCTAGATGTGAAACTAAAAACATTGTTCAAAGACATTAAAGAGACCTGAGTATATGGATGAATTTAACATATCCATGGATAATAAGGCTTAATATTATAAGGTCATCATTTCTCAAAAATTTAATCCATAGATCCAGTATAATAATCATAAAAATCTTATTTTTGCTTGGATTTTGGTGAACTGAGAAACTGATTTTAAAATCACAAGCGACAATGTTGTATTTGTGCATAGATACCAAATAGCCCATTGGAACAGAATGGAGCCAAGATGCAGACCCACATATATATGGAAAATTAAGCTATTACACAGCTGTAACAACTCAGGAATAGGGCAAAGATGATCTTTTTAAGTAAATGATGCTAGGATATTTGGTATCCAAGTGGAAATAAAGATGAAATTAGATCTGTAGTTCACATTATATTTTTCACATTATGTACAAAAATAACTCTTGGTAGATTGTAGACTTAAAGGTAATAGACAAAACAAGAAAGCTCTAGAAGATAACATATAAGAAATATCTTTATGACCTTGATATAGGGAACAATTTCTTAAACAGAATTCAAAATGCTTTACTCATAAAGGAAATGATTGATAAATCTTACCTAAATTTATTTAATAATATTACCTTTAACTATGGTCCGTAGTTTGCATTAGGTGTATTTTTCCCTATTATTAACACCTTGTAATAGTGATGTACATTTGTTATAGTTCATAAAAGAACATTCTTATAATTGTACTATTAACTATAGCCATCGCCCACCACAGGGTTATCTGTGTTATACCATCCCATGTTTTATACTCTAACTTTCCTTTTAGTAACATACATTACCCAAACTTCCCCTTTCAACCATATTCACACTCATAATTCAGTGCTGTTAAATATATTCACAATAATGTGCTACTATCACCTCTATCCATTTTGAAACATTTCCATCAACTTATATAGAAATTCTGTACAAATGAAGCATAAGCTCTCCACTCTCTACCCCCATTCTATCTCCTGGTGACCTATAGTCTAGATTCTAACTTATGAGTTTCTTTGTTATAATTAGTTCATATTGGTGATATCATACAATATTTGTCCTTTTGTGTCTGACCTATTTTACTCAGCATAATGTCCTCAAGATACATCCACGTTGTCACATGCATCAAGATTTCATTTCTTCTTATGGCTGAATAATATTCCATCTCATGTATATACCACATTTTGTTTATCCATTCATTGGTTGATGGACACTTGGGTTGTTTCTGTCTTTTGACAATTGGGAATAATGTCGCTGTGAACATCGTTGTGAAAATATCTGTTTGAGTCCCTGCTTTTAATTCTTCTGGGTATAAATATAGTAGTGGGATAGGAGTAAACGTAGTTCTCAAAATTGTCATCCCTGTATTTCTTCATCCATATCATACCACATTTTGAGGGACAACTTCCATTACACTGGGTCAATGATAATGATAATCAGCAATGTAATTCCTAGTGTTTGTGTGGGCTGGGGAGGGGATATTTGCATATGTATTAGTCAGCCAAAGGGGTGCTAATGTGAAATACCAAAAATGGGTTGGTCTTTATAAAGGGTATTTATTTGGGGTAGAAGTTCACAGATACCAGGTCATAAAGTGTTAAGTTTCTTCTCTCACCACAGTTCATTGCCACGTGTTAGAGCAAGACAGCTGCCGGCGTTTGCCAGGGTTCAGGCTTCTGGGGTTCCTCTCTTCCCGGGGCTGCGTTTCTCTCCGGGCTTAGCTCCTGTTTCCTCCACAAGGTCAGCTGTAGACGATCAGGCGAACAGCTTGCTTCTCTTCTCCTGGGGCCTTCTTTTCAACATCAAAACTGCTTCTCAAAAGACTGCTTCTCAAAAGACTGCTTCAGCTGTCCTTTGTCTTGCCTTTTATATTCAATTCCCCCACCCACCAAGGGGTGGGGCTCAGTGCCCCACTGACATGGCCCAGTCAATGTCCTAATCATAACTTAATCATGCTGATTAACATATCAGTTTACAAGCATGATCAAATTATATTTTTGGAATTCATAATTACATCAAATTCCCCAACGGTTACAGCATAGATGATCAATACCATGAAGAGAAAGAACAGTCTTAACTTTTATTCCTCTGAAATCACACTACATAGAAACCTACTTGGTCTGTCCAAAATGTCAAGCCTCTAAGTATATACACACATGGCCATATGGTTTATCTCTCTTTCACTCTCTCTCACTCACTCTCTCAAACACACACACATACGTACACACATATGCACATGTGCACATAAGCATACAGCCAGTGTGAGTATATATGAGTTTCTGGAAAAATTAGCAAAAGCAACCCCTGCTGAATGGTTGAATCAGAAAAAAAGTTTTCCCCTCAGGCATGTGATTTGGTGAGCAAATGTTACCATTGCGCAAGGAATAAAAAGGCACTCATTCCTCCTGCCATTTCCACCATTCTTTCAAAGTACATGTGGAGCAGAACCTGGATGTCAGCATCCTCTGGTCCCTGCACATGCATACACATATATGCACACACACACACACATAAGATCATTCTTTGGTTTTGCTAATTAATCTTCTTATAATATCATCTTGAGGCAGCAGATGATTAAAGTAAATCTTGGGTTAATTTTTCATATTGGCAAAATTCTCTTTTCCATCATAGTGAAATTTCATGATACACAGAGAGCAGGATATAGCTAAGTGATCTTGTAGATGATGACATTCTATTCAAGGAAGCAATTGGCAATAAGACCTGGACAGACTGACAGGAGAATAAGAATAATGGAACCACATGGTATTGGTTAGGGACGTTGGCATTCTTCTCGACTGAAGAGAAAGAAAGTAGTAGCTGGCACTACGTCTTTCTTTTTTAATCTAAGATGTAATTGGGAATGTGTATAAATTGAAGGCGACTTGAAACAGCATATAATCAGTACTTTAAACCATAAAACTTTAATCATTAATGTGGAATGATGGGAGAGGTGACTGAATTATGAATCTTGCTATGCCTTGAGGGTTGCTATTCTCCACATGAGAAATATTTCTACCTTCTACATCTCCACTTTGCTGTGACCATTATCTGAAGCTCAATGACAAAGTAAAAACTGAATGTCAACTTGAAATTTTATTATCCAGGCAGCATCAAATTTGATGGGGAAGAAAGGACAAATAGCAGAGTAAGCAAAGGATACATGCCAACATCATTTCCCATAAAACCTTGGTGGCTACTTAGTTTAGTGAACTTGAACACTGAAAAAACAAAGTCAATGTATAAACCATGCTGAATGCCTGCTCTGTTTAAAGGCAGCAATAAGTTTTGGGGGATATAAAGATGATTGCAACATAAATGATAAGACTGGAAATGCCAGAACAGGAAGATAAGGAGGATCTTGAATACAAAGGGAGCTAAAGAGACTGTACTTATTTCCCAAAGTCTGATGTTTCTCAGCTCTGTGCTATATTTCAAATCCCTCAGGGAGCCTGTTAAATATACAATACCCCTGGCCTAGGAAATTACATTTTTAAAAGTTTTCCAGATAATTTTGATTTAAGCCAAATTTGAGAAACCTTGTCCCATGGGGAACCATTGAATGCTTTAAATCAGCTATTTGCTTATGAGAAATAATACTGGCATTCATGTGTAACATGGTGATGGACTGGAAGTGAAAAGTCTATTTGGGCTTAATTCTTCTGTGAGCTCCATTATATTCTTCTATTCTTTGGTCATAGAATATTACCCTAACCCTTGTAACTAACTTGCAATTCGTGCTTTTTTAATGACCAGGAACATTGGCTGGAAAAGTTATGGTTGGAGCATCTGAAAAAATTCCAATTTCTGGAATATAATTTCAACAACCTCCACCAGGATGAGAATATTTAGTATAGAGAAAAGCATGATTTTTCACATTAACATCAAATATTCCATGCCATGAGGGGATCAAAGAAAAAGAAAAAGGAAAAAAAGTTTATTTAAACTTTTTTACACTTTGGAAAAGAATGCTAAATTATATTCTCTGTGCACAAGGAGATACCTTTAACTTTCCAGTCAAAAATATTCACTAAACTCCATCCATTCATAGAATGCTATACCAAAGCATACTGTTACAGGAGTACAAAAAGACTTGTGTTACAACTTAGATATTAAGAATGAGACCTATAGAAAGGATTGATGACCACTTAAAAACAATATTTATTCAAAAGCAAAGTAAAATAATTCACAGGGAGCATATATTGAAATGGGTCGAAATGCATGTTCTCTGGATCCGGATTTTCTGCATTCATATCCCAGCAACTCTACTTACAAATTCTTGAAGATTGGACAAGTCACATCACATTTCTTTGTTTCATTTCCTCATCTGTGAAATGCGAATTTCAGTGGAATCTATTTCAAGTGGTTGCGATCAGTTAGAAATGAAATTAATGCATGCAGAGTGTCCAGAACAAGGTCTGCCAAATATTAGCTATTTTTATTATATGAAACACAGATGCACAGAAGATACATGAAGAGCACACATGATTTGAGATTAAGTGTTATTTCCAGAAAAAAA
Organism: Tolypeutes matacus; assembly: GCA_026826555.1. Lineage (NCBI taxonomy): Eukaryota > Metazoa > Chordata > Mammalia > Cingulata > Chlamyphoridae > Tolypeutes > Tolypeutes matacus. The sequence goes on along the minus strand of JAKSZT010054500.1, from coordinate 1,581,707 downwards.
CTTTACAGAGGAGTTAGGTTTTAAACTGGAATTTGAAGGAAATTGGGGAAAAAGGAACATTTGATGATTATCAAGGCATTGAGATATATTGAAACAAGTAAAAACTTGGAGACATGAGCTCCAATTTCAATGTGTTGCCACTTGTTAGATATATTACTTAACATTTATAAATTTCAGCTTCCTTATCTGTAAAATAGTTAAAAAGTATCTTCCCTTCCTACAAAGAAGATATCTAAGAGAGTTTCTATATATTAGGGAGACAGTGTGATCTAACAGAGAGAGCATGGATGGGCTTTGGAATAAAAAGACTTCAGCTTTGAATCCCAGCTCTGCCAATTGGGATTTAACCTTATAAGCCTAATATAGTCATTTTCAAAATAAGATAATAAGCACATCATAATGTCCATGTGAAAATAGAGATAATGCAAATATATAGCACACATTAGCATTACCAAGCATATAGCTGATAATTAATATTGATATTATGTCCAAATAAAATATATACATGTGATGACAAAGTTCCACACACTAAAGGAAGCAAATTATCAGAATTAGGAAGGTCATAAAGGTCATGTAATTTAACTTCATTTATTTATTCAATAAAACACATATAAGGCTCTTGATTTGTGCCACATGTTGTGGTCAGGACAGCACAATCCCTGTGCTAGCTCTTTTGTCTGATAGTGGGTTTGGTTTATATTCTCTTTCTCCTTATGTCTATTCTATTTCTTTTATTACAGTCCCCAGCACCTACGATAATTCCCAGAATGTTGTCAGCATTCAATAAAAATATTTGTTTGAATGCAAAAGGGACTTTAAATGTGAACAAGCATTATTTTTTTAAGGAATGGGCAATTCTTTCCTGAACACCTGAAATCATACCATGTAGGCAGAATTGTTCCAATTCACCCAGGAATTCTCTGTAATGAATGATTACCCTCAGAGAAGGTCAACCAAAGTTCCCTTCAGCCCCAACATCACTCTATTAGACCTCCAAAACTTTACCTGAAGTACTCTCTTCCTTGCCTCCAAAAGCCAGAGAATATTAGAAGGGAAAGTGTCTCTATCCTTTAATGCCCTAGCTAGTTATACCATGTTCTTTACAAACACTGCTGGCACAGGCTACTTTAGCATGTCTATTGCCTTCAGAACTCTTTATACCAGATATGGGTATCGTCTCTATGTCCCTGTGCATTCCCAAAGTTAAAGAGGCAACTGTAAAACAATTTCAAGAAATTAGTTTTCCTGCTTTTTTCTAATGACAATATCCTTCTCTTATCTCAATAAGCAATTAATCCAAGGAAAGTGATGGCTAGTGTTTTCTTCTTGAAGAAATTTCTATTATTAAAATGATCTTTTGTTCATTCCTTGATATTGAGGATTTGGAGATGGAGATGCCCTTGTCCACTCTGTTTATGATTGAGAGGGGGCTTAGATTCCATGGGGCAGATGGATGGAACTGTCTTGCTTGCTGTTATAGATACTCTCTGGTTTTTGTTTTTGTTTTTGTTTTTTTTTGGAATGGGCATTGTTCATCATCATCCTTTGATTAGTTGTCTTAGGTAATTCAAATGAACTGTAGAGTAGGTATTGCAACTCTGTTGAGATTCAGGGTTCAACAGGCATATGAACAGACCAAAGAATTAAGTCTCTTGTACATATATTTAACAAGTACATTGCTAATTATATGTTCAAATAAAAAGTTTAGAAGAGCCATGTGTAGGAAAATTATAAATGAATCTAATTCTCTTACATTGGGGAGCATATATTCCAAAGTAAAGCCAAAGGACAGGGTGCCAAATTCCTGAGATTGTCTGCCCTGCCTATAGCGTCTATATGTCTTTAGAACTCTCAGAAGCCCTGCTGTTGGAGGCACTGTTTATTGTGGCAGTCAATGAGATCTTGCTGAGACGTGCATGAGAGTAACCTCCTATCTCTCGACTCACTCTGAAATCATTTATCCTTAAAAACTCATTTTGTGTTTAATATTTCCCCCTTTCTGTCAAGGTCCTTTTACAGATGCATTACGAGTCGGTGCTTGGTAATAACCCCTCAGTGTCAGGGAGACTCATCCCTGGAATTCATGTTCCATGCTGGGGAAAAGTAGTGTGTTTATTTTTATTTTTATTTTTTTTACTGTGGGTAAAAATAAAATTTTTCACAATACTTACCAATATTTGTAAAATGATATATAAAGATATATGCATATATGTGCATTTGCTTACTTAAATGTTATTTTTATTTATATACATATATTTTAAAAGGTGCTTAGATTACCTAGATATTACACAGAAATTACAGGGATTCCCACGTTCCCCACCTCCCACACCTCCCACAATATCCCACACAAACATCTTTCATCAGTGTGGCACATCATCCGAAATAGATATACACATCCTGGGGCCTTGCCACCAAGCATAGACGACAGTTCACATCGTAGACCACACTCTCTCCCACACGGTTCTGCATGGTATATGCTGATGTAAAATGGCCTACATCTGTCACCGCAATGCCACTCAGGACAACCCCCAAGTCCCGAAAGAGCCCCTGTATTTCAACTGCCCTTCCCCTCCCTGACCCGAGAGCATCCAGTGGCCACCAGCTCCACCTCACTGTTATAATTTCTTCCATTGCTTGAATCACAATATGTCTACAACACAATACCATTAAGTCCACTCTAGTCCATAGTTCTTCCCCCAATCCTGAGGGGACTGGGATGGTGATGTCCACTCCAACTCCAAGTGAGAGAAGGCTTATATCCCATAGATACAGTGGATGGGATTATCCTGCCTTCACCTGCAGGCCCTCTCCATTCCCTGGGATGGCCATTGTCATCGTCGTCTCCACACCAGGTGACTTGGATGAGTCCATTGAGCTGTAGGGTAGGAGTTACAGCTCCACTGAGATTCCAGGCACAGCTGGCACACAGGTAGGCCAGAGGCTCCAGTCTCTGGAAGTACACCTAAAAATTCCCATACCACATATAGAATAGAAGGGACTGTTGGACCATGTGCAGGGAGGAATTATTTGAATCCAATTCTGTCACTCTCAGGAGCACAGATACCAAAGTAGAGCCCACTAATAAGGCATCAATCTCTGGGGCTATCCCCCCCTTATATAGGACCTGGGTGTCTCCAGAGCCCTCAGGAGCCCCACTGTGTGGAGTGATATACAATTTTGTGTTCTATGAGATCCTACTGAGGTGTCCATAAGCGTTACCTCTGGGAAGACCTCCCAACTCTCTTTGAAGTCTCTTAGCCACATGAAATCATTTGTCTTTACCTTTTCCCCCTTTTATTCAAGGTCTTTTTCCAATCGTGTCACCAGTTGGCACTTGGTATTAATCCCTCGTTGCCAGGGAGGCTCATCCCCGGGAGTCATGTCCCACGTTGGGGGAAAGGAAATGCATTCATATGCTGAGTTTGGCTTAGAGAGAGGCCACATTTGAGCAACAAGGAGACTCTCAGGTGGTAACTCTTAGGCATACCATAACAGTAGGCTAGGTTTCAATTACAAGATCAAAGACTCATAAGGCTAGTCATCAATAACAAGAACCCATCAATGGGCCATCTTCTTTTGCCAGACACTGCCCCTGTACTCAGGGGACTGTTGCTGTTCCCTTGGAGAATGTGGCAGAGCTCTCCAGGATGGGAATTCAGATTCCCTCATTTATTGAGTGATTGTCTACGCACCGTGACCATGCCCCTTCCCTTGTTCATTTGAACAATTTTATATATCTTTCATGTATATTCAGATGAACTTACTCCCATGAATCCTCCATCCCAGACACCCCCCACCAATGATCCTCTGCAACCCCCATTTTTAACCCTTCTGTGATCTAAACCTTCCTTGAACATGAAGCCCATATAATAACCAAATACAATTAATAGGAAAAAGAAATAATAATGATAAGCTTAAATGCAAGAGATAAGTACAAGGAAACTCAGAAGGAAAAAAAAGACTAAACTAAAAATAAAATGTAATTAGCAGATTGGGACATTTAAAAAAATGGGAAAAAAAACAAAAAAAATTCCCTTTTTTACAAAATATTCTTTTTTCTTTTTATCACTGTATTATCGGATGTCCAGTGTAATGTGACATCTTCCACCTCTCATTCCCCACTTTCTCCCAAATTTTCATTTAATTTTCAAAGAAGTTTTAGGTCACAGCAATATCTCACACGGAATACTAGAGACTCCCACATACCCAACCTCCCTCCCCCTTCCCCACCCCATATTAAAACCTTTTATATTTATATGGATGTTAGCATTGTTATAACTGTTATACAGATAGTAAAATATAGCAACTAAACATTGTCAATGCTTTACAGTATAGTTTACATTTTAGATGGTACAGTTTAATAATTTTTGATGATATTTACCATGTCCTCTGTCCATTACTGTAAGGTAATGAAAAACCTTTCCTATGACCACTAAATACCCCATTTGATCTTAACTCTTCCTTCCTCCCCACCTCCCTGTGGCATATGACACTCCCCTGTCTTGATTCATAGAATGACAAAATTCATAGTTACATGTCCTGGGTATTCCAACCTGCCCTTCCTATCTACCCACCTGTCAACTCTGCACACCCAAACCCAGTAATATCACTACCCATCTGTCCTATCCTTCAATATGCAACTATACTCTATCCCTTTACCATAGATTATGTCCATATGGGTGATGGCTCAAAGCCTACTCTTCTCTTTCTCTCCTTGGTTAACCTATCTTTCAGAAAGAACTATCTTTCAGTTCTCAGAGACTGCTCACATTCCTCAGTTCAAATCAGTGAGGTCATATACTGTTCATCCTTCAATGCCTGGCTTGCTTCACTCAACATAAGGTCTTTAAGGGTCATCCATGTTATTCCGTGTGTTAGCACTTTATTCCTTCTTACAGCTGAGTAATATTCCATCGTATGTATGTACCACATTTTGCTTATCCATTCATCTGTTGATGGGCACCAGTGCTGATTCCAACTTTTAGCAATGGCGAACAATGCCGCTATGAACATTGGTGTGCATATATCTGTTCGTGTCTTTGCTTTCAGTTCTTCTGGGTGTATAACCAGGAGTGGAATTGCTGGATCTAATGGACGATCTATTGTTAGTTTTCTGAGGAACCGTCAAACTGTCCTCCACAGTGGTTGGAACATTCCACAGTCCCACCAGCAGTGAATGAACGTCCATATTCCTCCACATCCTCTCCAACACTTAGAGTCTGGTGTTTTTTTAATAGCTGCCATTCTGATGGGTGTAAGATGGTATCTCATTGTAGTTTTGATTTGCATTTCCATGATAGCATTTTTCATGTACTTTTTAGCCATTTGTATTTCTTCCTTGGAGAAGTGTCTTTTCAGTTCACTTGCCCATTTTTTAAATGGGTTGTTTGTCTTTTTATTTTTGAGGTGTAGGATTTCTTTATATATGCAGGATATTAGGCTCCTATCAAATACATGGTTGCCAAATATTTTCTCCCATTGCTTAGGCTGCCTTTTTATTTTCTTAATAATGTCCTTTGAGGTGCAGAAGTTTTTAATTTTGAGGAGATCCCATTTATCTATTTTTTCCCTTGCTGCTCGTGCTTTGGCTGTGAAGTTCATGAAACCATTTCCTATTACAAGGTCCTGTAGATGCTTCCCTACATTATCTTCCAAGGTTTTTATGGTTTTGTCTCTTATATTTAGATCTTTGATCCATCTTGTGTTGATTTTTGTATAAGGTGTGAGATGGTATTCTTCTCTCATTCTTTTGGATATGGATATCCAGTTCTCCAAGCACCACTTGTTAAGAGGGCATTCTCTCCCAATTGAGTGGGCTTGGTACCCTTGTCAAATATCAGATGACTGTATATGCTAGGATCTATATCAGAGCTCTTAATTCGAATCCGTTGGTCAATAGGTCTATCCTTGTGCCAATACCATGCAGTTTTGATCACTGTAACTTTGTAGTATGTTTTAAGGTCCAGTAATGTGATACCTCCAAATTCATTTTTCTTTTTCAATATGTCTTTGGCATTTCGGGGCCCCTTACCTTCCCAAATATATTTTGTGTTTAGTTTTTCCAGTTCCTTAAAAAATACAGTGTTGATTTTTATTGGGATTGCATTAAATCTGTAGATTAGTTTGGTAGGATAGACATCTTGAAGATATTTAGTCTTCTTATCCATGAACAGGGAATATTTTTCCATTTATTTAAGTCTTCTTTGATTTCCTTTATCAGTGTTGTGTAGTTTTCTGTATATAAGTCCTTTACATATTTAGTTAAATTTATTCCTAAGTATTTGATTCTTTTATTTACTGTAGTAAATGACAATTTTTTCTTGATTTCCTCCTCTGATTGCTCGTTATTGGTGTACAGAAATGCTACTGATTTTTGAGCATTGATCTTATAGCCTGCAACATTACTGAACTCCTTTATAAGTTCTAGAAGCTTTGTTGTAGATTTCTCTAGGCTTTCTATGTATAGGATCTTGTCATCTGCAAATAATGAAAGTTTTACTTCTTCTTTTCCAATATGGATGCCTTTTACATCCTTTTCTTGCTTCAGTGCTCGAGTAAGTACTTCTAAGACAATGTTAAATAGGAGTGGCGATAGTGGGCATCCTTGTCTTGTTCTTGATCTCACTGGGAAGGCTTTTAGAATTTCACCATTGAAGATGATGTTAGCTTTGGGTTTTTCATATATACCCTTTATCATATTTAGAAAGTTTCCTTCTATTCCTATTTTTTGCAGTGTTTTTATCCGGAAAGAGTGCTGTATTTTGTCGAATGCTTTTTCTGCATCTATAGAGATGATCATGTGATTTTTTTTCTTTCAGTTTTTTCTGTAGTGTGTTACATTGATTAATTTTCTTATATTGAACCATCCTTGCATACCTGGGATGAAACCCACTTGGTCATGGTGTATAATCCTTTTGATATGTTGTTGGATGCGATTAGCAAGTATTTTGTTGAGGATTTAAGCATCTAAGTTCATTAGGGAAATTGGTCTGTAGTTTTCATTTCTAGTGGTATCTTTGTTTGGTTTAGGTATTAGGGTAATATTCGTAGAATGAGTTAGGTAATATTCCTTCTACTTCTATGTTTTGGAAAAGCTAAAGTAGAATTGGTGTTAGCTCTTTCCGGAATGTTTGGTAGAATTCAGCTGTGATGCCATCTGGTCCTGGACCCTTCTTAGTTGGGAGGTTTTTGATGACTGATTCTATCTCTTTACCTGTATTTGGACTGTTGAGTTCATCAATTTATTCTTTCATCAATGTAGGCTGTGCATTTCTAGAAACTTTTCAATTTCCTCTAAATTATCATTCTTTTTGTTATATAATTTTTCAAAGTATCCTCTTATAATACTCTTTATTTCTGTATGGTCAGTAATGATATCCCCTTGCTCATTCCTTATTTTGTGCATTTGCATCTGTTCTCTCTTTTTCTTTGTTAGTCTGGCTAAGGGTTTGTCAATTTTATTGATCTTCTCTAAGAAACAGCTTTTGGTTTTGTTTATTTTTTCTAGTGCTTTCTTATTCTCTATTTCATTTAATTCTGCTCTAATCTTTGTTATTTCCTTGTTTCTACTTTCTTTAGTTTTAGTTTGTTGTTGTTTTCCAATTACTCCAAGTGTGCAGTTAGGTCTTCAATTTCAGATGTTTCTTTTTTTTTAATATATCCATTTATGGCTATGAACTTCACTCTCAGGGCTGCTTTCACTGCATCCCATAGGTTTTGATATGTTGTGTTGTCGTTTTCATTAGTTTCAAGGTAGCTACTGATTTCTTTTGAGATTTCCTCCTTGACCCACTGTTTTTCTAAGAGTGTGTTGTTTAACTTCCATATCCTTGTGCCTACCCTGTTTCTCTGGCCTTTAGTGATTTCCAATTTCATTCCATTGTGATCAGAGAAATTACTTTGTATAATCTCAATCTTTCTGAATTCATTGAGAGTTGTTCTGTGGCCTAGCACGTGGTCTATATTGGAGTATGATCCATGTGCACTTGAGAAGAATGTAAATCCTGCTGTATTTGGTTGTAGTGTTCTGTATATGTCTATTAAGTCCAGGTCCTCTAATGTATTGTTGAGAGTATTTGTTTCTTTGTTGATTCTCTGTCTAGATGTTCTGTCTAATGATGATAATGGTATATTAAAGTCTCCTGCTATAATTGTAGAGGGATTTCTTTCTCCTCTTAACTTTTCCAGAGTTTGCCTCACGTATTTTGAGGCAACCCGATTAGGTGCATAAATGTTGATGATTGTTCTCTCTTCTTGAGTGATTACCCCCTTTACTAATATATAGTGTCATCTTTGTCTCTTACAGTAGTTTTGCATTTAAAGTCTATTTTGTCTGATATTACGATAGCTATTCCTGCCCTTTTTTGGCTATTGTTAGCTAGTAATATTGTTTTCCAGCCATTTACTTTCAGCCTCCTTGAATCCCTGAGTCGAAGGTGGGTTTCTTGTAGACAGCATATAGATTGATCATATTTCTTTATCCATTCTGCCAATCTGTGTCTCTTGAATGGTGAATTTAATCCATTAACATTCAGTGTTATTACTTGCAATGAATTTCTTACTTCAGCTATATTTTCTTTGGATGAATGTATGTCATATGTTGTTTTATTTCAGTTTTTGTAATTTTAGTTGTTTTTAAACTCTCCTCCAACTCTCTCACCCTTTTTTTTTCCTTTCAACTTGTAGAACTTCCTTTAGTATTTCTTGAAGTGTCAGAGTCTTATTGACATACTCTCTTAATTTCTGTTTATCTGTGAATATTTTGAACTCTCCATCATTTTTGAATGCTAGTTTTGCTGGATATAGAATTCGTCACTGGAAGTTTTTTTCCTTTAGTACTTTAACTATGTCATACCACTCTCTTCTTTCCTCCATGGTTTCAGCTGAGAAATCAGCACTTTATCTTACTGTGCTTCCCTTGTATGTGATGGTTCTCTTTTCTCTTGCTGCCTCGAGTATTTTCTCTTTGTCTTGAGCCCTGGACATTTTTACAAGTACAAGTCTTGGAGTTGGCCTGTTGAGATTTATACTGTTTGGGGTGTGCTTTGCTTTCTGGATCTGCACATCCATCTCTTAATGAGGTTGGGAAGTTTTTAGCCATTATTTCCTTCAACACTCCTTCTCTTCCCTTTCCCTTCTCTTGTCCTTCTGGGATGCCCATAATGAGTATGTTTGTGCATTTTGTGTTGTCAGTTAAATCCCTGAGTCCCTGCTGGATTTTTTCTATTTTCTCGTCTATCTGTTCTACTATCTGTTTGATTTCAGCTGTATTGTCTTCCACATCACTAATTCTTTCTTCTGCCTGTTCAAATCTACTGTTATTTGAATCCAGCATCTTTTTTATTTCTTGGATTGTGCCATTGATCTCCATCATATCCGTTATCTTTTTGCTTATGTTTACAATTTCTTCAGTATGTTCTCCCAGTGTCTTCTTTATATCCTTAATCTCTTCCTTCACTTCATTAAGTTGGCTCATGATATTTGTTTGGGAATCTTCTATTAGTTGTTCAATGTTCTGCATATATTCTTGGTTTTTAGTTTGTTCATTGGAGTGGTCCACGTCTTCCTGTTTCTCAGTGTGGTTTGTAATTTTTTGCTGCCCTCTAGTTATCATTTTATTTTGCTGGGTTTATTCAATTGATTAGCTTCTCTCTCTCTTCTAGAGTTTTATTTAGCTGGTGGTTCTGTGTGTGTGTTAAGTTTTCTCTTTGACACTTTTTCTTCTTATTTTGTTTCCTTGCTTCTTTCTATGTTATCTTAAAGGCAAAATATTAGTACCAGAGGAATTGAAAGATATGAGAAAGGAAGAAGGATAATAGTAATATTGATAAAAGTTAGAAATGGGGCCAAAAAGACTCAGTGAAATGAATATTTAACTTGCGCAGGCATTGTAGAGTAATAGGAAAAAAAGTGGAGTACTTACAATGGACTGGGAAACCAAATAGAGGAATATATATATAATGATTTAGAAGGATAGAATGATGAGGCGGGAGAGAAAGAGTAAAGAAAGGGCTAAAAGGAAAAAGCTAATAGTCATTTAAAAAAAAGAAGAAAACAAAATAGATAGAATAGAATTTTTTTTTTTATTATGGGTAAAAATCAAAATTCTCACAATACATACAAACATTTGCAAAATGATATATAAATATATATGCATATATGTGTATTTGCTTACAAAAATGTTGTTTATATATATATATACATATACATATATTTTAAGAGGTGTTTAGATTACCCAAAATATTACATGGAACCCACTGGGATTCCCATGCTGCCCACCTCCCACACCTCCCATCACATCCCACACAAACATCTCCCACAGTGTGGCCCACCATCCTCAATGAACTTACACATCCTGGAGCCTTGCCACCAACCACAGACCACAGTTCACACTGTAGACCACACTCTCTCCGACTCAGTTCTGAGTGGTGCGTGCTGATTTAAAATGGCCTACATCCGTTGCCACAACAGTACTCAGGACAACCTCCAACTCCCAAAGAAGCCACTGTATTTCAACTGCTCGTCCCCTCCCTACCCCAAAAGTGTCAAGTGGCCACTGGCTCCACCTCATTGTTATAATTTCTTGCATTGCTAGAATCACCATATGTGAACAAGAGAATACCATCAAGTCCACCTGGTGAGGAGACAACGATGGGAAATGGCCATCCCAGGGAATGGATAGAATAGAATTTGACACACTTAAGTTGTGGGCTAATGAAAAAGCATGGTGTCTAAGAACCACAACAGAAAGCAGAAGGCAGATAGATGAAGGAAGGATAAGAGATAGCTTGGGATACAATATCAATATAGACAGAGAATGGGAAATCACTGAAGAAGAAGCACAGCAAAGAAGAGACAAGCTAGCAGCACCTAATTTTTAAAAATGAATGAAAAGAAAGGGGTGAGGAAAGAGGAAAGAAAAGCAAGAGATAACAAATAAACAGAGAAAAACCAAACAACCACACCAGGAAGCAGTCAAACAAAGCTAAGAAGGAAGTGTTCCTTCTAGGGTCCTTGCGGATCCTCTCAGCGTGCTTGTGTTTACCAATTTCCCTTCAGGGTTCTATCTGCAGATTTTGAGGCAGATTTTTTGTATTAAACTAAATTAAGAACACGAATTCATTTTTTAAAATGACTGTCTTCTTCTTTTTTTTTTTTTTTTGGCAATATAAGGGACCCAACAGAAGTCCTCTACTAGTTCACCCCTTTCACTGAGGGGACCCTAAATAGGCACGTGGAAACTAATCAAGCCCTTCCCACTTCCTGGTCTCCCCAGAGGAGCTGAAGCTCTGATGCTTGTCAGTGCAGAGCAATAAAATTGGCTGACTCCACCCCTCGGGGCCAAGCCTTAGTGTCAGCGGGCTGCTGGGTAAATCATGTTTCTTCAGCAGATTTGCCTCTCCCCTCAGCCTGGCACTGTTTCAAGCCAGCTTATCTGCTCCCCAAAACTCTGAGGTGGTCCAGGCAGCCAAATCCACAGAAGTTAAACCCCTCTCCACCCTCTGTCAGAGCCCTCTTTCCCCCAGAGTATGCTCCCCCACACCAGGAGCAGAAGCCAGGGGCGCAGGATTTGTGGCTCAAACCAGCAGTTTTCACTGCGGGTGGGGCTCTGCAGTCTGTGTTAACCACCGCAGGCAGGCTCAAAACTCACGAATCTCCACCGATCACTCCATGCCGTCGATCTGCCCACTGCTAGATGACCCAAGCTTCTTGCTCTTTGTGCCCACAGCACAGACCCTCGGGCAGGGCCCCATCCACAATCTGGTGTCCCCATAGAGCCAGTCAGCAAGTACCTTCCTAAACTGACTCCATCTTGCCTCCCTTCAAGTAGTGTGTTTATATGCTGAGTCTGGCTTAGAGAGAGGTCACATAAGTACAAATGCAACTATGGACTAAAGTAGATATATTATTCTAACAATTAAAGGCCTTATATCATTGATATAAAGGCAGTGGCCAACAGTGATTGTGTGGGGAGGGAGAGGGAAGAATAGGTGTATCATGGGGACATTTTTAGAACATTGGAATTGTCTTCCGTGACATTGCAATAACAGATACAGGTCATTATATATTTTGTCAAAACTTATAAAAATGTGCAGGGCAAAGTGTAAACCATAATGATAACTATATTCCATGATTAGAAGTAATGTTTTAACATGTGTTCATCAATTGTAACAAATATAGCAGAGTAATGAAAGATGTTGTTAATGGGGGAATGTGTGGGAGAGGAAGGTATATGAGAATTCCTTATATAAATATTTTTAAATATATTTTTTATCTTTTAAAGACACTTAGAATTCATAAATTTTACATTAAAAATATAAGGATTCCATATGCACAGCTCCCTATATCTCCCACATATTCCCACATAAACAACATCCTTCATTAGTGTGGTACATTCATTGCAATTGATAAACGCACTTTGGAGCATTGCCACTGAGCATGCATTATAGTTTACACTGAAGTTTACACTCTCCCACACAATTCTGTAGGTTATGCGAAGATATATAATGGCCTATATCTATCATTGCAATGTCATTCAGGATGATTCCCAAGTCCCGAAAATGCCCCGGTATTATACCGGTTTTTCCCTCACATTGCCCTCAGGGCCTCCTGTGTCCACTGCCTCCATATCAATGTTGTACTTAATTCCATTGCCAGAATCACAATAAGTCTATAGTAGAATTCCAGTAAGTCTACTCTAGTCCATCGTTCATTCCCCAATCCTGAGGAATCTGGGAAGGTGATGCCCACTCCATCTCTAATTGAGAGGGTGCTTCCATCCCATACAGTTAATGGTTCGGAATCTTTGGCTTGCAGTTGTAGACTTTCTTGTTTCCTTGGTATGGTGGTTCTCCATCCTCACCTCTTTGTTAGTTTTCCTGGGTGAGTCCAATGAACTGGAGAGTAGGTATTGCAACTCTGCTGAGGCTCAGGGCACAGCTGGCACAAGGACAGCCCAAAGGTTTAAGTCTCTTGGACGAACACCTACCAACTCCAGCACCAACTATAGGTTCGAATAGAAGGTACAGATGAGCCATGTGTAGGGAAGTCATTACTGAGTCCAACTCTGTCACACTCAGGGGCAAAACTCCAAAGTAGGGTCCCCTGGCAAGGCACCAAACTCTGGAGCTATCTTCCCTAACCATAGAAATTGGGTGTCTCCAGAGCCCTCAGGAGCCCCACTATTTGGGGGTAATATCTAATTTGCCTGTCTGTGAGATTCTGCTGAGACATGTATAAGAATTAATTCTGGGAGGAACTCCCAACTCACTTTGAAATCTCTTAGCCCTATAAACTCATTTGTCTTTACTTTCCCCCCTTTTATTCAAGGTCTCTTCCCAGTTGCATTGCTTGTTCGTACTTTTTAGTAATCCCTCAGTGCCAGGGAGGCCCATCCTTGGGAGAAATGTCCCATGCTGAGGGGAGGGTAATGCATTTATATGCTAAGTTTGGCTTAGAGAGAGGCCACATGTGAGCAACAAGGAAGCTCTCAGGAGGTAACTCTTAGGCACCCTCCAACACTAGGCTAAGTTTCAATTTCAAGAACAAAGGCTCATAAGCATAGTCATCAATATCAAGGCACATCAATGGATCATCCTCCTTCCTTAGTCTTTGCCCCTGTACTTGGGAGATTGTTGCTGCTCCATTATAAAATGTAGCAGATCTCTCCAGGATGGGAATTCAATATTCTTTTGGTTATTGTGTGAATCTCCACCCACTGTGACAATGGCCCATGAACATATGAACACATTTATATACCTTACATGTATGCCCATGTGAACTTCCTCCAACGTATCCCACATCACTGACACCCCACACCAAAGATCCTCCCCTGCCCCAATTGTAACCCTTCTGTGATCCAAAGCTTCTTCAAAAATGAAGCCTATAAAATAGCCAAATACAATTAATAGGAAAATGAAATAATAATGATATGTTTAAATATAAGAAATAAAATACATAAAGATTAAAAAAATAAAAGTTAAATAACATTTTTAAATTAGGATATTAAAATATAATGGAAAAATATATATATTTTTGAAATTTTGCCTTTCATCACTGTAATATCAGTTGTCTTGTATGTACAGTGATATTTTCTTTCGGTTATTCCCCAGTGCCTTATTTTTTCATTTTGTTTTCAAAGAAGATTAGGTCACAGCAAAGTCACATACAGAATAAAAGGGACTCCCATATATCCAACATCCTCCAATTTTCCCCCTTCCTGTATTAATACCTTTATATATGTGGATGGTACATTTGTTACAACTGATATACAAATAGTGAAACATAGCTACCAACCGTGGTTAAAGGTTGTCCCAAATGGCCCCCATCCAACACCCTAAACCAGTAACCCTTCCTTGTCATATTTCCATTAGAGCTTTCCCAACTTTGAACTTTCAGCCACATACCTGCCAAGCCCCAGTGTCCACCTGGTCCCTCCCACAACCATCCAAAAGTTCCATGGACCGTCCAACCCACCCTCCCTACTCTTACCCCCTGTCAAACCTGCAACACCGAACCCAATAGTATCACCATACTCCTGTCATGTCCCTTCGCTGTCCATCTACACATTTCCAATTTATCATGGGTTTTGCCATTTCCATCTACACATTTCCAATTTATCATGGGTTTTGCCCATTTGGGCGTGGGCTCACAACCGTCTTCTCTTTTCTTATTTCCTGTAAACCTGTTTTCCAGACTCTAGCTTGGCGAATCTCCATGATTTGCTTAATTCATATCAGTGAGGTCATGTAATATTTGTCCTTCAATGCCTGGCTTGCTTCACTCAACAAAGGTCCTCAAAATTCATCCATGTTATCCCATGTGTTAGCACTGTATTTCTTCTTACAGCTGAATAATATTCCATTTTATGTATGTATCACATTTCATTTCTCCATTCATCCAATGATGGGCATTTGGGTTGATTCTAACTTTTGGCAATAGTGAATAATGCTGTTATGAACATTGGTGTGCATATATCTGTTTCGGTCCTTGCTTTCAATTCTTCATGGTATATACTCAGCAGTGGAATTGCTGGATCATATGGCAGTTCTATAGTTAGCTTTTTGAGGAACTGTCAAACTGTCCTCCACAATGACTGGACAAATGTACATTCCCACCATCGGTGGATAAGGGTTCCCATTCCTCCACATCCTCTCCAACACTTGTATTCCTCTGTTTTTTAATAGCCACTAGTCTAATATGTATAAGGTGATATCTCATTGTAGTTTTGTTTTGCATTTCCCTAATAGCAAGTGATGTTGAGTATCTTTTCTGGTGCTTTTGAGTCATTTATATTTCCTCCTTGGAGAAATGTCTTTTCAAGTGGCTTGCCCGTTTTTTCAATGGTTTTTTTTACTTTTTATTTTTGAGGTGTAGGATTTCTTCATAAATGCTAGATATTAAGCTCCTATAAGATATGTGGTTACCAAATATTTTCTCTCATTGGGTAGGTTGCCTGTTTATATTCTGAATAACTTTCTTTGAGATGCAAATTTTTAAATTTTCAGGAGATCCCATTTATCTATTTTTTCTATTGATATTCATGATTTGATGTGAAGTTCATGAAACCATTTCCTGTTACAAGGTCCTGTAGATGCTTCCCTACATTATCTTCCAAAGTCTTTATTGTCTTGCTCTTACACTTAGATCTTTGATCCATCTTGAGTTGATTTTTGTATAAGGTGTGATATGGTGTTCCTCTTTTGCTTTTTTTGTATATGGATATCCTGCTCTCCAAGCACCATTTTTTGAAGAGGCCATTCTCTCCCAGTTGAGTGGGTTGGTGACCTTTTTGAATGTCAGATGACTCTATATGCAAGTATCTATAAGAGAACTCTCAATTCAGTTCCATTGGTCCGTATGGCTATCCTTAAGCCTATACCATGCAGTTTTTTTTTGTTTGTTTGTTTCTATTAATTAATTTTTTTTTAATTTATTTTTTTATTATGGGTAAAAATCAAAATTCTCACAATACATACAAACATTTGTAAAATGATATATAAATATATATGCATATATGTGTATTTGCTTACAAAAATGTTATTTTTATATATATATATACATATATTTTAAGAGGTGCTTAGATTACCTAAAATATTATACGGAACCCACTCGGATTCCCATGTTGCCCACCTCCCACACCTCCCACCACATCCAACACAAACATCTCCCATAGTGTGTTTTGACCACTGTAGCTATGTAGTATATTTTAAGTCTGGGAGTGTGATTCCTCTGATTTCATTTTTCTCTTTCAATATGTCTTTGGTTATTCAGGCCCTCTTGCCCTTACAAATAAATTTCATAATTAGTTTTTCCAATTCAGTAAAAAAATGCTGTGTTGATTTTTATTGGGATTGCATTAAATCTGTAGATCAATTTGGATAGGATAGACATCTTAATGATGTTTAGTCTTCCTATCCACGGACAGGGAATTTTCTTCCATTTGTTTAAGGCTTCTTTGATTTCCTTTAACAGTTTTGTGTAGTTTTATGTGTATAAGTCATTTACATCTTTAGATAAATTTATTCCTAGGGATTTGATTCTTTTTGTTGCTATTCAAAATTGTATTTTTTCTTGATTTCCTCCTCAGATTGCTTGTGATTGGTGTACAGAAATGCTACTGATTTTTGCGTGTTGATCTTATAACCTGCGACTTTAGCGAACTCATTTGTAAGTTCTAGAAGCTTTGTTGTACATTTCTCAGGGCTTTCTATGCATAAGATCGTGTCATTTGCAAATATTTAAATTTTTAATTCTTCCTTTCCAATTTGGATGTTTTTTATATCTTTTTATTGCCTCATTGTTTTAGCAAGTACTACTAACACAGTGTTAAATAAGAGCTGTGACAGTGAGCATCCTTGTCTTGTTCCTGATATTAGAGTGAAAGATTTTAAGATTTCACCATTGAATATGTTATTAGCTGTGGGGTTTTCATATATACCCTTTATTATATTAAGAAAGTTTCTTTCTTTTCCTATCTTTTGCAGTGGTTTTATCAAGAAAGGGTGCTGTATTTTGTCAAATTATTTTTCTGTGTCTGTAGAGATGGCCATGTAATTTTTTTGATCTGCTTATTTGGTGTATTACATTGATTGATTTTCTTAGGTTGAACCACCTTGCATACACAGATGAAACACACTTGGTCATGCTATATAATTCACTTGATGTGTCGTTGAATATGATTAGTATTTTGTTGAGGATTTTAGCATCTAATTTCAATAGAGAGATTGGTCTGTAAATTTCCTTTCTTGTGTCATCTTTGTTTGGGTTTGGTATTAGGGTAATGTTGGTCTCATAGAATGAGTGAGGCAATGTTCCTTCTTCTGTTTTTTGGAAGAGTTTAAGCAGGATAGGTGTTAGTTCTCTCTGGAATGTTTGGTGCATTACTTTCCCCCCAGCATGGGACATGACTCCAGGGGATGAGCCTCCTTGACACCAAGAGATTACTACCAAACACCAACTAGCAATGCAACTGGAAAAAGACATTGACCAAAAGGGGGAAAAACCAAAGACAAATTAATTCATATGGCTAAGAGACTTCAAAGTGAGTCAGAGGTCTTTCCAGACATTATGCTTATGCAAATATCAGCAGGACCTCAGTAATTGCCAAAGTAAATATTTCCCCAAATAGTGGGGTTCCTGAGGGTTCTGGAGACATCCAGACTCTATAAACAGGGCAGACAGTTCAGGAGTTTGGCGCCCTGCAAGTGGGCCCTACTTGGGAATTTATTCACCCTAGTGTGACAGAGTTGGCCTCAGTTGTATTTTCTCTACACATGTCTCTTCTTTTCCTTCTCTTTGAACCTATAGTTAGTACTAGAGTTGATAGATGTATTTCCAAGATACTTAAGTCTTTGGCCTATCCAGGTGCCAGCTGGGCTATGAATCTCAACAGAGTTGCAACACCTACTCTTCAGTTCATTGAACTCACCCAGGACAACTAACTAGGAGATGATGATGAACAATGACCATCCCAAGGAACAGAGAGAGTTTGCAACTGCAAGCAAGGTAGTCCCATCCATCTCTCCCCATGGGATCTAAGATCCCTCTTTATTAGAGGAGTAGTGGACATCACCGTCCCAGAATCCTCCTCAGGAAAGGGGAATGAATAATGGACTAGAATAGACTTATTGGTATTCTACTATAAGCTTATTGTAATTCTAGCAATGGAAGAACTTTTATCATTGATGTGGAGGCAGTGGCCACCGGAAGGTCTGAGGGTAGGGAGAGGGAATAATAGGTGTAATTTTGGAACATTTTGGGGACTTGTGAATTGTCCTGAATGACATTGCAATGACAGATACAGGCTATTATATATCTTGTCATAACTTGCAAAATTGTGCAGAACAGAGTGTAAACTACAATTTAAGCTATAATTTGCACTTGGCAGCAATGCTCCAAAATGTGTTCATTAATTTTAACAAATGTACTACACTAATGAAGGATGTTGTTAATGTGGAAAAATGTAGGAGGAGTAAGGAGCGGGGCATATGGGAATACCCTATATTTTTATGTAGCATTTATGTAATCTAAGTATCTTTAAAAAATGAAAAAGGGTATATAAAAAAGAAGATGAATTTCAGCCTAGGGTGAATGCAAAGTTCAGAGTTTCCCTGTCTTTTCCTGCATTTTGCCTTGTCCTGGGCTTTATTTGTGAGTCATTTCTGGAGATTCCTTGTTACAGGAATTTGCTTGCCCCCTCTACTCTCCAGTAAACAGAACTTCTCCTTCTCCCATATGTTCCTCTGCAGTACATAACGCAGGTAATTGTTTGTCACAGGTCACCAAACTCAACTGTTTCTTACTCTGCTTTTGCTGTCTCCAGCCACTTTTCCCTGGAGGCAAATTCTGAGAGGGACAGAACAGCAGAGTATAATTTCCCAAGTCAGCCTTTCCCACAGGAAACACAGCCAGGGACCCACAAAGGGAGCACTGACTGGCTCCAAATTGCCCTGAGGAGTGGATGAGGTAGCAGCCAGGAAAGGCACCAAGGGTTGCCCCCACAGATCTCCAAAGCTGTACTTTCTTGTCTTGGCATATGCCCAGCAAATGCAGCCTTTCAAATGTCCTCTGCAGCTCTGAGGAAGCATATGGCCTTTAAGTCTCCTCTGCCACCTTTGTCCAGGGAGGGTTCAATCAATGGCCACCCTCAGAGCCAGGACACTAGTTATCTGAAGCAACTATTCAAAATTAGTGATCAGTATTTGAACTGTATACCCATGGATGTTGGGGAACTGTGTCTTTATGTCCCACTCAAGCATCACCAAGTTGTACCAGTACCTTACCGCTGCCTGCTATGAGGTTTGTGTATTAGTAACAGTTTCTGCAAACTGGAGAGTTCAAATCACTGGTATTTACTGCAATTTTACCAGCTTCATCCTGCCACTCTTCCCTGGATACTGCACAGTGTTCTACTGGACTCCAGAGTTTCAAAATATTTAATCAGATGGTCCCTGCTTATTTAAGAATTTTATTGGTACAGTGACTGATTCCTGGAGCTTCCTAAGTCCACAATCTTCCCACAATACTCCCAGCCATCTGTTTTTGAAAATAAAGTTTTATTGGAAAACAATCATAACCATACATTGTTTATGGTTCTTTCTGGGCTAAATCAGTAAAACTGAACAGTGATGATATGGCCCTCAAAGGAAAAAAATATTTACTATCTGTCCCTTTACAGGAAATTTGCTGATCCATGACCCAACGTTCCACCTTATGAAACTAGATAAAGATGAACTAAATAAACCCAAAATAAGTACGAGAAAGGAATTGATAAAAATGAAAGTGTATCACAACAAAATAAAAACCAAAGAAACAGAAAATGAAATTACCTGTATTAGGTTTCCCTAGGGAAACAGAAATGGCAGGAGATATCTGTAAATAGTATGATATTTTATAAAATTTTATTAGATGTCCATGGATATATACAAGTTCAAATTGTGTAGGGCAGGCTGCAAGCCAGGGACTCCAATGAATGTCCTTGGTGAGTTCCCCAGGTGATGGTGGTTGTATAAAATTCTTTCTCTGTATACTGAAATCACTTCTTTTTTTCAAGCCTCCAAATGATTGGATGAGATGTCAGTCATTGCTGAATTCGATCTCCTCAGTCATAGATGCAATCAACTCACTGATGATTAAAGTCCATAAAATGCCCTTGTACTACAATTAGTCCTGTGCTTGCTTGACCAAAAAACTGGGCACCATTACCTGGCCAAGTTGACATATTAGCCTAACCATCACATTACCTAAGCAAAATATTTTTTCAATGTCTGAGTAACAAGGGCTGGAAGATTAACTCTTATAAGGTACAGGGGCCAGTCACCAGAGTAAACTTGGAAATCATGTGGGTTGGTATCCAGAGGACAATCCCCAAACATGTTTAGGAAAAAGTGTTGGCCTTAAAATTTCCAGCAAACAAAACTGATGTACCATATCTGATAAGCTTTTTCAGCCATTGGAGTTAATTCATACCCCATTTGAGAATCTTACTCAGTACATTACATAAGATCACTTGAAAGGTAGCCATCTCTGAGTTGGACCCTGACCAAAAACATTCCCTAGAAATCATCTGACAAGCTTTACAACCTGCATTAGCTAATGGAGAAAATAATTTTAAAAGGACCTAACATCAACATCAGCAATGAAAGAGAGGTTGCTATAGATTCTATAAACAATTTCCTTAAACTGGCATAAGAATTAACAAAAATCTGAATAGCTTTTCAGCTAACAAAGATATTTAATTCATTTATCAAAATCCTTCCAGCAAGGAAAATTCTAGGCCCATATGGTTTCACTGATGAATTCTAACAATCTTTAAAGGAAAAATTAACACCAATCTTATGCAAATATTTTCAAAAAATTCCTAGGGGAACATTTGTTAATTCATTTTAGAAGCCCTTCATAACCCTAACACCAAAACTCAACAAAGATATTTTGAAAGTAAAACTACAGGAGAATATCCCTCATGAATGTAGATGGAAAAACTTTAAGAAAATATTAAGAAATCAAATCTAGCAATATTTAAAAAGGACACTACATCATGGCTGAGAATGTTTTATCTAGGAAAGCAATGTTGGCGTAACATTTGAAAATCTATCAATGGAAATCCCAATGCAAATACAGGAGAATACTTTATGATAATTTTAATTAAGGAAAGCATTTGATTTGTTTAAAAAATATAAAATAACTGAAGATAGATTGAAAATTAACATATAAGACCTCTATTGTGAAAATGATCTAATATTGACGATTAATTTCACAGAAGACTTTAATAAATTGAATGATTATACTATATACCTTGTTCATGGATTGAATATCTCAATATTGTTACTATAACAATTCTCCACAGTCATCTATAGATCCTAAACAATCTTATCCCCAAATCTAAAAGAAATTTTTTAGTTTATAAACTTATTATAAATTTTATATAGAAATACAAAGAATCAGGAACATATAAGTACATTTTGAAAAAGAAAATGCAACTACACTTTTATATGATATCCCAAGGACTTCCTTCATGTATAAGGGCATTCAGTGACCTCTGTGGTTGATTTTGTAGGCATCAAAATTCTCCACCCTTAAGATATGTAATTTAGAAACTATAGCTTTTGGTTATATTTTGTCTTTTCCTTTGAACCTTCTTTTATCCTGGAAAGTAGCATACATCTAGTCCTCAGCACCTTAGTTATTTTGAAGATTATTTTTTATTTTAGGAAAAATTGTGCTTGTTAATTATACACAGATAGGACAAGTTGACAGTATTGGACATTAGAGCCGAGGAGGGAAGAAGACCTTGCATGTGGGATAGAGAGGGACAGTGGCAAAACAACACTGTTGAAAACATTCAAAATAAGCATTGCCTACTCAAAAATTTTATTGAAATCTAATTCCTGGCCATGTAGGAACAGGGGATTTTGGCCCAAAGCAAATGTGTCTCCCTGAAATTATTAGATCATCTACTTAAAAAGCATAGTTGGGGTAAAGACTAGGGTTTCTTACAGTTTATTTTTTTATTTTTTTATTTTTTATTTTTTTATATTTTAAAAGATGCTTAGATTACATAAGTGTTACACAAAAATTACAGGGATTTTCATGTTCCCCACCTCCCACACCTCCCACTACCTCCCACATAAACATCTTTCATTAGTGTGGCACATTACCTGCAATGGATATACACATCCTGAGGCTTTGCCACTAATCATGGACCATAGTTCATATTGTAGACCACACTGTCTCCCACACAGTTCTGCATGTTATATGCTGATGTAAAATGGCCTATATCTGTCGTTGTAATGTCACTCAGTATTTGAGTCCTCTCAAATACCAGTTAAACTGGGGAAATATTTGTAAAAATAATATTGAAAGCAATCCTAGGATCTTTTTCCCCACTTTTAACTGTGTCCCTCCTAAAAAATGTATTATGTACATGATCAAATTTTTACCTTCTTACATTTACATATTTATTTCTAAACAGTGATTGTCTTAGATTAGTATCAGGTTTTAGAAGAGCAAAACTAATGCTGTTACCCTACTACCTAAATCACAGAGAGAGGAACACCTATTGTGAAATAAAACACAAGGAAATTGTGCTTTTGTTAAACTTTCCAATACTTTGATATAGGATGGACTGAAATTTCAGTGTTCCCAACGTAATCTTATTTCATTTAAATTTTGTCTCTATGACTTGGTCTTGAATACATAAAGCACATTATAAGAATATAAAAATTTTGTATAATGTGCCTCAAAATTTCATAAATAGAGATAGCAATCTGTAAGAATTATTTGATGCCTTCCTTCCTTGCAAGAGTGTGAAGGTAATATTAATTAGCTTATAAGGTTTTTCAAAACATTATTTTAAAAAACCAAAATGTTAGATGCTACCTTTTGTTATCATGCTGAGAGGAAATTAATGAGAATACTTAAATCATAGCAGGATATTTTTTTCAATAAATATAATATTTTTACTCACTAGAAAAGTATCTTGTCTTTTCTTATGTCTAATGTTAAATTATTTACATGATCTGTTCTAATGTCTTTATTAAACTTATTACAAAAATATTTGTATGATATATAATTAGTTTAAATTATACCAATTAGATTGTCAAAATTTGTTCCTTATCAATCCAACTTTAATGATAATATAAAAAATTAATAGAACACAATTTGGATTTATGCTTAACTTTTATGTGCTTTTTAATTTATTTAATTAATCCTCTATTTCTAGATGCTTGATTGCTTCTAATGTTTGTGCTTTCAAACAGTTCCCCAAGGATTATATATATATAGATATGTATATCTATATCTATATATCTGTTTCTCTACAATAGAAATGAGTTTTCTGAAACAGAGAGCAAAGGCATTTTACAATTTGAGAGATGTTACCAAATTGCCCTCCAAAGAAGTTATACCATTTACACTCTTTTCAAAATATTCATGTAATTTTTGTTCTGATATTCTCATGAACAGTGAGTTTTATCAGTCTTTGCAGTCTGCCTACTCTATAGACAAAACATTATAACTCATTACTATTATAACTAATTCCTTTAAATATTGGTTGGGCTGAATAAGTTTTATATCTTTATTATACCCATGTGTTTCTTATTCTTTCAGTTAAATGTTCATGTCCATTGATTTCTTTCCTACTGTTTTGTCTTTTTATTATTGATTTAAAGGAGTTTTGTAGTATACTAAATACATCATTCACTCATGTTCTTTTTGAATGAGACATAACGTTTATTTATATACAATTATTGGTAAATGAATATTGCTGTTAAAATTTACTTATTAAACAAATTATCAGAGCTGCTGAATCAAATTTCTCTAACCTAAAATTGGGTTTCATAACTAAGAGGGAAATGAACTTAGTTATTGGACATTGGCTTTGTGTTAGAAAGTCTGCTAGGTGCTGTCACATAGTTCTGGGTGCTATCTAAATCCTTTATGGAATCCAGTGAAGTGGTTATTTTAATCTCTCATTTTATGGAAGAGGAAACAGAGTCAGATAATTTAGGTAAATCGCTCAAGGACAGTAATAAAGTAAAAAAACTGGGAATTTAACCTGAGGTGTTCTGATTCCAAAATCCATGTGTTTAAAACACAACCATGATGTATAATTTCAACTGTCTTGATCATAGAAGGTGATCAATGAACATTGGTTGTACAAACCGAATTAATATTAGGAGTACTGTCAAGTGGAAGAGCTTGTTGGAAAAGTGTCTGAATACTTGGCAATGAGTTGGCCATGCATTTGCTCCTAAGCATAACAACCATCTCTGAGCTCCGCATCTATTCCAACAAGCCATGTGATAATGCGAGCAAAAGAATTAATGCGTGTTAACAGGGAAAAATCCACCTCAGAAGCTATCTATTTTGAAGCACCACATCAGCAATGTGGTTACAATATTTAAGGGAGCAAGTAGCTACACTGAAAGCCTAAGGTGTTTTATTTAGTAACTCCACTATCCAAAATTCTGAGTATTCAACTGAACATTTTTGAATAACATAGGCAGTGTGGCCTTGACAACTCTATCTGAATATTTTGCCATTTAGAATGAGAGTCATGCTGGTTTACTCTACAAAGGAAAAAAAATCTATAATCTTTTTGTCTAAATGATTGTTTTGAACACAGAAGGTTTCACAGAATAAAATTATATGGAGTACAATGCATTTTTTTAGCTAACAGTGAGTCGAATAGTATACATTTTATAATATAGTGATTTGAGTGGTAGATGACGATTGTGGTTAATAATATAAATACAAGAATGTTCTTCTCCTGCAGGGTGTTAAAGTATGGTGATATATGGGAAAACACAACTAAGGTAACTTCTGGACTATAGTTGACACTAATATTGTGATATTTTTGTAGGAAAAGCAAAGTAGGTTACTATATAAATGTGTAAAGCCAAAAACATAATATGGGCTTAGTTTTATGAGATATGAATGTGATTCAGCATATTTTTCTTCATTTTCTTCATTAATAATGAGACATTTGTCATTTCAATTAACCAGTCTGTGCTCATTTATGTATCTTTTTGAGCACTGGAGAAACAATTGAGATTGCTTTCAGGATTAAATGAGATGTGACTGGACAGAAGTTGTTCAATTAATGCTTCCATAATTTGTTAAGCTGCCATTTGCCAATGTTTTATTTTATTATTCGTTTTATGTTATATTTTATTTTATATTTTAATTTAATTTATTTTATTTTATTTTATTTTATTTTATTACTATTTTATAATTTTATTTTATTTTAATGTACCAGGGGCCACAGAATGAACTCGGGACCTCTTGTGAGGGGAGCCAGTGCTCAACAATGGAGCCACGTCAGCTTCGCTGAGTTGACTTTATATTTTATTTTTTTAATATATATTTTTTATTTTTATAAAAAAAGAACTTAGATTACATAAATGTTAAATAAATAAATAAATAAAAAGATTCCCATATGCTCCACTCCCAACACCTCCAACATTTTCCCACATTAGCAACATCCTTCATTAATGTGGTACATATGTTGCAATTGATGAACACATTTTGTAGCACTGCCTATAACAGTGGATTATAGTTTACATTGTAATTTATACTCTCCCCCACACAATTTTCTAAGTTATGACAAGATATATATCGGCTTGTATCTGTGATTGCAGTGTCATTCAGAACAATTCCAAAGTCCCAAAAATGATCCCATATTACACCTGTTTTCCATTTCCCTCCCCTCAGAACCTCCAGTGGCCCCTACCTCCACATCAATGATAAAAGTTCTTTCATTGCTAGAATCACAATAAATCTATAGTAGAATACCAGTAAGTCTACTCTAGTCCATCGTTCATTCCCCTATCCTGAGGATTCTGGGATGGTGATGTCCACTCCTCCTCTAATAGATAGGGGTCTTAGATCCCATGGGGAGAGATGGATGGGGCTATCTTGCTTGCAGTTGCGGACGCTCTCTGTTCCTTGGGATGGTCATTGTCCATCATCATCTCCTTGTTAGTTGTACTGGGTGAGACCAATGAACAGGAGAGTAGGTATTGCAACTCTGTTGAGATTCAGGCCCAGCTGGCACATGGACAACCCAAAGAGTTAAGTCTTTTGGACATGCACTTTTCACCTCTAGCACTTACTAGGCTCAAATAGAATGGACAGAAGAGCCATGTGTAGGGAAATCACACCTGAGTCAAACTTTGTCACACTGGGGAGCATAAATTGCAAAGTAGGGACCACTGGTAAGGCTGTAAGCCCAGCCCATAGTGCCTGGATTTCTTCAAAATTTGAAGTAATAGCGAAATAATATTTACTTTGGCAGTGAATGTAATCCTGCTGAGACATGCATAAGTGTAACCTCTGGAAGTACATTCTTCAATACGAGGGCCCATCAGTGGTCTATCCTCCTTCACTAGTCACTGCCACTGTACTAAGTGGTTTCTTGCTGTCCCATTAGAGAATGTGACAGAGCTCCCCAGGATGAGAATTTGATGTTTTTTTTATTATTATTATTGTGTGAATCTCCACCTACTGTGAATATTTGAACACATTTATATGCCTTATAGGTATGCCCCAGGTGAACCTCCTCCCATGCATCCCCATCACTGACACCTTGCACCAATGATCCTCTCCTGCCACAGTTGTAACACTTCTGTGATTCAAAACTTCTTCAAAAATGAAACAAAGAAAATAACCAAGTACTATTAATAAGAAAATGAAATAATAATGGTAGTTTAAAAAAAAATACAAAAATTAAGCAAAATTGGAATAAAAATAATAAAATTATAAAATTTTAAAAATTGACATTAACTCTTTCATCAGTGTAAAATCTGTTGTCTTGTACGTACAGTGACATTTTCTTCCATTTTATTCCCCCAGAGCCTTATTTTTTTCACTTTATGTTCAACAAACCCTTAGGTTACAGAAAAGTCATATATAGAATATAGTGGATTCCCATGTACCCAACACCCTCCCCTTTCCCCCTTTCCTGTATTAATAACATTTTACATGTGGATGTTACATTTGTTACAAATGAGGTATAAATATAGAACCATTGCTACTAACCGTTGTCAATGATTTACATTATGGTTTACCTTTCGGACCATACACTTTTATAAATGTTGGCGAAATTTAACATAGCCTGTATTCATCATTGTTAGATCTAGTAGAACACTTCCTTCACACCAAAATGCTCCATGTTCCATCTATTCTATTCCTCCCTCCCCCTACCCTCGGGACCCACGGCAACCACCAAGCTTCACTCCTTGAAGAACAAGATTCATAGTTACTTGCAACAACATTGAGGACTTGACACACTGGCCTTTACTCCCCTATTAGGCACTGGCTATGCTCTTGAGAAACTCCTGTCCCTCTATTTGAGACCATAGCAGAACTTCCCACAGTGAGAGTCAAACACCTTCCTACACATTATGTGGGTCTCGACACACTGATATTACATACTACGACAAGAAGAACAATCACACACTCCCTAGAAGCCTGCCCCAGCTGTGCCTTTTCCTGATTGCCCCCCACGTTCAAAACTCTATATCAGTAAACCTCCTCTCCATATTGCCAAAATAAAATTCCCTCCATTGTAGTTTCATCCTCATACCTGCAAATTACCTGTCTCACCTGGTCCCTCCCCTAACCCACCCCCAATTCAATGGACAGCCCAACCCACCCTCCCCAACCTACCCCCCTCACAAACCAGCACTACCCAACCCAATAGTGTTACAGCATCACTGTCATTCACATCCACTGCACAACTAGACACTTTCACCTTATTATAGATTTTATGCATATGGGCATTGGCTCACAACCTTATTCTCCGTTTGTCTCCTGTAAACCTATCTTCCAAACTCTAGCTTTGTGAGTCCAACAAATTGCTTAATTCATATCAGTATGATCATTTAATATTTATTTTCAGTGCCTGGCTTGCTTCACTCAATATAAGGTTTTCAAGTTTCATCCATGCTATTCCTTGTGTTAATAATACAATCATTCTTAAAGCTGAACAATAGTCCATTGTATGTATATACCACAATTTATTTATCCATTCATCTGGTGATGGATGTAGCAGTTGCATTATTAATGAATTCCAAAAGTATATATTGGACTATGTTTGTAAACTGGCCTGTTTCTATATTAGATTGTATTGTATTCAGAGGTTTCACTTTTACTTAACTAAATAATGATTAAGGTTTTGATTGGGCTACATCAGCAGGACATTGAGTCCCGCTCCCTTGGTGGGTGGGGACTCACAGAGAAAACCACACAGCAAAGCAGAGTCATTAATAAGAGTTTCGATGCAGGAATTTTGAGGTTGAGAGCAGGAAGTAAGCAAACAGAGTAGAAGAGCAGCCCAGCCTGGAGAGAATCGAGCCCAGGGGAGAGAGAAAGAGCCATTCACCTGATAGTTTACAGCTAGCCTTGTGAAGAGAGCACAGCAGCTGAGCCCAGAGGGAAATGGAGCCCCAGAAAGAGAGTAACCAAAAAAGCCTGAACTCTTGGCAGACATTGGCAACCATTTTGCCCCAACACCTGAAAATAGACATTGATGAGGGAAGTAACTTTTATATATATATATATTTTTTTTAATTTATTTTTATTGTGGGTAAAAATCAAAATTCTCACAATACATACAAACATTTGCAAAATGATATATAAATATATATGCATATATGTGTATTTGCTTACAAAAATGTTATATATATATATACATATATTTTAAGAGGTGCTTAGATTACCCAAAATATTACACGGAACCCACTGGGATTCCCATGTTGCCCACCTCCACTTATATTTTATATCCTGGTAATTGTAAGTTTCTACCCCAAACAAATACCCTTTATAAAAGTCAACAGATTTCTGGTATTTTACATCAGCAACACTTTGGCTGACTAATACAATGGACACTTGGGTTGTTTCCAATTTTTGGCATTAGTGAATAATGCCACTATGAAGATTGGTGTGCATATGCCAGTTCGTGTACCTGTTTTCAATTCTTCAGGGTATATACCCAGCAGTTGGATTTCTGGATCATATGGCAGTTCTAGAGTTAGCCTTCTGATGAACCTTCAAACTGTCCTCCACAATGGCTGCACCATTCTATATTCCCACAAGCAGTGGATAAATGTTCCCATTCCTCCACAGCCTCTCCAACATTTGTAGCCCTCTGTTTTTTAATAGCCACCAATCTAATCGGTGTAAGATGATATCTCATTGCAGTTTTGATTTGCATTTCCTTAATAGCTGGTGATGTTGAACATCTTTTCATGTGCTTTTTAGCCAATTGTATTTCTTCTTTGGAGAAGTGTTTATTCAAATCACTTGCCCATTTTTTAAAAGGGTTGTTTGTCTTTTTTATTTTTGGTTGTAGGATTTCTTTATATATGCTGGATATTAGGCCCCTAACAGATATATAGTTACCAAATATTTTCTCCCATTGAGTAGTATGCCTTTTCACTTTCTTAACAAACTCCCTTGAGGTGCAAAAGTTTTTAATTTTGAGGAGGTCTCATTTATCTATTTTTTCTTTCATTTCTCGTGCTTTGGGTATAAAGTTCATAAAACCATTTCCTAATACAAGATCTTGTAGATGCTTCTCTACATTACCTTCCAAGATCTTTATTCTCTTGACTCATATATTAAGGTCTCTGATCTGTCTTGATTTGATTTTTGTATAAGGTGTGAGATGGTGTTCCTCTCTCATTCTTTTGGATATGTATATCCAATTCTCCAAGTATCATTTGTTGAAGAGGCTATTTTCTCCCATTTGAGTTGGCTTGGTGGCTTTGTTGAATATCATTTGACTGTATATGTAAGGATCCATATTGGAACTCTCTATTAGGTTCCTTTGGTCAGTATGTCTATCCTTGTTCCAATACCATGCAGTTTTGACCACTGTAGCTTTATAGTACGTTTTAAAGTCAGGTTTTGTTATTCCTCCAATTTCATTTTTCTTCTTCAATATGTCTTTTGCTATTTGGGGCATCCTGTCCTTCCAAATAAATTTCATAGTTAGCTTTTCCAATTCAGTTAAAATTTCTGTGGCAATTTTTTGGGGGATTGCATTAAATCTGTAAATCAGTTTGGGTAAGATAGACATCTTAATGATGTCTTGGGAGAGGCCTGTTAGGATTTATACTCTGTGGTGTGCTGTGCTTTCTGGATATGTACTTCCTTGTCCCTGAATAAAGTTGGGAAATTTTCAGCCATTATTTCCTCCAACACACCTTCTGACCTCTTTCCCTTCTCTTCTCTCTCTGGAATGTCTATAATGTGTATGTTTGTGCGTTTTTTTTGTCATTCAAGTCCCTATGTCCATGCTCGATTTTTTCTATCTTAATATCTATCTACTGTATCTGTCTGATTTTAGATGTACTGTCTTCCACATCACTAACTCTTTCCTCTACCTGTTCAAATCTGCTGTTATGTGCTTTCAGTGTATTTTTTATTTCTTGCATTGTGCCATTCATCACCATCATATCTGTTATCTTTTTAGGTTATGTTTACAATTTCTTTGGTATGTTCTCCCAGTGTTTTCTTAATATCCTTAATTTCTTCCTTCACTTCATTAAGTTAACTCATGATATTTTTTTGAACATCTCTGATTAATTTTTCTATGTTCTGCATCTCCTCCTCTTTCTTAGTTTGCTCTTTAGACTGCCCATGTTTTTCTATTTCTTAGCATGGCTTGTAATTTTTTGCTGGTGTCTAGGCATCTGTTTATCTTGATGGGCTTATTTGGTTAGCTAGCTTCTCTTTCTACTTTAGGGTTTTATTTTTTTGTTATTGTGTGTTGTATGGTTTCATTTTGACACTTTGTTCCACATATTGTATTTCCTTGCTGCTGTAATAATAATATAATTATATTATATAATATATTTAATTATATTATTATAATATAATCACCATAATAATAAAAATGGTGGAAGAGAAGTTGTACAAGTCCTAGGAAAATAAATAATTAACACGACTAAAAATCATGAGAAATACAGAGCAATAAGAATTAAAAAGTGTAATAGGGAAAATGAAATGATAAACAAAATAGAGAAAAATATATAGAATGAACTAAAAGTCCAGAATGATGAGAAGAGAGGGAAAAAAAAGAAAAGAAAAGAAAATATATAAAAATAAGGAAAGAAAACAGAGAAAAAAAGAGTGAGAAAGAGAATAAAAATTTTTAAAAAATGAAGACCAAAAAATACACATGGAATGAATGAAAAACAACAGAAAACAGAAGATAGAAAAATGAAGAGAGAAAATGAATAATGTAAGTAGAAAAAGGTTGGTAAAAGAAAAAAATAATGGGGGAAACAAAGAAAGGGGAAACACAACAAACAAGAAACAAAACTGCAGCAACAATAACAACAACAGCAACAAAAAACAACCAAGGAAAAGCAGCCTTCTCTTTAGACTCCTAAAGAGCTTCTCAGGCTACTGGTGTTCATCAGTCAATCCTGCTGCACCCTGCCCTCTGCAGGTGTTGTACCAGGTTTTAGTGATTAAAATTTTAAATTTTAAAATAATAAAAAAGTAACCTTAAAAAAAATAACAAATCCAAGACAGGCTAAAATGAAAAGAATGTCTATATGTTCCCTCTCATAAAGTATCACCTGTATACCTGATAACCAGGTGGATTACTCTCTTTGTTGACCTTGGAATCGAACCAGGGATCTCATATATATAAGGCAAGAATTCCTCAACTTAGCTAAATTGTCCCCTTAGGTTATTTGGTCTTCAGAGGTCTATCAGCCCTGTTTACCCCAGGCGTTTTTAGACCTCTATAGCTTGCTAGAGACCTGCTGATTAGGTGCATATCTCTGCCCCCTCTATAATTCAATTGCTTTCTCTCCCATATCCAGTGGTTGGGTGTGACAGCCTGCCTAAGCAGATTCCCCCTCCTCTCTCCCTATCAGGTCAGGGTCCCTTCCAAGATTCAAAGGTGACTCAGTTGGCCAAACTCACCACACACACACAAAAAAACACTCTCCACCCTCTGTCAGACCCCTCTTCCACCAAGGGAAAGCCCCCTCCCAGTCCCTTGGCAGCAAACAGCCAGGGGCGCCAAGGTTATTTGCCATGAGTGAGGGTGCGGTATATGTGTCTCTGCCTACATACTCCATTGCTGTTTTCCTGAAAGTTCCTCCTGAGTTGTTTTTATCATTTGTTTGGCTTGTTGTTTGTTTTTGTTTTTTTTCCGGAGGCATTATGAACTGATCCCAGGCTCTCCCATGTGGGAGACAGGAGCTCAACTGCTTGAGCCACATCCACTTCCCTATTTTATTTTTTGATGTTGAAATAAAATTTACCAAAAAAAATCATAGACTTACACACAAGAAAGCACATAAATTATCTACTCTATGAATTTCTACCTTTACTTCTCCATTTGAAAATACAATTGAATTTTACCTTGGTGCAGAAATAGCTGGGGAGCAGCAGAAAAAGCATAAATTGGCAGAATATGAAAATGGAAATGAAATCTTTCTAAGAAACTCTACTATCCATCAGCTTTGCTAATCATGAACCTATTCTGTAATCATTTTAACTGAATTACACATGGACAAACTTTTTACTAAGATATTTACAATTATTTCATTGAACATAGAATACTAGATTGTTCAAAATAGAAAAGGTCTTGGATCATCTAGGCCAATGGTTGTCAACTCTGGCTATCCATTAAAATATCTGTGTGGGGGGCCCTAGAATCACATTTCTTGAAAAGTCCACCAAATTATTTTTTATTTGTAGCCATGGTTGAGAATCACTAATCTAGTTCTGTTAGGTTAATTTAAAAATATTTTTTTTCCAAATACACGTTTACAACTTTAAAAGTTTCTGAGATACTTGACCATGAATCTCTTTACCTCAGATTAGCAATGATATTTTGGATTTTTAGCTTGTGAAAAGCTGCTGGGAGCAGTATATTAGAAATGGATTGGCTTTATAATGGGAATTTATTAGGTTAAGAGCTACATTTATGAGGTTGTGAAAATGTCCAAATCAAGGCATCATCAGAGATGCTGTCCCACTGAAATTCAGCTGCTGGTGATCCTGGACTTCTCCTATGTGGTAAGCACAGTGGCAGCTCAGCTGAGGTTTCTGCCTTCCCCTTCAGGCTTGCTTTCTCCCTTAGCTCAGCTGTGTGTGATCAAGCATATGGCTTCCTCTCCTCTCTCCTCTGGGCCTCTCTCTCAGCCTCTCAAGGACCTCTTTCTGAATCTCTGTGCTCGGCTGATTCAAGACTTTGGCTTCCAAGACCTCTCTTTCAGCCTGTTGGGATTTCTCTGTCACTGCCACTTTTTTCTATGTGTCTCTGCATGTCTCTCCCATTTATAAAGGACTTCAATAAGAGGACCAAGCCTCACCTTGGATCATCCTTCACTGAAGTAATCCAAAAAAGGTCCACCAACTGAAACTGATCCAGTCAAAGTGTCCCACACTCACAGTGAACCATCACTTACCAAAACCCTTGAAACTGCCATTTACTAACCCACTTATTAGAGTAGCACCTCCCTTACTGGTTTGTAAAAGTTTCTACTTCCTTTTTTTATCAAATGCCCATCTCCTCATGTTTATTCAAAGGAGCCCTGATACCTTGTGAGATAAATTACTGTTTCTTCTCCCCTTTGCAGCACCTGCTAATGCAGGCTCTGACTGGTTCTAGTCACTGAGCATGCTAGGCCTCCATGTTAAGACCAAGCATACCTTGCAACTGATCACACTCTGGTTAACCCCACCTTTCCTAATCAGGATTGGCCCACATCATCCTTAACCATGCCATGCAGCCATCCTTTGCAAACTGGATAATTCCGTGTCATCTCGCCTCATCTTTAGGCACTCCCTTAAACCCAACCTTCCCCAGACAGTATAAAACTCCCCAGCATCCATTTTATTTGGGGAGATTGAACTGAGACTTGCCTCTAGTCTTCTTGCTGGTCAACTACTCAATAAATTATTTTCTCAAAATCCTGGTGACTCAGTATTGGCTTCTGTGCTCATTGGGTAAATGGGCCCTCTTGGTGGTATCAATTTAGTGACCACAAAGGGACAGTTGTAATGAACCCTGCCTGAGGCTCCATGGCCACTGTGGGATGGTTTTTCCAGTCATTGACACTGAGCAGCTACCTAGACCAGTTAGTCTAGAGGCTCAATGACTGGGACTTTCTTCCATTTCTGCTAGCATAGTCAGCCCTTCAGTGAAGTTTAATTTCAAGAGAAGAAATCATTCCCAGTAAAACCGTCTTCTGGGTGAGTAAATTTGTTAAGGTACCTATTTTTATGTGAAACCTGCCTGGTCTCTGGTCGTGTTTCAATTCCTACTCTGGTTAATGGATTAAGTTGTAGGTTCAAGTCATACATTAACCCAGCCTGGTTTTCAATTAGAATAGTGTGTCCAAGTCCTACCTTAGTCTAACTGGGTTATATTGTGTGCAGGTCACAGGCATATGAAAGTCATTTGTTAAAGTGCTCATGTTCTGGTTGCAGGTTCAAGTCCCACTCTGGTCTCACTTCTATCGGTATACTGTTCGTAAGCTTTTATGTTTGTGCACCACATTTTGACTCCCCTTTCTCAGAACATTCTACAACATAACTAAGAATCAAACTGGTACTGTGGCATTTGCAGAAAATGTACAAATTTTTAGTTTAAATTAATAAGTTTTGTATTTCTGTGTTTCTGTGTTCTTGTGTTGCATTGATGTTTAAAGGTTTTTACTTTAAGCTATAAGCTTTCTATTTGTTTCTGTTTGTTTAATATGTGTGTGTGTGTATATATATATCTCCTACCTCTGGATGATAATGCCAAATATACAAATAAAAAAATTCTTTAAAAAGCTCTATTCAGATGAGCTTTTTAAAGAATTTTTTTATTTGTATATTTGGCATTATCATGGGAGATGTTTGTATGGGATGTGGTGGGAGGTGTGGGAGGTGGGCAACATGGGAATCCCAGTGGGTTCCGTGTAATATTTTGGGTAATCTAAGCACCTCTTTAAATATATGTATATATATATATATATATATAACATTTTTGTAAGCAAATACACATATATGCATATATAGTTATATATCATTTTGCAAATGTTTGTATGTATTGTGAGAATTTTGATTTTTACCCATAATAAAAAAAAATTTTAAAAAAGCTCTATTCAAATTGTTTAAAGATAAATAAGTGTGTGTGTGTATGTGTATATATATATTTGGGGGGAGGGGAGAGAGAGAGAGAGAGAGATTGAATAATACTCTTGGAGTTCCAGAAATTAAAGAAATTAAACCTGTAACATTTCTAATGTAAAAGAGTTTCTGTTCTGGACTTCTGGTCTCCAGGGCCAAGGAATCTGGTGCTTGTGGTTGCTGTGGACAACCTGGGCATTGGAGTGGATATGTTCCAGTGCTTCCCTAAATAGCAGAAACAACCTACCCAAATATTCTTTGCTTTCTAAGAAAACAAAGTGATTTTCAATGTGACTGCTAAGGTTTTCTCAGGAAACAGCAAAGGCTTCTCCAATTGTTCATGTCACATCTTTAGGAGAAGAGATCTGATAATCGGAAAAGTTGGAAATGGGGGCATACGGGCTCTAATAAATACTACGGCCCCCTTATTTATTTTAAATACCCTGCCTTCATTAAACCTCTTTCAGAATACAGAAACAATTCAAATGGTGGGTGTAAGAACTGAGCCAGTTAGGGCACCTATGGGGGAAGTATGGGTTTGGTGTGGAGGTCTTTCTACTAATTGAAGTTGATAAGCAACAAGCAAAATATGGCAAAGTAACATTTGTCTTGTAAAAAGTTTCCTCACTTACTGTGGCACTCCAAGGGAATTCCCCAATTTGGGATTATTTTCCCCTAATAATATGTCTGTAACAGTAGCCACAGTATCAAGGGGGTAAGTGAATACAAATGTCAAATTTCAAAAGGTCCAATAAGTAAAGAAAAATGTTCTTGAGAGCTATAGAAGAGTTTTCCTGAATTATGCTTAAGACAAATTAAACAACTGTAGTATATTTCCCATAGCCTAGTCAGTATGCTTTTGAGGTTGGTAGTTCATAATTTTCAAATGTTATGAAAAAAAGGAGGATTTTAACCTGAAATGGAGGAAAAATAGAAAAACACTGGCTGCTTTCATGAGCATGCAATTAAATAACAGCTTAGCCATAATAATAAATCAAACCTCCCTACTTACTTCCAGAAAACTGTTTTGGAAATTATTCATAATATATCTCACTAGAATACTGATAAAATGGTAAACTAAGAAAAACAATATTTCTGAAAACCATTCCCTAAAACAGCTATGTCTTCTGAGCTATCTGTGTTAAATGAAATAAAAACCTACAATTTTATTATACTTAGGTATGTTCTCCCTAAATTTATGTAGGTTTACTAAGAAAATAAGCTAACATTATATTTTTAGGTCTTTAAAATTATGTAAAATGAGAATTTGTGTTTAACAAAATTGAGTTATTACTTTGCCAAACTTTATTTTAATAATATTTGTGTTATGTAGGATGCTTGAAGAACAATTCGACGATCCTTTTAGCATATAAAGGTATGCAGGTATGAGGTTTATAAAGTATGCAAGATGTGCTTTGTTTAAAAAGTGGTGTTATTTATTCTTATTATTCTATAGTAAAATGAATTGTTTTCCCAAACTGAGAAACAGAAATCTGTAGGAAAAAAACCTAAATGAATTTTGTTGTAGTCAATGCTGGATAAGATTTGACAGGCTTACATATAATTTTAAGAGCTTTCATATCAAACAGTAAATTCATGAAAAAACTAAAATTTGGTTTTCTCTCAGTTAAAATCATGAGATTTTACTAGGCTGTTCTTGGTAAACAATTATAAAAGTTTTTTTTTCTTTCTGATATTCTGCTTAGAAGACAAAAATTCTATGTCACATCAGAATAATATTCTTGTTGATGAAAGTTTAAATTAAGCTTTTATAAAGAGGAATTTGTTCCATGTAATTGAGAAAACTATTCATCATGCACAACTGAGCACTTAAAGTATAAAGGGAAAACAACTATTAAAGTTCCCTCAAAGAGGTTTAAATGATATATATTATGATATAAAGAATCTTTATAGTTTTATGAATTTGTGCTTGAGATAACTCTTATTCCTTTTATTTGATTTTAATATTTTAGTACCATAGTGTTAATGTACATTTAAAAATGCAATTTAAGGACTTCTACTAAACTTTATACAATTTTAACTTTCTTTAAGCAAAATGTGTAGTCATAAAAACATTCTTTGGAGACTGAAATGAGAAAATAATTGACCACTTGTAAGAAATTGTTTTTTTTATTGAATACTTACTTTCTTCTCATGTTAACATGCAGAAAAAAACTGGGAATTTGTGGATATAATCTCTTCAATACCATCATTGAACTAATTATTACCTACCAGTGATGTACTGATAGAACAATAAACTTTTTAATAAGTGTAAAAATATATGTATTAGGCTTAATTTTTGTCAGTATATTTGCTACCTCAAGATTTGCATCTCCATGGGAGAAATTTTCCTATCATAAAGTAACTATATGTAACCTCACTCTGGTCTTAGAAAACTTGAATGCCTCTGCAGCCATGAGCATTGAATATCTGTGGAAACACCATGAACCATTTATATTTTAAAGGTTTTGAAGAAAGCATCTTTGACACTCAGGTGAGCATGCTCTAATGTATAAATAATTTTTTGGATAAAAGTGAACTCCAGAGTATTTGAAGCTAGATATTTCAATATATCAACCAACTACATTTCCAGCATGAATAGGTACTAGGCATAATCATAACTATATTAAGATTAGCAATAAGACTATTTCCTCCTTGGGGTGGGTTTGCTTTTTGCAATTTAATTGCAATGGGTGAAGAATTTGCCAGCTCCACTCCTACTCCACTTGAGGTCATTCAAGTGTCTATAATCTCCTTGCCAAATGTTGTCATGGACAATCAGATAACCTTAGAGACTCTTTTAGCAGAACAAGGAAGCGCATGCACTGTAGCAAACACTTCCTGGTGCACTTGGGTAAGTACCTCCAGTGAGATTGACTTAAATATGAAAAAGATGTACAATCAGGCCACCTGGCTACACATGATTAATAACCCATCTACACAAACCTTGTGCAAGTCAAGGTGTTTTGCCTCTTACTCATTTTGAGCCCTACAATAGCAATACTAATGCTTTTATGTTCAGAGCTTTAGTTTTAAACCATGTTTCCAAATTTGTACCCCAGAGACTGCAGTCCACTGGACTCTTCTAGTCTCAGAGAACAGGTGTACCAGCCCGTGCCTGAACAAACAGATGAAGCAGGTGAAATAGACACCCCAGAGTCACTCACTCAGCATAGTACTCCAGAATGCTTCCTACTGCATGATAAGGTGTTCCATTACTTGAATTCCAACCTACACTCTGAATTGGCAAGAAGTACCTAAAGCAATTGTTGCCCCTAATCCTTCAATATTGAAGAATGTGCCAACTAAAATGGGAACACTGAAACCACCAATTACCACCCTCCTTAAAACTGCCAACTACTAAACCGCTTTTCAAATAGCCCCTTCCTTACTGGTTTGTAGAAGTTTCTAGAGATTTCTAATTCGTTTTTTTTTTTTTTTTCAAATTAACACCTGATGTTTATTCATAGGAGGCTTGCTCCCTTGTGAGATAAGATACTGTTTCTTCTTCTCCTTGCAGCACCTGCTAAAGCTGGCTTTGACTGATTCTAGTAACCAAGCACACTAAGCCTTCATGCTAAGGCAAAGTATAACGTGGAACTGAGCCTGCTCTCATTAACCCCACCTTTCCCATACAGAATTGGCCCACATTATCCTTAACCATGCCACTTAACTGACTTTCCCAAACTAGTTTGGCCCATGTCATCTCACCCTATCCTTAGCCACTCCTTTAAACCCACCTTCTTCGGAATGTATAAAACTCCAGTGCCCATTTTGTTTGGGAAGACTGATCTAAGGCTTGCCTCCAGTCTCCTTGCTGGTCAACTATGCAATGAACTCTTTATTTACTTTAAATAAAATTTTATTGAAATATATAATTCATACATAGATATACATAAAAAGAAGTGTTTATAAAGGCATTAGAGGCAAGATGGAGGCAGAGTAAAAAGCTGCAAGAGTCAGTTTGTCATACAGGGCAGTTAGTAATCACCCAGAGCTATCAAAAACATGTGTTTGGCAGGCTGAGGGACCACAAGAGCGTCCTTCAGCATCCTTGAAAGAATGGAAAGAGGAGACTTCCCATATGCAGTGAAGATTCATGAGTAGAGTACTCCATGCTGTAGAGGCCAGTGCCCATCCTCCACTGGTGTTTCAAGCCAACTCAGGAGCTACTGCATGGTTGGAGATGGAAGACAGTAACTGACTTCAGCTACTGATTAATGAATTCAACTGGATAAAGTCTAATTCTAAAATCAACTGAATTTTGAACCTGTCCAAGTAGGAAAGAGGTTTATAGCTGCCATTTTAACTTCACCCCTGGCATGAGGGGAAGCACAGCTGATTGGAAATCATTGATAGTAGGGACTGGCTTTTCTCCACACAGATTGGATTTCAACCCAAGCTTAAGCCCCAGTCCCAACTCTGGCAGGGAGGAAACGGGGATGACCTACCCTTGCCTCTCTGAGCAAGTGTAAGCAGTTTTGTCCAGCACAGACTGGATACTTGGACACCTTAGGCTCCATCCCCACCTTCCATAAGATAAGAGGGAAGCAATGTTTTCTCAGCCTCTCTGAGCAACTGAAAGTGATTTTAATCCATGCAGACTCGTTTGTTGAGCACCTTTGATTCCAACACCCCCATAGCATAGGTGGGGGTCTGGTGTTTCTTCAGCCTCTGTGAGCAACTGCAGGTGATTTCAGCCAACACAAACTGGATACGCAGACACCTGTAGCTCCATCCCAGCTCCTCAATAAGATAAGAGGGGAGCTGTGTTTCCTCATCCTCTCTGGGCAAATTCAGGTGCTTTCAGCCCACAAAGATTGGACTCTTGAGCACCTGGGGCTCCAACCTCACCCCCAATTTGATAAGAGGGGGTTGCTCTTTCCTCGGTCTCTCTGGGCCACTGCAGGTGCTTTTGGACTGCATGAACGGAATTGTTGGGTACCCATGGCTCCACTCCCAACCTGATAAGAAAAGAGGGGTGCAGTGTTTCCCCAGCCTTACTGAGTAACTGCATGTGCATTCATCACACATGGACTGGTATGCTGAGCACATTTGATTCCATCCTCACAAGCCCCCATAGGATAAGAGGGGGCTGATGTTGCTTCAGCCTCTCTGGGCAACTGAATGTGCTTTCCACCTGCACTGGATACTTGGACATATGTAACCCCATCCTGGAGCCCCAATAAGATAGAAGCAGAGCTGTGTGTCCTCAGAATCTCTGGGAATCTGCAGGTCCTTTTAGCTGGCATGAACTACTTTGATGGGTGCCTGTGGTTCTATCCTCACCCTTTAAAGTGCAGAAGGGACAGTATTTCCTCAATCTTTCAGGGCAACTACAAGCACTTTTGAACCTCATGGATTAGATTGTTGTGTACCTGGAGGTTCTATCACCATGCCAGGAGAGGAAGAGAGGGGCCAGAGCTATGCTACCTGGTCAACAGCAGTAAGATTTGAACAAAATGGCTTAGTTTGCTGCCCAAACCTGCACTTCCATCTTCGATTAGGTAGGGAAGTAAGGGACATGAAGCTTCATCAGTCTCTCTCAGTGAACACAAATGGTTTTGCCCAGCATGGCTTGGATTACTACACAAAGCTGCAGCTTCATCCTTATCCCTGGAAAAGGAGAAAGATGGGAGAAAATTCATCAGTTCTTGGGGCAATGCAGGCAGCTTCAGACTCCACAGATTACACGATCAACTACATACTTGGCTCCTACTACACAACCAGCAAGGAA
This sequence comes from Tolypeutes matacus, assembly GCA_026826555.1. Classification (NCBI taxonomy): domain Eukaryota; kingdom Metazoa; phylum Chordata; class Mammalia; order Cingulata; family Chlamyphoridae; genus Tolypeutes; species Tolypeutes matacus. The sequence goes on along the minus strand of JAKSZT010054500.1, from coordinate 1,540,819 downwards.
GAAAGGGTATGAAAGCCCTAAACTAAAGAGAAAAACTGCACCCACAATAAATACATCCAGAAAACCGGATACCAAGAAACAAACAAAAATTTTAATCCATATTTAGAAACAGAAAGATATAGGTCAGTCAAACTAATAAGATATGCTTCCAGATGACATAAAGGAGTTGGGAAAAATAATCATAAATGTTCAAACAAATCTCCTTAATAAATTCAATGAAATGACTAAAGAGATTAAGGATATAAAAAAGACATTGGGTGAACACAAATAAGAATTTGAAAGAATACATAGAAAAATAGAAAAAAGATTTGAGGAAGAAGAAAAAGTGATCATTGAACTTGAAGACATGGCCCCCAGAAGTGAACATACAAAAGAACAGATAAAGAAAAGAATGGGGAAAAAAAATGAACAGGGTCTCAGGGAACTAAATGATGGCAGGAGACATACACGCATATGTATCATGGTTTCCCAGAAGGAGAAGAGAAGGGGAAAGTGTTCAGAAGGAAGTTTTAAGAAATAATGGTAAACAATTAAGTGACCATATTGAATGACATAGATATCGGTGTCCAGGAAGCATAACATACTCCCATATGAATAAACCTGAATAGACCTACTCTGAGATTCACTAATTAGAATGTCAAATGCCAAAGACAAGGAGAGAATTCTCAGAGCAACAAGAGAAAAATGATGCATCACACCCAAGGCACATCCAATAAGATTAAGTGCTGATTTCTCATCAGAAACAATGAAGGCAAGAAGGCAGTTGTATGATATATTTAAGATACTGTGACGAAAAAACTGCCAGCCAAGAATCTTATATCTAGCAAGATTGTCTTTCAAAAGTAAGGGCAAGTTTAGAATATTCACATATAAACAGGAACTGAAAGAGTTTGTAACCAAGATTCCAGCTTTGAAGGATATACTAAAGGGAGTGTTACAGCCTGAAAAGAAAAGACAGGACAGGGAGGCTTGGAAAAGAGTCTAGAAATGAAGATCATATCAGTAATAGTAACTAAAAGTGTAAAAAAAGTGGTCAAAATAAATATTACAGATTAAAAACCAAAGGTCAAAATAGGTGAAATAAGAACTGCTTTTAGAGTAATGATATTGAATGTTAATTGATCGAACCCCCCAATCAAAAGACACAGACTGGCATAATGGATGAGAAAATATGAGCCATCTATATGCCTTCCACAAAAGACTCACCTTAGAACAAAGGTTAACAATATATTAAAAGTGAAAGGCTGGAAAAAATTATTCTAAGCATACAGTAACCAAATAAATCTGAAGCAGGTGTCCTTATATGAGATGAAACAGACTTTAAAAGAAAAACTATTAGACACAAGGAAGGACATTATATATTTTCAAAAGAGGGAAATCACCAGGAAGAAATAACAATCACAAATTTATATGTACCTAACCATTATTATCCAAATTACATGAGGAAAATACTGGCAAAACTGAAGGGAGAAATAGATGTCTCCAAATTAATAGCTGGAGATATCAATACATCACTCTCAGTATTGGATAGAACATCTGGACAGAGGATCAATAAAGAAACAAAGAACTTGAATAATGTGATAAATGGATTAAACATAGACATACACAGAACATTGTTCCCCAAAAGATCAGGGTATACATTCTTCTCAAGTGTTCATGGAACTTTCTCTGGGACAGAGCATATTTTGGGTAACAAAGCAGATTGCAATAAATTCAACAATATCTAAATTATACAGAGCACTTCCTCTGATCATAATGGAATAAAGTTGGAAATCAACAACAGGTGGTAAAAGGGAATGTTTACAGATATATGGATACTAAGCAACACACTCTTAAATAATCAGTGTGTCAAAGAACATATTATGAGAAATAACAATAAATATCTCAAGATGAAAGAAAATGAGTACACAACATACCATAACCTATGAGATTCAGCAAAGGTAGTGCTGAGTGGGAAATTCATAGCCCTCAATGCCTAATTAATTTTTTAGGGAATTCCCATATGCCCCACTGTCCACACCTCCCACATTTTCACACATTAACAACATCCTTCATTACTGATTTTTATTTATTGCAATTGATGAACACATTTTGGAGCATTGCCACTAAGCATGGATTAATGTTTACATTGTATTTTACACGTTCTCACACACAATTCTATAGGTTATGACAAGATTTATAATTGATTGTACCTGTTATTGCAATGTCATTCAGGAGGATTCCCAAGTCCCAAAAATGCCCCTGTATTAAACCTGTTTTTCCCTCTCCTTGCCCTCTGAACCTCCAGTGGCCACTGGCTCCACATCAAGGATATAATTTCTTTCATTGCTAGAATCACAATAAGACTACAGTAGAATAGCAGTAAGTCTACTTTAGTCCATAGCTCATTCCCCAATCCTGAGGATTCTGGGATGGTGATGTCCACTCCACCCTAAGAGCCTTAAAAGTGAGTTGGGAGGTGAATCCAGGGGTTATGCTTATGCACGTCTCAGCAGGATCTCTTTGACTGCCAAAGTATATACTACCCCAAATAGTGGGGCTCCTGAGGGCACTGGAGACATCCAGACACTATAGTCAGGGCAGGTAGCTCAGTACTTTGATGCCTTACCAGTGGATGCTACTTTTGGAATTTATGCTCCCCTGAGTGACAAAGTTGGATTCTATTGTGATTTCCCTACACATGGTTCTTCTGTCCTTCTATTTGAACTTATAATTAGTACTAGAGTTGGTAGGTGTATATCCAAGATGCTTAAATCTTTAGCCTGTCCATGTGTCAGCTGTGACCTGAATCTCAACAGAGCTGCAACACCTACTCTCCAGTTCATTGGTCTTGCCCAGGACAACTAACATGGAGATGAGGATGGACAACTACCATACCAAGGTACCAAGAGTGTATACAACTGCAAGCAAGAGAATCTCATCCATTGGCCCAATGGGATCACGACCCCCACTTAGTGCTTAATTTAAAAATGAAAATAGAGCTAAAATCAATGACCTAACTCAACAGCTGGAGGAATTAGAGAGAGGACGGCAAACTATTTGCAAAGCAAGCAGAAGGAATGAAGTAATAATGATCAGAGGAGAAATAAATGAAATTGTGCACAAAAAAACAGTAGAGAGAATTAACTAAAACAATAGTTGTTTCTTATAGAAGATTAACAAAATCTACAAACCCCTAACAAGGCTGGAAAAAAAAAAAAAGAGAGAAGTTGCAAATAAATAAATTTTTAAAAATGAAATTGGAGACATTACAACTGACCCCACAGAAATAAAAGAGCTCTTAAGAGGATACTTATTATTATTCTAGCAATGGAAGAACTCTTATCATTGATGTAAAGGCAGTGGCCATCAGAGTTTCTGAGGGATGGGAGAGGGAAGAATAGGCATAATATGGAAGCATTTTTGGGACTTTGGATTTGTCCTGCATGACATTGCAGTGACGGCTACAGGCCATTGTATATTTTGTCATAACTTACAAAATTGTGTGAGACAGAGTATAAACTATAATGTACAATATAGTCCATGGCTAGTAGCAATGCTTCAATATGGGTTCATCAATTGTAACAAACATACCATGCTATTGAAGGAAGTTGTTAATGTGCAAGAGTGTGGGAGGAGGAGGGAGTAGGGCATACAGGAATCCCTTATATTTTTATGTAACATTTATTTAATATAAATCTTCTTTGAAATGAAATTAATTATTAAAAAAGAGGATACTATGAACAATTGTATGCCAACAAACTAGACAATGTTGATGAACTGGAAAAATTCCTAAGAATGTATGAACAACTTACACTCACCCTAACAGAAAGAGAAGACCTCAACAAATCAATCGCAAGTAAAGGGATTGAAACAATCATCAATAATGCCCCAAAATACAAAGCACAGGAACAGATGGTTTCACAGGTGCGTTCTACTAAGAATTCAAAGAATATTTAATACCAATCTTACTCAAATTCTTCCAAAATACTGAACATGAACTAACATTACCAACTCATTCTATGAAACCAAAATCACCCTTATACCAAAGCCAGATAAAGATATTATGAAAAAAGAAATTACAGAACAATTTCCCTAATGAATATGGATGCAAAAAATCCTCAACAAAATACTTGCTAAACGAATTGAACAACACATTAAAATAATTATTTCTCAAGATCTAGTGAGTTTTACACCAGGCATTCTAGGGTGGTTCAATGCAAGAAAATGAATCAGTGTAATACACTACATTAATAAATCAAAGAAGAAAAACCATACAAACCTATCAATTGATGCAGAAAAGGCATTGAATGAATTCCAGCATCTTTGCTTGATAAAATTACTACAAAAGAAAAGAGCCAAAGGAAACTTTTACAGCATGATAAAGGTAATAGATGAAAATTTAACAGCTAACATTGTGCTCAATAGTGAAAGAATGAAAGATTTCTCATTGAGCTCTGTAACAAGACAAGGATCCCACTGTCGCCACTGTTGTTCAACACAGTGCTTGAAGTTCTAGCTCAAGCAATCAGGCAAGAAAAAGAAATAGGCATCTGAATTGGAAAGGAAGAAGTAAAAGTTGTTCTATTCAAAGATGATGTGAACCTATACCTAGAAAGTCCCAAAAATCTACAAAAAAGCTGCTAGAGCTAATAAACAACTTTGGATATCCATATCCAAAAGAAGGAAAGAGGACCCTTCACCACACCATATGAAAATTAACTCAAAATGTATAAGGACCTAAATATAAAAGCTATAGCCATAAAGCTCCTAGAAGAAAATGTAGTTAAACATCTTCAAGACCAATGGTAGGTGGTGGAGTCTTAAACCTTTCAATGAAAGAATGAGCAATGAAAGAAAACATTGAAAAATGGGATATCCTCAAACTTAAACACTTTTTTGATTCAAAGGACTTCATTAAGAAGATGAAAATGTAGCTCACTCAATGGGAAAAAATACTTGGAAACCACGTATCCAATAAGGGTATGATTTCCATTCTATATAAAGAGAGGATACAATTCAACAATAAAAGAGCAAGGAATCCAATTAAGAAATGGGCAAAAGACTTATATAAACATTTCTCCAAAGATGAAATTCAAATGTCCAAAAAGTACATGAAAAAATGTTCAATGTCACTAGCTATTAAGAGAATGCAAATCAAAACAACAATGAGATATCATGTCACATGCCATATGGCATTCATTATTAAAAATACTGAAAACAATAAGTGCTGAAGAGCATATGGAGAAATAGGAACACTCCTTCACTGTTGGTGAGAATGTAAAATGGTGCAGCCTCTGTGGAAGAAAATTTGACGGTTCCTCATGAACTTAAATATAGAACTGCCATAAGACCCAGCTATACTTCTATTAGGAATATAGCCTGAAGAACTGAAATCTGTGATGCCAACAGAGACCGATGTTCATAGCAGTATTATCCACAATTGTTAAAAGATGGAAACACCCCAAGTTTCCTTCAACTAAAGAATGGATAAACAAAATGTGGTATATACATATGATGGAATACTATGCTGCTGTAAAAATAAATGAAATTTGGGCCCACATGATAACATGGATGCACCTTGAAGACATTATGCTAAGTGAAATAAGCCAGAAACAAAAAGACAAATATTGAGTGGTCTCACCATATAAATAAAATAAGAAAAATAAATGCATGGAGTTAAAACATAGAGTATAGGTAATTCAGATATAAGAGGAGGGCTGAGAAGTTGTTCTGCTGCTTAATGTATGCAGAAGTTTGAATTAACTTGACTGTGAAAGTGTGGAAATGAATAGAGTTGACAGTAACACATTATAATGAGTAAAACTAGCACAGCTGGTTTAGAAATGGGACTGTGGCAGAAAAGGTTAGTCTAAGGATGTAAATGTCAATTGAAAGAATATTAGAGAATAATCTAGTGATTTAATAACATAGTGAACCCAGAAGTGGATTTGAATTGTGATTAATAGTACAAATACAAGAATATCCTTCTATGAACTGGAAGAAGTGTATGTCATTATTGCAAGGAGGTAAGATTGTGAAGAAAAATGGGAAAATATAATTAATGTAACTTATGTACTATATTTAACAGCAATACTTCAATATTCTTGCGTCAATGCAAAAGATGTACTGTGTTAATAATAGGAGGTATGGAAAAATTACCATGTGTGCACTGTGGTTAATGGTAATAGTCTGATGATATTATCTCATAATTTGTAACAAATGTTCCCCAACAATGTCCTATGTTTGTGGGTGGGTGCTGTATGGGAATTCCACACATGTGCATGATTGTTTTGTAAGTTCACAGTTTCTCTAATAAAAATATATTTTTTCAAAAGGCAATAGGCAAAAATCCAAGGAAATCGTAATAAAGAATGGGATTTGGTTAATAATAATGTATCAATACTGATCCATTAGTAATGAAAAATTAACCATACTTATGTCAGATAACAATGGTGGAAACAGTGTGGAGTATATGTGAATGCTCTGTAGTATCTTTGCCAATTTTCTGTAAATTTACAACTATTATCAATAAAAAATTCATTTAAGAGAATAAATGTCATCATATTTCAGAAAAAAATAAGTGTATGTAAAAAGTGCACTTACACAACAAACATGCATATTATTATACAGGGCTCCCATATATCACTGCCCCACCAACTCCGTGCATTGTTGTGAAATATTCATTACAAAATATGAAAAAACATTGTCAAAATATTACTACTAAATATTGACCATACACTATATTTGGTGTATTTTCCCCCAATTGACTCAATTAGTAACACCCTGTATTAGTATTATACATTTGTTATAATTCAAGAGAGGATATTGTCATATTTATCCTAAGCACAGTCCATCTTCCACCTCTGGATTCCCTGTGATATATAGTCCCATGTTTTGTAAAATGCATTCAAAGTTTACACTCAGTGGTTCTCATTTTCATCACAGAGTTGTGATGTCATTTCCTCTGTCAATTTTAGAATATTTTAATTACTCCAAAAGAAAAATCCCACACCCCCCTTATATCACCTATACTTGTCTCTTAGAACTGATATAATTTCTTTGCCTTTGTCACAAACATATTGCAATATTACTATTAAATATCATCTATAAGTACCATTAGTTGTAATTTGCCTTTAACACTTTGTATGGGAGGTGTGGGAGGTGGGCAACATGGGAATCCCTGTGGGTTCCGTGTAATATTTTGGGTAATCTAAGCACCTCTTAAAATATATATATATATATAAACAATATTTTTGTAAGCAAATACACATATATGCATATATATTTATATATCATTTTGCAAATGTTTGTATGTATTGTGAGAATTCTGATTTTTACCCATAATAAAAAAAAAGAATATTCTTATATGTATACTATTAAACACAACATTCATGCACCACCAAAATCACTGTGTTATACTGCAGATTATTCTCTAGTTTCCATTCAATTGACATTTGCATTCACAACTATCACTTTCAGCCACACTCTTATTTATAAATCAGCAGTATTTGTTATATTCACTTTAATATGTTACCATCAACTCTATTCATTTTCACATTTTACAAAAAAACTTGTTAAAATTTGTGCATACATTGAGTATCAAATCACATTCTCAACCAACATTCTATTTACTAGTAACCTATAATCCAGAGTTTACCTCCGTGAGTTTACTCTTTGTATTTAGTTCATATTAGTGAGACCATACAGTATTTTTCCTGTTGTGTCTGGGTTATTTAACTGAACATCATATCCTCAAGGTTCACCCATGTTGTCATATGCATCCAATTTCATTTCTACTAATAGCTAAATAATATTCTATTTTAAGTATATACCACATTTTATGCTAATGGATACATGGCTTGGTTCCATATTTTAGCAATTGTGGACAATGCTGCTCTAAACATTGGTGTGCAAATGTCAGTTCGTGTCCTTGATTTCAGTTCTTCTGATTATGGTCCTAGTATTGGGCTTACAGGATCATAAAGCAATTATATATTCAGCTTCTTGAGGTATGGCCAAACTTTCTTCCAAAGAGGCTTCACCATGTTTCATTTGCACCAAAAGTGATGGAATGTTCCTATTTCTCCACATCCTCTCCAGTATTTGTAGTTTTCTGTTTGTTTAATTTATTTTTTAATGTTGGCCAATATATAAAACGTGAAATGGTATTTCATTGTAGTTTTAATCTTCGTTTCCTTAATAGCTAGTAATGCTGAACAATTTTTTGTGTGTGCTTTTTGGCCATTTGTATTTCCTCTTTGGGGAAATTTCAATTCCAGCATTTTGCCCATTTTAAATTGGGTAGCTTGTCTTTTTAACATTGAGTTTTATGAACTATTTGTATAACAGTGATATCAAAGCTGTGTTGGATATGTGGTTTCCAAACATTTTCTCCCATTGAGTAAGCTGCATATTTACTTTCTTGACTAAGTCTTTTCAAGAACACAGGTACTTAATTTTGAGGAGGTCAATTTTCTATTTTTTCTTTCATTGCTCATGTTATAGATGGAAGGTCTAAGAAACTACTGTCTACCAGAAGATCTGGAAGATGTTTCTCTATTATTTCTTCTTGAAGTTTTATGGTTGTAGCATTTATTATTAGGTCCTTGATCCATTATGAGTTAATTTTTCAAGAGGTGAAAGAAAGAGTCCTCTTACTTTATTTGGATATGGATATCCAGTTTTACCAGCAACATTTGTTTAGTGAACTGTTCTGGCCCAGCTGGTTGACCTTGACAGCCTTGTCAAAACTCACCTGATCATAGATGTGAGGGTCTGTTTCTGAATTTTTGACTCAGTTCCACTCATTAATCTGTCTATCATTATGCCAGGACAATGCTGTTATTACCACTGTAGCTAAGTAATATGTTATATTTTGTGTGTGTGTGTTTGTTTTTACATTTAAAAATGTAATCTTTAATGTATAATTATTTATTTAAATTGCTTTTAATATATCATTAGCTTTATTGAAGAATCTGGGTAGTACGTTTATTTCTTCTTTAATTTTTAATTTTTATTTTTAAGAAGCTTTAGATTACATGAATGTTACATAAAAATTATAGGAGATTCCCTTATGAACCACCACTTCCCACTCCCACACTTTCCCATAACAAGAACAATCTTAATTGCTATGGTACATTTGCTAAAACTGATGAACACATATTGAAGCAACTGCCTTTATATCAGTGATAATATTCTATCATTGCCGGAATAACAATAAGCCTACAATAATAAAAATAAGTCTATTTTAATCCATTTTTTATTCCCCAATTTTGAGGATTTTGGTATGGGGATGACCACTCAGTTTCTAACTGAGAGGGGACCTAGGCCCCATGGGGCAAATGGATGGAACTATCTTGCTTGCAGTTGCAGGCACTCTCTGTTCCTTTGGATGGGCATTGTCTATCATCATCTCCTTGTTAGTTGTCCTGGGTGAGTCCAATGAACTAGAGAGTAGCTTTTGCAAATCTGCTGAGATTCAGGGCTCAATTGGCACATGAATAGACCAAAAATTTAAGAATTTGGTACATATATTTAGCAAATATAGTTATAATCATAGGTTCAAATAAAAGGGGCAGAAGAGCCATATGTAGGGAAAATAACTCTAAATCTGTTACTTGTGGAGTAAAATTCCAGAAGAAGACCCACAGACAGGGTGTCAAATTCCTGAGCTTGTCTGTTTTGCTTATAGTGTTTGGATGCTGCTAAAGCCCTCAGGAGACTTGCTGTTTGACTTACTGATTACAGTGGCAGTCAATGAGATCCTGCTGAGACTTGCATAAGCTTAAACTCAGAAATGACTTCCCCACACACTTTGAAATCTCTGAGCCATAAAAACTCATTTGTATTGAATATTTCCCCCTTTTGATCAAGGAGTTTTTCCAGATGCATTGCTAGTTGGTACTTGGTAATAATCCCTCAGTACCAGGGAGGCTCATTCCCAGGAATCATGTCCCACATCGGGTGAAGGATGGTGCATTTATTTATTTTTTTAATATATTTTTTTTAATTTTTAGAAAAGATACTTAGATTACATAAATGTTACAAAAAACATATAGGGATTCCCATATGCCCCACCTCCCACACCTCCCACAACCTCCCACATAAACAGCCTTCATTAGTGTGGCATATCACCTGAAATGGATATACACATCCTGGAGCTTTGCCACTAAGCATGGACCATAGTTCACATTGTAGACCACACTCTCTCCCACACAGTTTTGCATGTTATATGATGATATAAAATGGCCTATATCTGTCGCTGAAATGTCACTCAGGACTATTCCCAAGCCCCGAAAATGCCCCTGTATTACAACTGCTTTTCCCTCTCCCTGCCCCCAGAGCATCCTGTGGCCACTGGCTCCACATTCATGTTGTTATTTCTTCCATTCCTTGAATCACAATATGTCTATAATAGAATACCAGTAAGTCCACTCTAGTCCATAGCTCCTCCCCCAATTCTGAGGAGTCTGGGATGGTGATGTCTACTCCACCTCCACTTGAGAAGGGGCTTATATCCCATGGATAAAATGGATGGGATTATCCTGCCTGCAGCTGCAGATTCTCTTCATACCCTGGGATGGCAATTGTAAATCATCATCTCCCTGCCAGGTGTCCTGGGTGAGTCCATGGAGCTGTAGAGTAGGAGTTGCAGCTCCAGTGAGATTCCAGGCCCAGCTGGCACATGGACTGCCCAAAGACCCAGCCTCAGGATGTACACCTACAAACTCCAGCACCACGCATAGGTTTGAATAGAAGGGACAGATGAACCACGTGCAGGGAAGACATATTTGAGTCCAACTATGTCACTCTCAGGAGCACAAAATTCAAAGTAGGGCCCACTGGCAAGGAACCAATCTCTGGAGCTATCCACCCTGACATAGGACCTGGGTGTCTCCAGAGCCCTCAGGAGCCCCTCTATTTGGGGTGAAATCCACTTTGGAACTCTATGAGGTCCTACTGAGATGTGTGTGTGCATAAGCATAACCTCTGAGATGACCTCCCAGCTTCCTTTGAAGTCTCTTAGCAATATGAACTCGTTTATCTTTACATTTCCCCCCTTTTATTAGAGGTCTTTTTCCAGTCATATTGCCAGTTGGCACTTGGTAGTAATCCCTCGGTGCCAGGAATGTTCATCCCCGGGAATCATGTCCAATGCTGGGAGGAAGGTAATGCATTCATATGCTGAGTTTGGCTTAGAGAGAGGCTACATTTGAGGAACAAGGAGACTCTCAGGAGGCATCCCTTAGGCACCCCATAACAATAGGCAAAGTTTCCATTTCCAGAGCAAAGACTCGTAAGCCTAGACATCAGTAACAAGGGTGCATCAGTGGATCATCCTCCTTTGCCAGACACTGCCCCTACACTTGGGGGACTGTTGCTACTCCCTTGGAGAATGTGGCAGAGCTCTCCAGGATGGGAATTCAGTATTGTCTCATTTATTGAGTAACTCTCCAGCCACTGTGACAATGCCCTGTGAACATTTGAATGATTTTATATAATTTGAATGTACGTTAAGTGAACTACATCCTTGACACCCCCCACCAATGATCCTCTCCCACCCCAGGTGTAACCCTACTGTGACCCAAAGCTTCTTTAAAGATGAAGCCAATATAATAGCCAAATGCAAGTAATAGGAAAATGAAATAATAAAGATAAGTTTAAATGCAAGAGATAAAATATATGAAAAGTTAAAAGAAAAAGAAAAATTAAATTAAATTAAAAGATTGGGATATGTATAAAATTAAAAATTAAAAAAAAAGTAAATTTGTTTTGACGTTTTGCCTTTTATCACTGAATATCTGGTGTCCAGGCTGTACCGTGGCACCTTCATTCTCTCATTCCCCAGTGTCTCACTGTTTTTTATTTTGTTTTCAAAGAAGTTTTAGGTCACAGCAGAGCCACACACAGAATACAAGAGATTCTCCTATACCCAACCTCCTACCCCCTTCCTCACCCCATATTAAAACCTTTTTATATGTGGATGGTAGCATTGTTATAATTGTTATACAAATAGTGAAACAAAGCTACTGAACATTTTCAATGGTTTACATTTTTAGACCATAGACTTTTATTAATTTTGATGGTATTTACCATGTCCTGTGTCCATTACTGTAAGGTAATGAAGAACATTTCCACTGACCACTAAATACCCCCTGTTTGATCTATCCTGTTCCTCCCTCCCCATCCCCCTGGGGCCCATGATGACCCCCTATGCCGAGTTTGGCTTAGAAAGAGGCCACCTTTGAGCAACAAAGAGGCTTTCAGGAGGTATCTCTTAGACAACATAAAATTCTAAGCTATGTTTCAATTTCACAAGAAAAGGTTCATAAGTACAATCATCAATATCAAGGGCCTCATGTAATAGTGTCTTACTTCATGAGGCACTGCCCTTGCACTCAGGGGATTTTTGCTATTCTTTTAGAGAATGTAGAACTCCCCAGGATGGGAATTCAATATTCTGTTAGTCATTGTGTGGGTCTCCACCCATCAATATAATGTCCCATGAATACCTCAGCATATTCATGTGCCTTAGAGGCATGCCTGAAGTGCACCCCTCCCCAAACATCCCCTTTCACCAACCACCCATATAGCAGTAACAATTTCTTAGCATTTTGTCTTCAAAGAAGCTTTAGATTACAGAAACATCACATAGAAAATATAGGGAATTCCCATAAAGCCCACACCCTCTCCCTTTTTCACACTCTCATATTAATTACATTTAACATGCAGATGGTACATTTGTTACAATTGATGTACAAATATTGAAACCTTGTTACAAACCATGATCAGTGGTTTACACTATGGTTTACATTTTGGACTGCACACTTTTACAGGATTTGATGAAATTTAAAGTGACCTGTATCCATTATTGCAAGGCCATGCAGAACAATTCCAATGCCCTAAAAATGCTTTATGTTCCAACTATTCTATTCTTACCTATCCCATCCACTAAGTTTAAATTTATTAAATAATTAGATTCATAGATACTTGCAATAATATTGAGGGTTTAACATATTGGTCTGTTTTCATTATCGGGTACTGCCTATGTTCTCAAGGGATCCTTGTCCCTCTAATTGAGAACATAAGAGGACTCCCCAGGATTGAGTTTTAATATTTTCTTGTTTATTGTGTGGGTCTCCACCCACTGAGATAACACACCATGAAAAGGTGAACACTTACATATTCCATAGTAGCAATGCCCAGGTGTACCCTATTCTGTATATCCCACCACACCCGATGCCCTACACCAGTAACCTACCCCTGCCATATTTGCCAAAAGAACATTGCCAACATTGTTGTTTTCAACACATACCTGCAAATCCCCAGAGTTCACCTGTTCCTTCCTTCAACCCTCTCCCAGGTTTCATGGATATTCTAATCCAAATCCCCACTTTACCCCCCCTCACAGACCAGTACCACTGGTCCCAATCACATCATTGCACTACTTTCATGCCCATTTACTGCCCAATCACACCCTTCTACCTTTTAATAGATTTTGCCCATATGGGCATCAGCTCACCACAACCTATTCCCTTTGTCTCTCGCATAAACCTATCTTCTAGACTCTAGCTCTGTGAGACTGTTCAATTTAACTAATTCATATCAGTGAGGTAATGTAATATGTGCCCTTCAGTGCCTAGATTACTTCATTTAACATAAGGTCTTTAAGATTCACCCACGTTATCCCATGTGTTAATACTGCATTTCTTCTTACAGTTGAGTAATATTCCATTGAATATATATAAAACAGTTTGCTTATCCACTCATCTGTTGATGGACATTTTTTTTTGCTTCCAACTTTTGGCAATAGTTAATAATGCCACTATGAACATTGCTGTGCCTATATCTGTTCTTGTCCTTGCTTTCAATTCTTCTCTGTATATGCCCAGCCATGGGATTTCTGGATCATACAGCAGTTCAAAAATTACCTTCCTGAGGAACTGCCAAACTTTCCTCCACAATGGCTACACCATTTTACATTCCCACCAGCAGTGCGTAAGTGTTCCCTTTCCTCCACAACCTCTCCAACACTTTTGGTCCTCTGTTTTTTAATAACCACCAGTCTAATGGGTGTAAGATGATATCCAATTGTAGTTTTGATTTGCATTTCCCTCATAGCTAGTGATGTTGAGAATATTTTCATGTGTTTTATACCCATTTGTGTTTCTTCTTTAGAGAAGTGTCTATTCAAATCTCTTGCCCATTTTATAAATGGATGTTTGTCTTCTATTTTAGAGATGTTGGTTTTCTTTATATATGTTGGATATTAGGCCCTTATAGGGTAGATTGTTATCAAATATTTTCTCCCATTGAGTAGGCTGCCTTTTTACTTTTTTAAGAAACTCCCTTGAAGTACAAAACTTTTTAATTTTGAGGTCCATTAATCTCTTTTATTTTTCACTGCTCCTGCTCTCAGTGTAAAGATTATGAAAACATTTCCTATTACTAGATCTCATAGATGCCTCCCTAAATTATCTTCTAGGAGCTATATAGTCTTGGCCCTTATATTTAGGTCTCTGATCTATCTTGAGTTAATTTTTGTATAGGGCATGAGATGGTGATACTCTTTCATTCTTTTGGATATGGATATACAGTTCTCCAAGCCTCATTTGTTGAAGATGACATTCTCTCCCAGTTTAGAGGGCTTGGTGCCCTTCTCAAATATCAGATGACCATATATGTTAGGATCTATATCAGAACTCTCAATTGTGTTCATTTGGTTAGTATGTTTATCCTTGTGCCAATACCATGCAGATTTGACCACTCTAGCTTTGTAGTATGTTTTGAAGTCAGGTAGTGTGATTCCACCAATTTTGTTTATCTTATTCAATATATCTTTGGTTATTTGGGACCCCTTGCTCTCCTATATAAATTTCAAAATTAACTTTTCCAATTCAGTAAAAAAAATGCTCTTCTAATTTTTATTGGGATTGCATTAAATCTGTAAATCAATTTGGACATGACACATATCTTAATGATATTTAGTCTTCCAATCCATGAACATGGAATGTTCTTCCATTTATATCGGTCTTCTTAATTTCCTTTAACAATGTTGTGCAGTTTTCTGCATACAAGACCTTTACATCTTTACTTAGGTTTATTACTAAGTTTTCAATTATTTTAGTTGCTATTGTAAATGGAATTTTTTTTCATTATTTCCTCCTCAGATTGCTCATTATTGGTGTACAGAAATTTTACTGATTTTTGCATGTTTATCTTATATCCTTCCACTTTAATGAATTCATTTATCAGCTTGAGAAGCTTTGTTATAGAGTTCTCAGAGCTTTCTATGTATAGGATCATGTCATCTGCAAATAGTGAATTTTTTTCTTCTTCCTTTCCAATTTGGATTCCTTTTATATCATTTTCTTGTCTAAGTGCTCAAGCAAGCACTTCTAACAGAATGTTAAATGAGAGTGATGGAATTGGGCATCGTTGTTTTGTTCCAGATCTTAGAGGGAAAGCCTTTAGCATTTCTCAATTGAATGTTCTATTTCTTGGGAAGAGTTTAAGCAAGATTAGTGTTAGTTCTTTTTGGAATAATTGGTAGAATTCACCTATGAAGCCATCTAGTCCTGGGATCTTCTTTGTTGGGAGGTTTTTTGATGACTAATTCAATCTCATTACTCGTAAATGGTCTGTTGAGTTAATCAATTTCTTCTTTTGCCAATGTAGGCTGTTTATTTCTAGAAATTTGTCCATTTCATCTATGTTATCCATTTTGTGGGCATACAATTATTCAAAGAATCCTCTTATGATACTCTTTCTTTCTGTGGGGTCAGTGGTGATATCCCCTTCCTCATTTCTTATTTTATGTATTTGTAGCCTCTCTCTTTTTTTCTTTGTTAGCCTAGTTAAGGGTTTTCAATTTTATTAATCTTCTCAAAGAGCCAGCTGTTCGTTTTGCTAGTTTTTTTCTAATGCTTTCTTATTTTCAGTTTCATTTCGCTCTGCTCTAATATGTGTTATTTCCCTTTTTCTAATTGTTTTGATATTAATTTTTTGTTCTTTTTCCAATTCATCCAGGTAGGCGTTCGGTCTTTGGTTTTAGCTCTTTCTTATTTTTAATATAGGCAATTATGGCTATAAATTTCCCTCTCAGCATGGCTTTTACTGCATTCCATAGGTTTTGATATGCTGTGTTGTCATTTATATTCATTTCAAGGTTGTTACTGATTTCTTTTACAATTTCCTCCTTGACCCACTTATTGTCTAAGAATTTATTGTTTAACTTCCATATCTTTGTGCTTACCCTGCTTCTTTGCCCCTACTGATTTCCAGCTTCATTCCATTGTAGTCAGAGAAATTTCTTTATATAATTTCAATCTTTCTGAAATTCTTGAGAGTTGTTCTGTCGTCTAGCATGTAGTCTATCCTGGAGAATGATTCATTTTTATTAGAGAAGAATGTTTGTCCCACTGTATTTGGGTATAATATTCTGTATATGTCTATTAGACCTAAATCCTCTAAAATATTATTCAAGGTTTCTGTTTCTTTATTCACCCTCTGTTGAGATGTTCAGTCTAATGGTTATAATTGTGTATTAAAGTTCCACACTATAATTGTAGAAGAATCTGTTTCTCCATTTAGTTTTTGCATATTTGCCTCATGTATTTTGAGGCACACTGCTTAGGTGCATAAAAGTTTATGCTTGTTCTTTCTTCTTAAAGGATTACCCCTTTTATTACTATATAGTGACCTTCTTTGTCTCTTACAATAATTTTTTTTTAATAAAGTCTATTTTGTCCAATAATAGTATAGCTATTCCTCCCATATTTTGGTTATTGTTTGCATGAAAAATCATTTTCCAATCATTTACTTGCAACCTCCTTGCGTCCCTTGGTCAAAAGTGAGTTTCTTGTTGACAACATATAGATGGGTGATATTCCCTTATCCTTTCTGCTAATCTGTGTCTCTTGATAGTTGAATTCAATCCATCAACATTCAGTGTTATTATTGTCAAGGCTTTACTTACATTAGCCATATTTTCCTTAGGTTTGGTATGTCATATTTTCTAAAATTTCCTTTTTTATCATTTTAGTTATTCTTACACATAATCTTCCTTCCCATTCTCTCCTCCAACCCTCTCTCTCCTGTTTTTTTTTCCCTTTCAAACTGAAGAATTCCCTTTAGAATTTATATTTTTTAATTTTTTTTATTTTTTAACGATCAGATTACATAAATGTTATATTAAAAATGTAGGGGATTCCCGTATGTTCCACTCCCTAACCTCCTACACTTTCCCATATCAACAACATCCTTCCTTAGTGTGGAACATTTGTTACAATTGATGAACACATATTGGAGCCTTGCCTCTAAATGTGGATTAGAGTTCAAATGATAGTTTAAACCTTTTCTTGCACAATTTTGTAAGTTATGACAAAATATAAAATGGACTGTATCTGTCATTGTAACATCATTGAGGACAGTTCCAATGTCCAAAAATTCCCCCATATAATATTTACTTTTCCCCTCTTTCTCCCTTCAGAATCTCCGGTGGTCACTGCAAGTTTCTTTTTGACAACTCTCTTAATTTCTGTTTATCTGTGAATATTTTGAAATCCACTTCATTTTTGAAGGCCATCTTTGCTGGATACAGAATTATTGGCTGACAGTATATAAATATTTTTGTTTTTGCACCTTAATTATGTCATATTACTGCTTTCTTACCTCCATGATTTCAGATGAGAAATAAGCACTTAAACTTATCAAACTTCCCTTGTATGTGATGGATCTCCTTTCTCTTGTTGTTTTCAGTATTATCTCTATCTTGAGCATTGGACAATTTGATAAGTACATGATTTTGGGTGGGTCTGTTAATACTTATACTGTTTGAGGTTTGCTTTGCTTCTTGGATATGAAAATCTATGTCCCTCAAAAGATTTGGGAAATTTTCAGCCAGTATTTCCTCCAACACACCCTCTGACCACTTTCTCTTCTCTTCTTCTTCTGGGATGCCTATAAGGCATATGTTTGTTCATTTCATTTTGTCATTCAGATCCCTGTGTCCCTGCTGTATTTATTCTAACTTTTTATCTATCTGTTCTACTATCTGTCTGATTTCAGATGTACTTTCTTTTACATCACTGATTCATTACTCTGCCTGTACAAATCTGATAATATGTGCCTCCAGCATATTTTTTATTTCTTGCATTGTGCCATTTATCACCATCATATCTGTTATCTTTTAATGTATGTTTACAATTTATTCAGTATTAACCCCCAGTGTGATCTTAATATACTTTATCTCTTCCTTCACTTCATTAAGTTGATTCATGATATTTCTTTTTATATCCTTGGTTAATTGTTCCATATTCGACATCACCTCCTGTCTTTTAGTTTGTTTATTAGACTGGGTCCTGTCTTCTGGTTTTTTAGTATGACTTGTAATTTTTTGTTTGGTCTAGACGTTTGTTTATCTTGATGGGCTTATTCGGATGGTTAACTTCTCTTTCTATTCTAGGGTTTTATTTTATTTTATTTCTGTGGTAGGTTTCCTTTTTGGCACTTGTTTCCTTTTATTCTATATCCTTGCAGGTGTCTGTGTTCCTTTGAGAAAATGTTTAGACCAGAGGAAATGACAGAGTTAAGAAGAGAAAATAATAGTAATAATAATAAAAAAGGTAGAGGGGGAACCGTATAAGAGCTATGGATATAAGCATGTAATACAAGTTTAAAAATCATAAAAAGTACCCAGGGGTTAGTATATAAAAGGTGGAATAGAAAAAATGAAACAAGAAAAAATAGAATAATAATAGAATGAATCAAAATGCTGGAAAATGGGAGGAGAATAGACAAAAAAGAGCAAGGTAAAGAAAAAATGAAGACCATGTGAGAAAATGTGGAATGAAAGAAAAGCAATAGAAGATAGAAGATAGAAAAATGAAAGAAAGAAAAGAAATAAAGTAGGAAGAAAATAAAAGTAAAAAAAGAAAGAAAGAAGGGAAAAATACAACAATAAAGAAACAAAACAACAACTTTGAAAAATAAAAATAAAAAATGCCTAGGAAAAACAGACTTCCCTCTTTGGCCCCTAGGGAGTATCTCAGGCTGCTGGTACTCATCTATCACACTGCAGCCTGAACTCCATAGGTGAGGTACATGGTTTTAGCAAATAAAAAATGATAAAAAATAAAAACTAACAGATAAAAAATCTTAAAATAAAAAATTTCAGTATGTATGTTCCCTGTGATAACATACAAGCTGAGTGCTTGATAACCCAGTAGATCACTCTGGATCTCTTCTCCTAGGAGGTGCCAGGAATCAAACCAGAGACGTTGTATATACAAGGTAGGATTTCCTACATTGAGCTACAAACACTCCACAGGTAAATAGGCTTCTTAAAGCTTATGTTGCTTGCCCTGCCCTCATTCCTTCAGGTAAGTTGGGCTTCTAACAGCTTGATGGAGCCTGATTGCTTAGTTACCTGTCTCTGCCCTTTCCCTGACCTAGGTTCCTCTCTCTCCCAGGGTGGCTGTGTTTGACAGCTTGTCTCATCAGATCCTGCCACCACTCTCCTTGGAGTAACCTCAGCACTGGCTGTGGTCTCTCCTGAGATTTAAAGGGGGCTCAGACATCCAATTTCACAGAAAAGAAACCACTTTCCAACCTCCCCAGACCCTTCTCCCTCCCAGTGAATGTTTCCTCACACTCAGTTGGCTACAGTGAGCCAGGGGTTTTACTGAGGTTATTTGCATTTAAGATGGGATATGTGTGCCCTTTCCAGCCACAGGTGTGTGTAACTAACAGTTTCCCTTTGGCCTCTTTGTTTTCTTGTCAGACTCCCTCGGGGATGATGCAGAGCACTTTCCTTTTCTGCAAATTCCCAAAGCCACTCCCTTGGGTAGGGTTTTGCCCTTTCTCTATTGTTCTTTGTGAGAGAGTTGAGCTCAGCCTACCTACTTCGATGCCATCCAGTAATATGTTTTATTTTTTATTTTTTATTTTTTTTTAAAGATTTTATTTATTTATTCATTTATCCCCCCCTTGCTGCTTGTGCTCGCTGGGTCAGCTAACCACGCCGTGCGGGCGGGCTTGCCTTCACCAGGAGGCCCCGGGAACCGAACCTGGGGCCTCCCATATGGTAAACGGGAGCCCTACTGATTGAGCCACAGCCGTTTCCCCAGTAATATGTTTTAAATTCAGGAAGTGATATAACTCCAAATCTCTTCTTCCAATTTAAGATCTTTATGGTTATTTGGGAATGCTTATGCATCCTAATAATTTTTTTTTTATTGTGGGTAAAAATCAAATTTTTCACAATACAAACCAATATTTGTAAAATGACATAATTATATATGTGTATATGAGCATTTGCATACCTAAATGTTATTTTTTTTCATATATATTTTAAAGATGCTTAGATTACATAAATGTTACACAAAAATTACAGGGATCCCCATGTTCCCCACCTCTCATGCTTCCCATAACATCCCACATAAACATCATTCATTAGTGTGGCATATCACCTGCAATGGATATACATCCTGGGGCTTTGCCACTAAGCATAGACCACACTCTATCTCACACAGTTCTGCATGGCATATGCTGATGTAAAATGGCCTATATCCGTTGCGACAATGACACTCAGGACAAACCCCAAGTCCTGAAAAAGCCCCTGTATTACAACTGCCCTTCTCTTCCCTGTCCCGAAAGCATCTAGTGGCCACTGGCTCCACCTCACTGTTATAATTTCTTCCGTTGCTTGAGTCACAATATAGCTACAACAGAATACCATTAAGTCCACTCTAGTCCATAGCTCTTCCACCAATTCTGAGGGGACTGGAATGGTGATGTCCTCTCCACATCCAAGTGAGAGTGAGCTTATATCCCATGGATACGGTTGCTGGGATTATCCTGCCTTCAGCTGCAGGCTCTCTCCATTCCCTGGGATGGCCGTTGTCCATCATCTTCTCCTCACCTGGTGACTTGCTTGAGTTCATTGAGCTGTAGAGTAGGAGTTACAGTTCCACTGAGATTCCAGGCACAGCTGGCACATAGGTAGGCCGGAGGCTCCAGTCTCTGGAAGTATACCTACAAATTACAGCCTCACATATAGCTTTGAATAGAAGGGACTGGGTGTCTCCAGAGCCTTCAGGAGCCCCTCTGTGTGGGGTGATATCCACTTTGGTGTTCTATGAGATCCTACTGAGGTGTGCGTAAGGGTTTCCTCTGTGATGACCTCCCGACACTCTTTGAAGTCTCTTAGCCATATGAACTCATTTATCTTTACCTTTTCCCCCTTTTAGTCAAGGTCTTTTTCCAGTCGTGTTGCCAGTTAGCACTTGGTATTAATCCCTCATTGCCAGGGAGGGTCATCCCCGGAGTCATGTCCCACGTTGGGGGGAAGGTAATGCATTCATATGCTGTGTTTGGCTTAGAGAGAGGCCACCTTTGAGCAACAAGGAGGCTCTCAGGTGGCAACCCTTTGGCACCCCATTACAGTAAGCTAAGTTTCAGTTACAAGAGAGAAGGCTAGTCATCAATAACAAGAACCTTTCAGTGGGCCATCCTCTTTTGCCAGACACTGACCCTGTGCTCAGGGAACTGTTGCTGCTCCTTTGGAGAATGTGGCAGAGCTCTCCAGACAGGGAATTCAGTATTCCCTCATTTACTGAGTGATTGTCTACCCACCATGACCATGCCCCATCCCTCAATCATTTGAACAATTTTATATATCTTTCATGGATATTCAGATGAACATACTCCCACGAAATCCCAATCCCTGACATCCCCCATCAGTGATCCTCTGCAGCCCCCATTGTAACCCTTCAGTGATCTAATCCTTCTTTAAAGAAGAAGCCCATGTAATAGCCAAAAACAATTAATAGGAAAATGAAATAATAATGGTAAGCTTAAATGCAAGAGATAAAATACAAGAAAACTCAGAAAAAAAATTTATATATTTATTCATCTGTGTTTACTTTTTAGTTTTTAATTGTTTATATTTTCAATTGTTAAATGTACAAAATAAAGTTTAAAAAAGTTAAAAAATATATATAACTAACTGATTGGGACATTCAAAAAATGGGAAAAATATGTTTTTAAATTATTTTTTATTTTTATTTTTTTTCCTTTTATCACTGCATTATCGGATGTCCAGGGTGTAACATGACACCCTCCCCCTCTCACTCCCCAGTGTCTCCCAAATTTTCATTAATTTTCAAAGAAGTTTTAGGTCACAGCAAATTCACACATGGAATATTAGAGTTTCCCATAAAGCCAAACTCCCTCCCCCTTCCCCACCCATATTAAAACCTTTTTTTGTGTGTGGATGGTAGCATTGTTATAACTGTTAGTTAGTGAAACATAGCTACTAAACATTGTCAGTGGTTTACAGTATAGTTTACAATTTAGACGGTAGAATTTAATAATTTTTGATGATATTTATCATGACCTGTGCCCATTACTGTAAGATAATGAAAAACATTTCCCATGACCACTAAATACCCCCATTTGATCTGTTCTGTTCCTCCCTCCCCATCCCCCTGGGGCATATGACACACCCCTGTCTTGACTCATGGAATGACATGATTCATAGGTACATGCCCTGGGTATTCTAACCTGCCCTTCCTAATCTACCCACCTGTTAACCTTGCACAACCAAACCCAGTCATATCACTACCCACCTGTCCTATCCTTCAATATGCAACTATACTCTATAACTTCACCATAGATTATGTCCATATGAGTGATGGCTCGCAATCTACTCTTCTCTCTCTCTCCCCTTGTTAACTTATCTTTCAGTCAGTGGTTCGCAGAGACTGCTCACTTTCCTGAATTCTAACCAGTGAGGTCCTATACTGCTCATCCTTCAATGCCTGGCTTGCTTCACTCAAAATCGAAGACCTAATAAATTTGATAACTGGCTTTTTCATTTCTATAAAAAATACTGCTTTGATTTTATTGGGATTGTATTGAATCTGTTCATCAGTTTCTGAAGAATTGTCATCTTATCTATATTTAGTCTTCCTATCCATGAATGTGGATTTATATAAATATAGGTCTTCTTTGGTTTCTTTCAACAATGTTTTCTAATTTTCTCAATGCAAGTCCTTATTTCCTTGGTTAAGTTATTCCCTAAATATTTGATTATTTTATTCACAACTATAAATAACTTTACTTTTGGCTTCCTCCTAAGATTTATTATCAGTAATATATAAAAATGCTACTGATTTTGGTATATTGATCTAGTATCGCACCACTTTGCTGAACTCACGTGGTTCATCTAGTTCTAATAGCTTTGTTGTGTTGTTTTTAAGGATTTTCTAAATATAAGATTATATCATCAAGGAATAGTGACAGTTTTACATCAATCTTTCCTGTTTGGTTATCTTTTATTTGTTTATCTTGTCTAATTGCTCTAGCTAGAACTTTTATCACAATATTGAATACCAGTATTGACAGTGGACATGCCTGTGTTGTTTGTCATCTCAGCCAGAAATCTTTCAGATTTCTCCATTGGTTCAATACAAGCTTTTAATTTTGCATATATGCAGTTAGCTGTTAAACAAATATCTTTCTATTTCTACTTTTGGTGTATTTTTATTTAAAAAAATATATTTTTTTACATGTCTTTTCTGTGACAATTGATAACATCATGTGATTTTTTTCCTTCACTTTTTTAATATGGCTTATTACGCTAATTGATTTTATTGTGTTGAAAAACCATTGAATACCTGTGATAAAACCCACTTTATCATGGTGTATAATTATATGATGTGATTTTGGAATCAGTTTGTAAGTATTTTGTTGAGTATTTTTGCATTTGTTTTCGTTAGAAAATTGGTCTCTAGTTTTCTTTCTTCATAGTATCTTTACTTTGTTTTGATATTTGGAGACACTGGTGTAATAGAATGGATTTGGTAGTGTTGTTTACTCTTCGATTTTTGGAGGAGCTCGAGATACATTTGTATACAATCTTGCTTTGAATGATTAGTAGAATTCACCTGTGAAGCCATCTGGTCCTGGGCTTTTCACCTTTGGGAGGTATTAGATGACTGTTTCAATCTCTTTACTTGTTGCTCAAATGTGGCTTTTCTCTAAGTCATACTCAGCATATAAATGCACTACCTTCCCCCCAGTGTAGAACATGGCTCCAAAGGATGAGACTCCCTGACCCTGAGAGATTATAACTAGGTGCCAGCTAGTAATGCATCTGGAAAAAAAACTTCACCAAAAGGGAGAAATGCTAAATACAAATGAGTTTTTATGGCTAAGAGATTTCCAAGTAGGTCGGGAGGTCATTCCAGAAGTTACACTTATGCACATCTCAGCATGATCTCATTGACTGCCACAGTAACAATGCCTCAAATAGCAAGGCACCTTATAGCCCTAGACACATCCAGAAACTAGAAGCAGGACAGACAGCTCAGGAATACAGCACCTGTCAGTGGGCCTTGGGAAATTATGCTCCCTAGTGAAACAAAGTTAGACTCATTTATAAGTTCTCTACACATGGCTCTTCTGTCCTTTTATTTTAACTTCTAATGAGCACTATACTTGATAAATATATTTACCAGAGACTTAAATCCTTGATCTTTCAATGTGACTTTTGAGCCCTGAATTTCAGCAGAGTTGTAACACTTTCTCTCCAGTTCATCAAACTAACCCAGGACAACTAACATGGAGATGACGATGGCCAATACCCATCCCAAGGAAAAGAGTTTGTCTGTAACTTCAAGCAAAACAGTTCCATCCATCTGTCCATTGGTACCTAAGCCCCTTCTCAACTAGAGGCAGAATGGGCATCACCATTGCCAAATCCTCAAGTTTGGGGAATGAACAATGGACTAAAGTAGACTTATTATTATTCTTTTATATGCTTGTTATTTTACAAATGAGAGAACTTCTATCATTGACTTAAAAACAGTGACAACAAGTAGAACTGAGAGGAGGAAGAGGCAAGAATAGGTGAAACATGGGGCTATTTTGGGAACATTGGAATTTTCCTGCCTAACATTGCAATGTTGGATACAGGCCATTATACATTTGACAAAACCTATAATATTGTGCAGGGAACAGTATAAACTATAAGGTAAATAATAGTCCATGGTAAATAGAAATGCTTCAATATGTTTTCATCAATTGCAGCAAATGTACCACACTAATGAATGATGTTGTTAATGTTGGAAAGTGTGGCGGTTGGGATGGGGTATATGGGAAAACCCTATTTTTTATGTAATATATATTCAATCTAAAGCTCCTCTAAAATAAAAATATATATATTTAAAAAATACCCTGGAGGGATATGATTTCAGATTTGAATTGACTGAAGACAGAATAAGTGATTTGGAGGACAAACCATTGGAATATGAAAAGAGAAAAACAGAAAAAGAAAGAGTGGAAAAATGGATGAGGGTCTCAAGGAATTGAGTTACAATGTGAAATGCACAAACAGACATGTTTTAGGTGTCCTCGAAAGAAAAGTGAATAAAAAATGGCACAAAAAATATTGGTGGAGATAATGACTGAAAATTTCCCTGCCCTTATGAAAGACATAAACATCAATATCCAAGAAATACAAACAACAAAAAAATAAAGATCAAACAGAATAAAGCTGAATAGACCTACACCAAGACACCTACTATTCAGAATGTCAAATGCCAGAGATAAAGAGAGGATTCTGAAAGCAGGAAGAGAATACAAGGGACACTCAGTAAGACTAAGAACCAATTTCTCATTAGAAACCATGGAGGCAAGAATGCAGTCATGTGATATACTAAAAGTTGTGAAAGAGAAAAAACTACCAGGCATGATTTCTTCATCCAGCTAAACTGTCTTTCAAAACTGAGGGTGAGTATAATTCTTCAAAAATAAACAAAACTAAAAGAGTATGTCAACAAGAGACTGGATTTACAAGAGATGATAAAAGGAGTGCTGCAACCTGAGAAGAAAAGACCAGAGAGAGAGGCCTAGAGAATAGTGTCGATATGAAGATTATGAGTAAGGGTAACAAAAAGGGTAAAAAAAAGTAGTTGATAGTAAGATAGGTCAATGGAAAGACAAAAGATACCATGGACAAAATAAGTGATACCTTTACAGTAATAATGTTGAATGTTGATGGACTGAACTTCCCAATCAAAAGACACAGACTGGCAGAATGGATTTTTAAAATTAGACATCTCTATGCTGTCTACAAGAGACTCAACATACACATAAGGACACAAACAGACTGAAAGTAAAAGTTTGGGAAAAGTTAATTCATGCAAATTTTAATTTAAAAAGAGCTGGACGAATGATACTAATATTGTAAAAAGTAGACTTTAAACGCAAAACTGTTATAATAGATTAATAAGAACAATATATATTAATAAAAGAAGCAATTCACCAAGAGGAAATAACAATAATAAATATCTATGCACCTAACCAGGGTGCTCCAAAATAAATGAAGCACACACTTGCAAAACTGAAGAAAGAAATAGAGACCTTTACAATAATAGTTGGAGACTTCAGTAAATCACTCTCATCTTTGGATAGAACTAATGCACAATGTATCAACAAGGAAACAGACAACTAGAATAGTATGATGAATGAACTGGACCTCAAATAGAACATTGCACTCCAATAAAGCAAGAACAACTTCTTCTCAAGTGCTCGTGCATCTTTCGCTAGGATAGACCATATCTTGAGTCAGAAAATAGTCTCAATAAATTAAAAAAGATTGACATTATACAAAGTACTATCTCTGATCATAATGGAATGAAGAGGGAAAAAGAGAAAACTTAGAAATATATGGAGGCTAAACAGCACACTCTTAAACAATTAGTAGGTCAAAATAGAAATCACAAGATAAAAATAGTAAATATCTTGAGATGAATGAAAATGAGGACAGAACATATAAACTCCTGTGGGACCCCACAAAGTCAGTATTGAGAGGGTAATGTATAACCTCAAGGCTTGCATTAAAAATAAGAAAGAGCTAAAATCAAAGACTGAACACCTGCAGGAAGTATAAAAAGAAGAGCAAACTATTTCCAAAGTAAGAAAAAGGCAGCAAATAACAAATATTAGAGCAGAAGTAAATGGAATAGAGAAAAAAACAATAGAGATAATCAAGAAAACCAATAATTGGTTCTTTGAAAAGACCAACAATATCTTCAAGCCCTTATTTAGACTGACAAAGAAAAAAAAGAAAGAAAATACAAATAATATCAGAAATGAGACTGGGGACATTATTACTGAGATCATAAGAAGATACCATGAACAACTGTATGGTAACAAACTAAGTAACGTAGACAAAATGGACAAATTCCTAGAAACACACATACAATATTTAGTGACCCTAGAAGAAATAGAGACTTCATCAAACCAAGCACAAATAATGACATTGAAATAGTCATCAAAAATCTCCCAAAGCTCAAAACCAAATGACTTCAAAGTAGAATTATACCAGCCATTCAAAGAAAAATTTAGACCAATCATGTTCAAATTCTTCCAAAAAATAGAACAGGAGGGAACATTACTAAACTCATTCTGTGATGCAAACATCACCCTAATACCAAAGCCAGGTAAAGAAATCATGAAAAAAGAAAAATGATAGATTAATTTCTCTATGACTATAGATGCAAGAGTCCTCAAAAAAAAAATACATACTAATCGAGTCCAACAGCACATTAAAAGAATTATATATCATGATCAAGTGGATTTTATCCCAAGTATACAAGGGAGGTTGAACACAATAAAATCAATGATCTGATACATCATATTGCTAAATTGAGGAAGAAAAATCACAATCTCATCATGATTGACTCTGAAAAGGCATTTGACAGAATCCAACATACTTTCTTGATGAAAATTCTCCAAAAGATAGGAATAGAAAGAAACTTTTTCAACATGATAAACTTCATATATGAAAAACACACACCTAACATTCTACTTAATGGAGAAAGACAGGAAGCTTTCCCAGTAGGATTGGGAACAACACAAGGATGCCCGCTGTCATTGATGTTATTCAATATTATGCTACAAGTTCTACCTAGAGCAATTAGGCAGGAAAGAGAAATAAAAGGCATCCAAATAAGAAAGGAAGAAATAAGACACACAATTTGCTGATGATATGATCCTATATATAGAAAATCTCAAAAAATCCACAACAAACTACTAGAATTAAGAGCCAATTTCAGCATAGTTGCAGGATACAAGATTAATATGAAAAAATCAGTAGTGCTTCTATACATTCCTGAGGAGAAATCTTAGGTAGAAATCAGGGGGAAAATCTTATTTTTAATAGAGACTAAAACATTCCAATATTTAGAAATAAACTTACCCGAGGACCTAAAGGACCTGTATTTAGAATACAACAGAACTTTGCTAAAAGAAACCAAATAAGCCCTAAATAAATTGAAGGATATTCCATATTCTTTGATTGGAAGACTAACTATTGTTAAGATGTCAGTTGGAATCAAATTTATCAGTAGAGTCTGTAAAACATCCAACAACTTTTTTTGTTTTTCTTACAGATTTCAAAAGGCCAATTATCAAATTTATTTGTAAGGGTAGTAAGTCCTGAGTAGCCAAAATTACCTTTAAAAGGAAGAACAAATTTGAAAGACTCTCACTTCTTAACTTTAAAGCATCTTACTTAGCTACTGTGGTTAAAAAAAATAAAAATAAAAAAACATGGTCCTGGACCAATGGAATACAATTGAGTGTTCAGAATAGACCCTCAAATTTATGGCAAAGTGACTTTTGACAAGGGTGTCAAACCCACCCAGCTGTGGCAGAACAGTCTATCTAACAAATGGTGATTTGAGAACTGGATATCATTATCAAAAAGAAAGGAGGACCCCTGTCTCACAACTTATACAAAAAAAAAAAAATAACTCAAAATGGATCAAAGATCTATATATGAAAGATAAAACCATAAAAGTCCTAGAAGAAAATGTAGAGAAATATCTTCAAGATCTAGTGGCAGGTGGTGGTTTCTTAAACCTTTCACCTAACACATGAACAATGAATGAAAAAATAGATAAGTGGAACCTCTTCAAACCTAAACACTTTTGTGCATCAAAAGAGTTTATAAAGGTGGAGCAAAGGTAGCCTGCTTAATGTGAGACAATATTTGGAAACCTCATTACCAATAATGTTTTGATATCCATCTTATGTATAGAGATCATACAACCCAATGATAAAAAGACAAACAACACTATTAAAAAATGGGCAAATGACTTGAATAGACATTTCTCCAAAGAGTAAATACAAAAGGCCAAAAAGTACACGAAAAAAGATGTTAAACATCATTAGCTATTAAGAAAATTATTGCTAATTGAAAACTTTTCCCAAGTGCCAACTGGCAACACAACTGGAAAAAGACCTTGAATAAAAGGGGGAAATGGTAAAGACAAATGAGTTCAAGTGGCTAAGAGACTTCAAAGAGAGTCGGGAGGTCATCCCAGAGGTAACTCTTACGCACA
>JAKSZT010054500.1:1481192-1511410 GCA_026826555.1 Tolypeutes matacus | reverse complement strand
GTGAACTGTGGTCTATGGTTGGTGGCAAGGCTCCAGGATGTGTAAGTTCATTGAGGTTGGTGGGCCACACTTGTGGGAGGTGTTTGTGTGGGATGTGGTGGGAGGTGTGAGAGGTGGGCAACATGGGAATCCCAGTGGGTTCCGTGTAATATTTTAGGTAATCTAAGCACCTCTTAAAATATATGTATATATATATATATAAATAACATTTTTGTAAGCAAATACACATATATGCACATATATTTATATATCATTATGCAAATGTTTGTATGTATTGTGAGAATTCTGATTTTTACCCATAATAAAAAAAAAAAAGAAAAAAAAAAAAAGAAAACTACAATCAGATATCGTCTCACACCTAATAGAATGATTATTGCAAAACGTGAAAGCTGAAATTGCTGGAGAGGATTGGATAAAGAGGAGCAATTCTTTACTGTTGGTGGGCATGTAGAATGGTGAACCTTTGTGGAATACAATGTGATGGTTCCTCAAGAAAAACAATATAGAGCTGCTCTATGCTCTAGATATCCTGTTATTAGGAATATATTCAGAAAAACTGATAGCAAGGATGCTGACATTTGTATACCAATGTTCATAGCAACATTATTCACAAATGCTAAAATATGGTAGCAGGCCAAGTGCCCATCAACCGATGAGTGGATAAACAAGATGTGGTATATACATACAATAGAATACTATTCAGCTGTAAGAAGAAATGAAATCATTATGCATATGACAACATGGATGAATCCTGAGGAAATTATGTCGAGTGAAATAAGTCAGACACAAAAGGACAAATAGTATATGGTCTCACTAATATGATCTAAAATGATGAGTAAACTCACAGAAGTAAACTCTGTAGTATAGATTATTAGGAAATTGAATGTGGTTTGAGAACGGGAGCTGATGTTTAATGTATGTAGAATTTTTTAAAAGGCTTATTGTAAATGTGTGAAAATGTATAGAGGTGATTGTATACATTGTTGTGAGTTTAAATAACACTGCTGATTTATAAATATGAGTATGCCTGAAAAGGGTAGTCTGTGGATGTAGTATTTCAATTAAAAGGAAGCTAGAGAATAATGAAGGGATTGTATAGCAAAGTGACTTCAGTGGTTGATGAAGATTCTTGTTAATAGTCTGAGAATGTTCTTTTAAAAAGCGTTAAGAATATGGAAATACACAAGAAAATTCTAATGGGTGTAACTTATGGATTATAGTTAGTAAAATAATATTTTTGCAATATATAATGGCAAAGAAGATTTCAATTCTAAGGGAAACAATAGGGGTGTATAAGGTGTATGGGATTTTTCCTTTTGTAGTAATGAAAATGTTCTAAAATCGATAGAGGTGATGACAGCACAACTCTGTGATGAATATGAGAGCCAATGAGTGTACACTTTGATTTTATTGTACAAAGTATGGGATGTATAATACAATGAATCCTATGGTAGAAGATGGACTGTGGTTAATTGAACAAATATGAGAATATTCTCTCATGAACTGTATCACAATATGTTATCCACAATTCTAAAATGGAAAAAACTCTACAAATTGACAGTTTTATTCATAAAGCATTTAATGGCAAAACATGGTATTAACTAAATTGATTTAACAACAAAACCTGAACTGAGCTGATGTGAGGCTGCTAATCATTTTTTAAAATTTATCCCATCTAGTATGGATATTCAAAAGTTTTGTTTCATGAATATGTATGTATTTGATTATGTGGTACTGTCCCTGATCCATTACCTTTATAAAATCCAAAAAATTCTGAACACTTTAAAACACCTGAACCCACAGAGTTTCAGATAAGCACTTGCAGACGTATATTAGGTTATTTTAATAGGTTTACTTAAACTAACTCTGCACCTCTTATTTGAGTCACTGTGTACAAAGATTAATAAATTAAGTAGCTGTGCATGGGCCTGAGAAAATTAAACAATTCACAATACTTTTGGTATTTTATTGCCTTGGACAATAAGAGGAAAGTGATATCGCTGATAAAAGGCAAATTACACTATACAAAAATAATTAAAATTGAGGAAAACTACGAAACTCCCCAAAAGGGCTGAACAGAAAATTAAGAGACAAGATGTATCAATTAGCCGTAAACATAGAAAAACGATGCTAACCACCACTCAAAATGAGAGAACTGCAAATCAAAGCTCTACTGAATACCATTTCTCACCTTTCAGTTTAGCAAAAATTCAAAAGCTTGACAACAATTCTGTTTGCAAGGTTATAGGGAAATGAGTACTCTTATGGATTGGGAATGCCATATGGTACAATCCCCATGGAGATTAATTCAATAATTTTTAACAAAATTACTTAGGCATTTACTCTTTTACTCAACATTCCCACTTCTAGGGTTTACTTATCTAATTTCAGGGGAAAATGTATGCACAAGTTTATCATTGTGGCATTATTAATCTCAACATTTTGAAAACAATTAAAATGACTATACTTGGGCGATTACTTGAATAATAGATGCTAAGCGTAATCTACAAAAATAAGGAAAGTTTCAATTAGCTTATATTGAATAATTTCCAGAACATATCATTAAGTGAAAAAGCAAGATGTAAAAATTCTCTATAATGTATATTGCATTTTGTGTAAGAAAGGTGGGCCAATACAAATTGTGTGTGTTTGCTTATATTTGTAAAAGGAGACACAGAAAGATAAACCAGAAACTAATTAAATCTGTTTATAGCATGTGGGTAGGGATGGGGTGTAGGAGGTATGGAGAAAGGAATGAGAATTTTCTACGTATCCTGCTTGTATAGTTTTGATTTTCAGACTATGTTTTTACACATTCAAAACATGAAATTTAATCAACAAGAGTTGCAAAACTTTTGCAAACTTGCCTGTTGATAGGAATCACCTGGCACTTGTAGAAAATAAAGATTCTTATGCCCTTTTCATGGGAATCATGTCTGAGTGAGTCTAGGATCAGTCTTTGGCAAGTGCTATTTTTGACAAGTTCACATATGGGGAGAGTCATAATATGGCATGTTTAAAAAGGATATTTTATGCCAATGGATTTCAAACTGAGATTCTGTGATATTGGAAAGGCCATCCTTAAGACTGGAGGGAAGGATATTGTTAATGTGGGAAAACATGGGAGGTGTAGGGAGTGGGGCATCTGGGAATCCCCTGTATATTTTATGTAACATTTAATAATCTAAAGTATTTTTAAATAAATCAAAATTATTAAAAATAAAATAAATTAATAAATAGAGTTAATGAAAAAAAAGAGTGGAGGGAAATCCAAAAAGACATGTCTCTAAGCCACCCCCCCCCCCCCGTTTATTCAAAGAAGTAACATTTTAATCTGTTTAATGTATTGGGCTTCTACATACCTCAATTTAGAACAAACAGGAGTCTGCTAATTTATTTTATAGTTTGTTCCTTTCTTCTGGAAAATCACTGCTTTAGACACAGGATAATGCAATGTTCAAATTCATAATTTAGAAATATATTTCGCAACAGTGTGAAAGTTATATTGGATAAGAATAATAGAGGCAGAGAGACTACTTAAGAGTCTGCTATGATAGATCAGGTAGAAAATAATGAGGGCTTCAGAAAATATAACAGTGGGGGTGAAGATGAGTGTATAAATTTAAGCTGTATTTAGGAGTTAGAAAGAATGGGATTAGTTTTGATTGTAAGTGATGTGTGAGAGAGAAGGAGATTCTAAGGTGACTCTCGGGTTTTCAGTTTTGGTGAGTAGGTGGATGATGAGTCCATTAAAAGAGAAAAAGAATATGGGTAAAGTGCCAAGTTTGATATGATAGTTCATTTCGAGATGACTCTAGCACATATAGGTAGAATTCTCTGATAGACACGTGGAAATAAGATCTGGAACTCAGGTTGAGAAAAGAAGGCTGAAAATACAAATTTATGCACCATTTCACTATTATATTATTTAAAATTTGCCATTTCCAAGAAATAAAAATTACAAGACATGCCAAGCCAGGAAAACAAGGCCCATACATAGGTGAGAAATGTAAATAGAAACTGCCCCTGAGGAAGCCCAAATGTATTTACTAGACAAAGACTTTAAATCAGCTATTATAAATATGTTCAAAGAACTAAAGTAGAACATGTGTAAAGAACTTAAGGAATGCATGAGAAGGATATCTGACCATAGAGAGAATATAAATAAAGAAATTATAAAAATAGCCAAAAAGAAATTATGGAGTTAAGTACAATAAGAAATGAAAAAGCACTAGAGGGTTTCTAAACATTATAATTGAGCATGCAGGTGAACAGATGTAGCTCAGTGATTGAGTACCTGCTTCCAATGTGTGAGGTCCCAGGTTTAACCCCCAGTGCCTCCTAATAATAATAATAATAACAACAACAACAACAATAACATTAATAATAATAATTGAACATTCAGATGAAAGAATAAGGGAAATTGATGATTGTTCACTTGAAATGATTATGTCTGATGAAAAGAAAGAAAAAGAAGGAAAATTGAACAGAAGTTCTGCAACTTTGGTACACCATCAAGCATGCAAACCTGCACATAACTGGAGTCCTAGGAGTAGAAGAACAAAAGAAAGAAGAGAAAGCAAATTTAAAGAAATAGTATCTCCAACATTTCTAAATTTGATGAAAATCAATCTGTAAACCAAGATGCTCAATGAACTCAAAATGCAATAAACTCAAGGATCATAACTAGACCTGTCTTAGTCAAACTAACAAGATCCAAAGGCAAAGAGAATCTTGAAAGCCAAAAGTGAAAAGCAATAAATCATGTACACTGAAACTTCAATAAGATTAACAGCCAATTTCAAAATTATCCTTCAAAATTAAAGGATAAGAATTGTGTGAAGATGGCATGAGTGTAGGCAAGCAGGGCTCAAGTCTCCAACAGAAACAATGAAGAAAGAATGTGGCAATTTGAGATTAATTAAGAATTCCCAAAAGAGAGATTATGCTTTTAAACTATTCCACTAGGTGTGATAACTTTTGAATGTGGACATGCCTTGATTAAATTACCTGTTATATTAAGGCTTTGATTTGACCACATCAGTAGGACATGACTCAGGGTTGAGACTCCACCCACTTGGTGGGCTATATAAATGGACACTCTCTCAATTGTGGGAGATGTTTGTGTGGGATGTGGTGGGAGGTGTGGGAGGTGGGCAGCATGGGAATCCCAGTGGGTTCCGTGTAATATTTTGGGTAATCTAAGCACCTCTTAAAATATATTTATATATATATAAATAACATTTTTGTAAGCAAATGCACATATATGCATATTTATTTAAATATCATTTTACAAATATTGGTATGTATTGTGAAAATTTTGATTTTTACCCACAATAAAAAATAAATAAATTAAAAAAAAAGAAAACACATAGAAGAACATAAAGTAAGAGAGAGAGCTCTATAGACATGGCAGAGGAGAGCATTGTGATTCTAGAGCCCAGGTAGAGATGACAGAAAGAGCCCTATGCCAGCCTGTAGCTAAGAAATCTGTTAGCTTTTATAAAGGGTATTTATTCGGGGTAAAAGCTTACAGTTATAAGGCCCTAAGGAATCCAACTC
Organism: Tolypeutes matacus; assembly: GCA_026826555.1. Classification (NCBI taxonomy): domain Eukaryota; kingdom Metazoa; phylum Chordata; class Mammalia; order Cingulata; family Chlamyphoridae; genus Tolypeutes; species Tolypeutes matacus. Next base: position 1,505,848 of record JAKSZT010054500.1, on the reverse strand, counting down.
AAGACTGCTTTCTCACCAAAATCTGTTACCACATATTGAAGCAAGATGGTTGCTGATCTCTGCAAAGGTTCAACCTTTTTCTCTAACACCTACAGGTTGGCATAGAGCTTGTTTCTTTCCATCATCTCTCCCCAGAGCTCTCAAAAGTCTCTCCTCTGCCACTTCTATGGAACTCTCCCTCTTTTGTATCTTCTTCTGTGTGTCCTTTTGAGTGAGTGTCTATTTCTATTGCATTTGTTCCATGGACCATCTTGCCAGTCAGGTGAAAAACCACAGACCCCTTACTAAGTCCACACTATGCAGTGTATTATTTGATAAATAAATCACATCCACACCAACACATCCTTAAAAAATAATGTGTTTTGAATTTCAACTCAAGGTCATGGACCCCTGGTTAACAAGCCCTGATTTCTATAGCCCACCAAAAGGGTGGGAACTAAACCCTGAGTCACACTTTACTGATGGAGTTAAATCAAAGCCCTAATCTTAACAGGTAATTTATTCAAGACATGTCATCTAAATCTAATGCATTCAAAGGGCATCACACCCAGAAAAATAAATTAGTTTAAAAACATAATCTGTCTTTTGGGGATTCATAAATAATCTCAAACTGCCACATTCCAACCTCTGAATCCCCAAAATACTTTTCAATATTGAAAATAAAAACCTTAACTCTGTAACAATGCTAAATTCAAAATCATATCCCGATCAGTTTATAGAAATACAGTTGATCATGGGGCAACGATCCCTCTGGCTTTAGACCTCTAAAACTTAAAAAACAAGTTATCTGTTTCCAATATACAAAGGGACAGACAAAGGATAAAGATTTGTATTACCACAAGGAGAATTTGTGAGGGAAACATGCATCATTGGTCCTCAACAATTCTGAAAACTTGCAGGGCATACTCCATTAGACTTCAATGTCTGAGAGTCATTCTTAAAATGATGGCTTCTTTTCCTCCTTGGGGCCTCATGAAGGTCCACTCTTTCTGCAGGTTTGCCCAAGGGCAATTTTCTTGGTTCCACCCTCATCAAGCAACTGGCAGGTGACAGAGCTGCAAACTTCACACTACAAGTACTTTGGGGTGATGGCCACACTTCCCCTATATCTGCGGTACAGTTTCAAACCCCTTAGTACAGTGAGGTGGCAGGATCATTCTCCCTAATCTCTGGCATACAGGCTGAACTACTATAGAAGAGTGAAGTGGTGACATAGCCTTCCCTAATCTATGGGGAACAGGTCTACCCCATACAGAACAACCTATGGGGAACAGGCCCACCCCTCTCAGAGAACTGGGATGTTGATGTCACTTTTTCCAACCCATCTGGAACAGACCAACCCCTTTCAGAGCAATAGGCTGGTGACCTCTCTCTCCCCAACCTATGGGGAACTCTTCCACCCCTCTCAGAAAACTGGGGTGGTGACCTCACTCTTCTCAACACTTGGGTGATGTGCTACAACCTCTCTTTAGACTGGAGTGGCATAATGTTCCCTGATCAGTGGGTTGGAACATCCACTCTCTTCAGATGCCTGGGCAAACTCACTGCCATTCATATGGGTGGGGTCCCTCTCTTGGGCCAAGGAGATGTCTTAATTCCAGACCTCATCTTCCATGGTTTTCCTCTTAAAGACATTTTCCATTCCATCTCTCCCTTCCATGTCCCTTTTAACCCAGGATGACAATGGTTTTGTTTATACACATCCCGTAAAAGGCTTTTGGTTTAGCATGCCTGAAGCACGGGTCCAAGTCACCATACAGGAAGACATTCCACAAGTCTTTCTTGGATAACTGCATTTTCAATCCTGATTTAAAAGTTCCAAGTTTAGTTAATTCCTCAAATGGGTCACTACCATCTGGGGGCTTGAGTTCCAGAGGCATGGGATTTCTAGAATCAATTTCTGGTTTCTTTGTGCCCAACAGTTCAGTTCTCAGCTTATTTCTCACCTCTAACATTTTTTCTATAAGCTGCAAGGGAAACCATCCTGCATTTTTTCATATTTAGTCTGGAAATCTCCTTGATAAATGTCCAAACTTGTAATTTTCAGATTCTGCCTTCCATGTAAAATCAGGAATAAATCATTCTAAGTTCTCTGCAACTTTAAAATATTGATCCCCTTTCCCCCACTTTCCAATAATAGCTTCATCATTTCCTACTAAGGCCTCATAAAACGTGTGGAGTGCTGTCCTATGCAAGAGTACTGTCCTGCACAGGAGTGCTGACCCACACAGGAGTGCTGGTCCATGCAGGAATGCTGGCCCACACAGAGTGCTAGCCCATGTGGAGAGCTGGCACAGCAAGATGACACAACAGAAAGAGAAACAGAAGAGAGACAAGAGAAGCAGCAGACCAGGGAGCTGAGGTGGTGCAAAAGATTGAGCACCTCTCTCCCATTCCAGGAAGTCCCAGGATCAGTTCCCAGTGCCGCCTAAACAGAAGACAACTAACACAGAGGAACACACCAAGAGCAGACAGCAAGCAAAAAACAAGGGGTGGGGGAGATAAATAAATAAATCTTTAAAAAAAAAACAAACAGTGAGTTCAAAGTCTTCACAGACAAACAAAAACTGATAGAATAGTTACGAAAATACCAGAATTTCAAGAAATACTAAAGGGAGTGCTGCAGGCTGAAAGGAAAAAAAACAAGGGTTAGAGATTTGGAGAAGAGTGCAGATATAAAGACTATTAGGAATGGTAAATTAAAATGTAAAAATACAGACAATAGTGTGATATGACAACAGAAACCCAATGGACAAAATGGCTGAAGTAAATAATGCTCTTACAATAATAACATTGAATCTTAGTGGCTTGAACTCCCCAATCAAAAGACATATACTCCCTCGAATGGTTGAGCCCCCAGGTCCCGTGAGCAGGTGAGTTTCCCAGGCCCCAGAAGTGGGTGCACTGTCAGGCCCTGCCAAGCCATGCAGCAAGATGATGACGTAACAGGAGAGTGACAAAGGGAGAGCCAAGAAAAGACGCACTGAAAAAACCAGTAAGTAAGCTGGCGCAGGTGTTAGGATGCCTCCCTCCCACATCGAAGTTTCCCAGGATCAAATTCCAGGGATGTCAGAAGGAGAAGGATGAGAAGTGAGGGCAAGATACAGACACAGAGAGTTGCCCAGCAAATGGACAGTAAAATAGCAAAAATGGGGGTGGGGTAAAAATGGGTAAATATAAATGAATAAATAAACCTTTTTAAAAAAGGCATATACTGATGGAATGGATAAAAAAATATGAGCCATTTATATGGTGTCTACAAGAGACTCACCTAACATGTAAGGACATATCTAGGTTAAAATATGAAAGGTTGGATTGTGGGAGGTGGGCAACATGGGAATCCCAGTGGGCTCCGTGTAATATTTTGGGTAATCTAAGCACCTCTTAAAATATATGTATATATATATATATAAATAACATTTTTGTAAGCAAATACACATATATGCATATATATTTATATATCATTTTGCAAATGTTTGTATGTATTGTGAGAATTTTGATTTTTACCCACAATAAAAATAAATTAAAAAAAAAAAAAAGAAAATATGAGTAGAGTCAGCAGAAAGGAAGACTCCACTTGCATATTCTGTGTTTTAATAAAATTGACTGATAAAGAAGAGAAAAAAAAAAGTGAAAGGTTGGAAAAAGATATTCCATGCAAATAGAAACAAGAGCTTGAGTAGAAATACTAATATCGGACAAAATAGATTTAAATGCAAAACTGTTACAAAGGATGAAGAAGGCCTTATATGTTTATAAAAGGGGAAATTCTCCAAGAAGAAATAACTACATGAAATATTAATGTACTAACTGGAGTGCCCCAAGATAAATTAGGCACATACTGGCAAGTCTAAAGGAAAAAAATAGATGTTTCTAAAATAGTAGATGGAGACTTCAATAAACCACAGTCATATTGGGTAGAACATCAGGAGACAGGATGAATAAAGAAACAGAGAGATTGAAAAATATGATAAATGAAATAAACCTAACAGATATCTATAGAGCATTCCACTTTAAAATAGCAGGATTTACATTCTTTTCAAGTGCTTATGGAACTTTCTCCAAAATAGACCATATGTTAGGTCAAAACACAAGTCTCAATAAATTTAAAAAGATTGAAATTATGCAAAACACTTTCTCTGATCATAAAGGAATGAAGCTGAAGATAAATAATGGAAGGAAAAATGGAAAATTCATAAATATATGGAGATTAAACAACACACTCTTAATCAGTGGGCCCAAGAAGAAACTGCAAGAGAATTCAGTAAATATCTAGAGATGAATGAAAATGAGAACACAACATATCCAAACCTATGGGACACAACAAAGGCTGAGCTGAGTGGGAAATATATAGCCCACCATGCTTACATTTAAAAGAAGGTGCTAGAGTTCAAGATATTACTGCACACATTGAGAAACTGAAAAGAAAAAACAGCAAAATAATCCTAAGTCATGACTAAAAAATGAAATAATAAATATCAGAGCAGAAATAAATGAAATCAAGAATAAAAAGAAAATAGAGAGTAAACAACACCAAAAGATAGTTATTCGAAAAGATCAACAAAATAGACAAACCCTTAGTCATACTGACAAAGAAAAGAAGAGGCAACATGCAAAAAAATAAAATAAAAAATGAGAGGATGGACATTATCACTGACCCAGCAGAAACAAAAGCCATCATAAAAGGATACTAAGAACAACAGTTAGCCATAAAACTAGGCAATGTAGAAGAGATGAACAAATTTCCAGAACACACGAACCACCTACACTGATCTCAGAAGAAATAGAAAACCTACACAAACCAATAATGAGTGAACAGATTGAAATGTCATCAAAACTTCCCTTAGATGGAAAACCCAGGGCTAGATGGCTTCACAGGTGAATTCTACCAGTCATTCAATGACAATCTAATACAAATCTTGCTCAAGATCTTCCAAAATTTGAACAGGAAAGAATGCTACCAAACCCGGTTTATGAAGCCAAAATCACCCTATTACCAAAATCAGATAAAGATACTACAAAAAAAGAATATTACACACCAATATCTCTAATGAATAGATGCAAAAATCCTCAACAAAATACTTGCAAAACGAACCCAAAAACATATTAAAAGAATTTTACACCACGATCAAGTGGTTTTTATCCCAGTTATGCAAGGGTGGTCCAACATAAGAAAGTCAATTAGTGCAATAAACCACATTGATAAATTGCAGATGAAAAAATCTCATGATCCTCTCAATCGATGCAGAAATGGCAATGGACAAAACAGAGCACAATTTCTTGGTAAAACAATCCAAAATATAGGAATAGAAGGATACTTTCTCAATATGGCAAAAGTACATACATGAAAAACCTGCAACTAGCATTGTACTCAACTATGAAAGACTGAAAGCGTTACTGTTATGGTAAGGAAAAAGACAAGGATGCCCACTGTCACCATTGCTATTTAATATTGTGTTAGAATTTCTAGCAAGAGGAATTACGCTAGATAAAGAAACATAAGACAACCAAATAGGAAAGGAAGAAGTTAAACTTGCACAATTTGTTGATGGTATGATCCCATATCTAGAAAATCTTGAAAAATCTACAACAAAGCTAAAAGAATGAATAAACCAGTTCAGCAAAGTTGTGGGATACAAGATTAACACGCAGAAATCAATAGCGTTTCTATACAGTACTGATGCACAATTTGAGGAGGAAATCAGAAAACAATTCCATTTATAATAGTGACTAAACCAAACAAATATTTATGAAAAAACTTAACCAAGAACATAATGAACCTGTCTTCAGAAAACTACAAAACATTACTAAAAGAAACCAAAGAAGACTTATGTAAATGGACGGACATTCTGTGATCATGGATTGGAAGACTAAGTAATGCTAAGATGTCAATTCTACCCAAAATTATTTTAAGATTCATTGCAATCCCAATTAAATTCCCAAAAGCCTTTTTGGCAGAAATTTAAAGGAAATTTATTTGGAAGGGAAAGGAGCTCACAATAGGCAAAAATGTCTTAAAATAAAAGAACGAAGTTGAGGGATTCTCACTTCCTGACTTTAGAATATATTACTGAAGAGACTTCCAGGAAAATGGAGCTGAAAAAGGTAGGCAGATTCTGACACATAAAAAAAGTGGAGAGGAAGCAGGAACCTAATTAAAAGAACTGCTTTGGATATATATAAAATGGGAAGGTGCTCTGAGTCATCTAGGAGGGTACTGAAAGATAAAGAAGAAAAAGGAAAACCATGAGTAGCTCACCTCTGTGGCTGGAAACAGCAATATACCCTGACCTCAGGGCAAGTAGCCTCAGTACCCCTGGCTTGCTGATGTTAAGAGACTGAGAGGGGGTGTTCCCTGGGAGGAAGAAGGGTCTGGCAGAGGCTGGAGAGAGGTTTCTTTGCAGTGAGATTGGCCAGTTGATCTCCCTTTGAATCTTGAAGGGCCCCCGACCTGATGGTGAGAGGGGAGGAGGGATCTTCTCAGGAAGACTGTCATGCACAGCCACCCAGAGAGAGAAAGCAACTAGATTAAAAAGGGTGCTGGACAGGCGCCTAATCAGCAGGACCCTAGCAAGCTGTAGAATTCCACAACGCTTGGGGCAAAGGGGCAGATAGCTCTCTGAAGACTAATTAACCTAAAGAGACAATTTAGCTCAGTATAGGGATTTCAGCCTTGCATATACAAGGACCTTGGTTCAATTCAGCGCTTGATCAGTTGAGTGATCTACCTGGTTATCAGGCAGGCAGTTGATAATTTATGACGGGAACATATAGACATGATTTTTGTTTTAAGGTTTCTTAGATATGTTATTTTATTTTTTTAAAGTTTCCTTTTTACTGCCTAAGTTATGTCTTTTTTTCTTTTATTTTTATATCTTCTCTTTACTGTTGCTTTTCATTCATTCCACCTATTTTTTTTTTTTTTTGGTCTTCAATTTTTTTTTGTTACTATCTCACTCTACTTTTCTGTTTTCTATATTTTTTCTTTTTTCTTTCATTTTCTTTTTCTTTCTTTCTTTTCCTCTCTACTCATCATTACAGCCTTTTAATTCATTCTATATATTTTTCTTTATTTTGTTTCTCATTTCATTTTTTCTCTTACACTTTTTTATTCTTATTCCTGTTTAATTCCTATGATTTTATACTCGTGTTATTTATTTTGCTAGGTCTTGTACAACTCCTCTTCTACCTTTTTTAAAAATTATTATAGGTATTATTATTTTTCTCTCCTTATCCCTTTCCTTTTCTCTAGTCCTAATTGGTTTTTTTTCAAGGGAATATAGACAACAGCAAGGAAATAGAATACGAGGAAAATGTGTCAAGTTGAATCCTAACCACAAGCACGAAACAACAACAAAATAAAACCCTATAGTAGAACGAGAAGCTTAAGCAGGAAAAAGTTATAAAAGTTATCCAAACTGGAAAGGAAGGAATAAAAATTTCACTACTTGCAGATGACATGATCCTATACATAAAATCCTGAGATATCTACAACAAATCTTCTAGAGCTTATTAATGAGTTCAGTAAAGTCTCAGATTATAAGACCAATGTGCAAAAATCAGTAGCATTTCTTTACACCAATAATCAGCAATCTGAGGAGGAAATCAAGAAAAAAATCCCATTTACAATAGCAACAAAAAGAATCAAATATCTAGGAATAAGCTTATCTAAAGAAGTAAAGAACTTATACACAGAAAACTACACAAAATTGTTAAAGAAAATCAAAAAGACCTAAATAAATGGAAGAATATTCCATGTTCATGGATTGGAAGGCTAAACATCATTATGATGTCTATCCTATCAAAAAAGATTTACAAATTTAATGTAATCATAAAAAATATTACCACAGCATTTTTTTACTGAATTGGGAAAGGTAACTGTGAAATTTATGTGGAAGGGCAAGGTGCCTTGAATACCCAAAGATATATTGAAAAAAAAATGAAATTGGAGGAATCACACTACCTGACTTTAAAACATACTACAAAGCTACAGTGGCCAAAACTGCATGGTATTGGCACAAGGATAGTCATACTGACAAATGGAACTGAATTGAGAGTTCTGATATAGATCCTTGTATATGTAGTCAACTGATATTCACCAAGGCCACCAAGCCCACTCAGCTAGGAGAGAATGGCCTCTTCAACAAATGGTGCTTGGAGAACTGGATATCCATATCCAAAATATTAAGACAGGAACACCATCTCACACCTTATACAAAAATCAACTCGAGATGGATCAAAGATCTAAATATAAGAGCCAAGACCATAAATATCTTTGAAGGCAATGTAAGGAAGCATCTACATGATCATGTATTGGGAAATGGTTTCATGAACTTTACAGCCAAAGCTTACACAATGAAAGAAAAAATATATAAATAGGGACTCCTCAAAATTAAAATTCTTTTGGGGATTGTGGGGATATGGCCAACAGAATAGACAGGAAAAGCTTAGATCTTACTAAAACAACTGAGATGGAGTCTAGGGCTGCCTTGGTGACCTGCTTAGGGGGACAGAAGACCAGGATACTGCTTCACAACTAACAGAAGAGTCGGGGACAGAAAGGAGGAAGCCAAAATAGCAAATGGTGAGTTATTACTCCTCCCAGCCACCGGGAAGGGCTCCCCTCCCCCATCCCTGAGATATCAGGTGAGGCTAAAACACCTGGCAAATAGTATCTGACTAAGAAGCGAACAGACTTCTTCCTCCTTGCTAACACCTCGAGATATATATAGAGTGGGGGAGGTGCCCTGGGTCATCTAGGATGGTGCTAGAAAGAAAAGGAAGCTGGTGAAAAATCTGGAGTGTCTCCCTCCTGTGGCTGGAAGTGGTGCTTAATACCCCACCCTCAGGACAAACAGCTTAAGTGGAGCCTCCAGCTTCCTCTCCCAAAATGAGTGTGGCAGCAACCTCCCTGGGAGGAGAAGGGGTTGGAGAGGAAAGAGAGTGGTCTCTTTGCAGGTATTTTAGCCAGCTGAGCCACCCTTGGGTTTCAGAAGGGACACTGATAATACAGGGATAGGGGAGGGGTATCTCCTCAGGTAGGCTACCATGCTCAGCAGACTAGGTAAAGAGAGCAATTCCATCAGAGAGGAGACTGGGATCTTCTCAGGCAGGCTGCCACACCGAGCAACTTAGGTCAAGAGAGAATTTACTTCAGAAAGGAGGTGGAGATAACAGGGAGGGAATAGGGGCTGATAGGTTTCTGAAAAGTCTTCCTAACCTAAGAAGGCACATTAACTCAGTAGAAGAGCTACTGCCTCATATATACAAGGTCCTTCGTTTGATCCATGGCTCCTCTCTGAGAAGGGATATAAGCTTATCAAGCATCCAGTGAAACTTTATGACAGGGAACATACAGACATTCTCTTTGTATTAGGTTTTATTGGATCTCTTATTTTTTAAAATAAGAGGTTCCTTTTTTACTTTCCATATTTTACTTGCTGAAACCTGGCTTAAAATCTGCAGAGGACAGGCTGTACGTTGTTTGATTGTTGAATAGCAGCAGCCTGAGAAGATCACTAGGGATCCATGAGAAAAGATTGTTTTTCCGTGTTTATCTTGGCTTTTTGATACTTTTCCTGCCTTCTTCCTCTTTTTCTTTTTTTTTAAACCAAAAAAAAAAAAAAAAGAATACCTGCTCCTTTGATTTCTTGTTGCTGTATTCCCAATTCCTTTGTTTCCCTGTTTGTTACTTTTTTCTTTCTTTCTTTCTTTTGTTTCCCAGTTTTTTCTACCTATGTGGTATCTTTTAGCTCCTTCATCCTTTCCTTATATTTTCTGTTTTATATTGTTGTTCATTCATACCACATCTTTGGAATTGCTCTTCAAATTTTCTTGCACTCATTTCTCTCTCTTTCCTACTTTCTTCATGTTTTATTTTCCCTTTCTAATTTTTTTCTCTCTTTCTCTCTTCTTCTTTTTCTTTTCCCCTCTTCTCATCCTTCTGTAAATTTAATTCATTCTATATTTTTCTCCATTCTGTTTCATGTTTTATTGTTTCTATTCCACTTTTATTTTTTTTTATTTTTATTTTTTAAAGATTTTATTTATTTATTCATTTATCCCCCCCTTGCTGCTTGTGCTCACTGGGTCAGCTAACCACGCCGTGCGGGCGGGCTTGCCTTCACCAGGAGGCCCTGGGAACCGAACCCGGGGCCTCCCATATGGTAAACGGGAGCCCTACTGATTGAGCCACAGCCGCTTCCTGTCTATTCCACTTTTAAAATCTTATTCTTCTGTACTTCCTACTCTGATTAATCATTCAATTGCCTGTGTCTTGTAAGGTACCTCTCCTACCTTTCACTATTATCACTACTATTATTCACTCTCTCTTTCTATATCTTCATATTTCTCTGGTACTAACATTTTTTTTCAAGGGAACATAGACAATGGCAAGGAACTAGAATAAGAGGAAAAAGTGTCAAAGTGAAACCTTACCACACTCAAAAACAAGAAAAATAAAACCAAAGAGCAGAGGGAGAAGCCAATCAACTGAATAAACACACCAAGATAAACAGGTGACAAGACGCCAACAAAAAAAAAAACAAGCCACACTGAGAAACAGGAAGACATGGTCAGTCCAATGAACAAATAGAAAACCAAAAGGAGATGCAGAACATGAAAGAAATAATCAGAGCTGTAAAAACAAATATCATAAATCAACTTAATTAAGTGAAGGAAAAGTTTAAAAATATTAAGAAGACACTAGTGAATAAATAGTAAACATACATAAAAAGATAACGGATATGATGGTGATGATTGGCTAAATCCAAGAAATCAAAAAAAAAAAAAAAAACAATGGAAACATACAACAGCAGATTTGAATAAACAGAGGAAAGAATTAGCAATGTGGAAGACAGTGCATCTGAAAACAAACAGATAATAGAACAGATAGATAAAAAGGTAGAAAATCCAACAGGAACTCAGGGATTTGAATGACAACATGAAATGCACAAACATACACATTAAGGCATCCCAGAGGGAGAAGAGAAGGGAAAGGGAAAGAAAGTGAAGTGGAGGAAATAAAAGTGGAAACTTCCCAACCTTATTGAAGGAGATGGATGTACATATCAAGGAGCACAGCACACCCCAGACAGTACAAATCTCAACAGGTCTACTACAAGACATATAGGTTTTCCTGAAATCCTGGAGTTTGGGATGGTGATGTCCACTCCACCTCCAATTGAGAGAAGGCTTATATCCCATGGGGAAGAAAGATAGGACTATCGTGCCTGCAGCTGCAGACTCTCTCCATTCCCTGGGATGGCCGTTGTCCATCATCATCTCTCTGCCAGTTGCCCTGGGTGAGACCAATAAGCTGTAAAATAGGAGTTGCAGTGCCACTGAGGTTCCAGGCCCAGCTGGCACATGAACAGTCCAAAGACTCATGTCTCTGGACATACACCTACAAACTCCAGCATGAAATATAGGTTTGAATAGAAGGGACAGGTGAGCCATGTGCAGGGAAGACATAATTGAGTCCAACTCTGTCACTATCAGGAGCACAAACTCCCACGTAGGGCCCACTGGCAAGGCACCAAACTCTGGAGTTATCGGCCCTGAACATAGGACCTGGGTGTCTTCAGAGCCCTCAGGAACCCCATTATTTGGGGTGGTATCCACTTTGTAAGTCCATGAGATCCTACTGAGCTGTGTGTAAATGTTACCTCTGGATGACCTCCCAACTCACTTTGAAGTCTCTTAGCCATATAAACTCATTTATCTTTAACTTTTCCCCCTTTTATTCAAGGTCTTTCTCCAGTCGCATTGCCAGTTGATGCTTGGTAGCAATCCCTCAGTGCCAGGGAGGCTTATCCCATGGAGTCATGTCCCATGCTGGGGGGAAAGTAATGCATTCATATGATGAGTTTGGCTTAGACAGAGGCCACATTTGAGCAACAAGGAGGCTCTCAGGAGGCAACCCACTTAGGCACCCTGTAACAATAGGCTAAGTTTCAATTCCAAAAGCAAAGTCTCATAAGCCTAGTCATCGATATCAAGGGTCCATCAGTGGATCCTCCTCCTTCAGCAGTCATTGCCCCTACACTTGGGGGACTGTTGCTGCTCCCTTAGAGAAAGTGGCAGAGCTCTCCAGGATGGAAATTCAGTATTCTTTCTTTTACTGAGTGATTCTCCACCCACTATGAGATTGCCCCATGAACACTTGAACATTTTTATATACCTTATATGTATGCTCAGTGAACTTCCTCCTGTGCATCCCCCATCCCTGACACCCCACAGCAATGATCCTCCCCCACCCCACTTGTAACCCTTCTGTGATCCAAATCTTCTTCAAAGATGAAGCTGTTTCAATAGCCAAATACAATTAATAGGAAAATGAAATAATAATGACAAGATTAAATGTAAGAGATAAAAACATAAAAATTTTAAAAACCTAAAAATAAAACAAAATTAAAAGATTGGGATATTGAAAAAATGAAAAATAAAAAAAATAAAATAAAATAATTTTTTTGACATTTTGCCTTTCATCACTACAATATCTGGTGTCCAGTCTGTACCAATACACCTTCCCCCTCTCATTCCCCAGTGTCTCACTATTTTTCATTTTGTTTTCAAAAATTGTAGGTCACAGCTAAGTGACACACAGAATACAGGAGACTCTCATATACCCAACATCTTCCCCCTTACCTCCCCTGATATTAATACTGTTTTATATGTGAATGGTAGCATTGTCATACCTGATATACAACAGTATGTTAGTAATGTAACTGACATGAAAATTAGCTAATAAAAATTGTCAATGGTTTACACTATGGTTTACATTTTAGACCATACACTTTTACAAATTTTGATGATATTTACCATGTCCTGTGTCCATCACTGTAAGGTAATGTAGGACATTTCCACTGACAACTAAATACCCCCTGTTTGATCTATTCTATTTGTCCCTCCCCATCCCTCCAGGGCCCATGGTGACCCCCTGGCTTGACTTGTTGAATGGCAAGATTCATAGTTACATGCAACAAGAGTGAGGTCTTGACACACTGGTTTGTCTTCCCCTATTAGGAATCATCCTTGCTCTCGAGAGACTCCCACATGTCTATTTCTGAACAAATCAGTCCTCCTGAGGATGGGAGTCCAATGACTTCCCGCTCATTATGTGGGTCTCCACCCACTGATACAACACATTATGACAGAATGAACACTCACACACTCCCTAGAGGCCTACTCCAGGTCTGCCCTGTCCCAAATGCCACTCCCCCAACTAACACCCTAAACCAGTAACCCTTCCTTGTCATATTGCCATAAGAACATTCTTAACTCTGTACTCTCAACCTCATACCCACAAATCCCCAGTGTTCACCTGGTCCCTTTCCCAACCCTCCCCCCAGTACTCTGGACCTTCTAACCCATCCTTCCCAATCTACCCACCTGTCAACCCTCACCACCCAACCCAATAATATCACTACCCTCCTGTCTTATCCCTTCAATATGCAACTACACTCTATTTTTAAGTGTGCTAAGCCATTTTGTTGAACAATTTTTTATATTTATTAGTATTACATCTGTCAACCACTAACTTGTCCATTATTGAATTTTTTCTTCTTTTTGTACTCTAGCATTCCTCTGTATACTTTCTCTACAACCTACGGGACACAATTTACTTCTGACAAACATCAGTAGTGATTAAATCCTGTGGTTACTGATAAGCACTATTTTTCTTATGTATAGAAACAGATTGATGTTTTCATTCTTTCCCTCACCATGTACCCAGGTCAATGAAAGATGTATTCAAGGTGCATGAGGCTTTTTATGAATAGCAGTTTGTGCAGAATTAAATGAAATTTAAAGAATGAATATTTTAAGATACAATCTTCTTTAATATTGCCAAGTTCCTTTACATCTTTAACTTTTTAAGCTCAATTGGCCTTTTGGTGTATTATAATTCTAGCAAAATTTTTATGCAGCGATCTCTATACTTTCTTTCCCTACATTCCCCTTCTAGATCTTGTTCCTTTTCTAATTTCAGTGATGCTTTCTTATTCTCTGTGATCCCATGATCTTATCTTCTTTGAAAAACTTAGAACTCTGTGATGATCAAGCTTCATTCCTCCTCTGTACTACTCCAAAACCATCTCTTCTGGGAGCCCATCCAGTATCAGCAATCCTCTCCATTAGAACCAACTTACAAATAATTCCATCCATTCTTTGCTGAGGGTAATGGTGGTTTTCATTTGCAACTCCAAGCTGATTCAATAAGATACTTTGTGTATATTTATACATTGTGATTTTATATATATATATATATATATATCATACTAAATATTTTTCTTCCTAATTAGATTATCTTATATACTGTCTTGAAGGTCATAAAGATAGGGAAAATGGTGATGTATTTTTATCATTCAGGATGAGGGAGTAGTCCCCTGAAACTAGCATATAAAGTGCTTAAAAATTGTAATTACAGGGGAAAAAAGACACCTTAATCCTAGACTCATAGAATTTGATGGGTGGTCAGGGGAATTTTCATAAATCCCCATTTTTGTAATGTCTCTCTGGAGACTTTCTCTCCAGTAAGACTCACCCTCTTCCACTTTATCTTTTTCCCTTAAAACTTTCTCTTGAAACTTATATGAGGCAATTGTTTGAACAAGTCTCTGAAAACATTTCTATTTCAAACAATAGTTTCAATAAAGGAATTTATAAGGGATGAATATAGTGAAAATTTTAGGCTCAGTGAAAAATTTGGTTAGTGGTATTTAGCTTTAAAACAGATTCCTTACAATTTCTAGCATGTGTTTGTTTCAACAACACAAATAGAAAGTTGTATTCAAACAATTTTGCTCATATAAAAGAGGAAAATAAATTGTTGGAATTATTACATACATAAGATAGTAAAAATGGAAATCAATCTTAATAAAGATAATAAACATTTCCAAAACAGTTAAGTAGAGAAGTAAAATTAGCTATTAACCAAGGAAATGGATAAATCTCCAGCTAGCCACAATTATCTTCTAGAGTTTAGACAAGAAGCAGAACTTCAAAGTTTATAGTAGAAAATAATTGATTGTTTTCAGTGAAAAGGTTACTTCCACTCTTTCAGCCAATGAACAATAATCATTTCCTGTTCATGCTGAAATTTTCATAAATCTTTCCAACATTTACATTTAATGCACATTTAAAATGTGCATAGTTAATTCATATTCTATTTCATTATGCCTGGTTAAGCTGTAGGAAATCAAATAAAAGCTAGACCAACATAACAAAAGAAATCAGTTCTCAAAGTATGGTCTGGAAGTTTGACACTGTAAATTGGAGAACGTACTATATTGTATTCAAAAATTATTTTAAGTATAATGTATGAGAATATATAAAATTAATTCATTCAAAGGACTTCCATCTGTAGCCCCCATCTTTCTCAAATTAACTCCCAAATTTTGGAGGCTAAAAGTCTAAAATCAAGGCATTGCCAGGCTATGCTTTCTCCCAGAGTCTGTACTGTTCTGGTGCTGACTTGCTGGCAACCTTTGGTGTTTCTTAGGTTGTAGATGCATCTCTGTTCTGTCACAAGGTGATCTCTCTCTCATTTTCTGAATTCTCTTAACTCCTGCTCAGTCATCTGCATTTTCCTTTCTTTTAATGAGTCAGCCATATTGGATTAAAGTACATCCACATTCAGGTTGGCATCACCTTAAACTAACAACATTTTAAAGTTTCCTATTTACAAATGGGTTCACATCCACAGGGCTGAGAGTTAGGACTTGAAATGTCTTTTGTGGGGGGCATGATTCAATTCCCAAGAGTGAGTGAAACTCAGGATAACTTGACAAAATGGTACTGTGGATAAAGCGAGAGAGAAATTTAAAAGTAGGTTGCATGAGATTGTTTTCTAAGTGCAATGAGGTATTGTGTATTGAAAGTCATCTAGTTATGAATATTTTGCTTCTCAATAAGGGTCTGATAGGAAAAGGTTCTTGGGGGATCCAAGAAAAAATTCAGCAGGAAGATGTTGGTCTTCTCTGTATTTAAAGATATGGCCAAGCCATTGAAATAGGTAAGTGAAGGCATCAAATGGAAGGCAAGATGAGGGAAGCAGCAGCAGAATAATAATAAAAAAGTAGAATGAGAGAATGAGAGCATGAGAAATAGGGAAAAATAAAAAGATTCCCTGTTAACCTTAAGCAGAACTCCTAGCTCCTTGGCACCTACACTTCTTGGAGATCTTGCCTGTTGTCCTGCTGAAACCGTAGAGCTTCTCTCCCTCAATATTTTCCCTCAATATTTTACCTGAAGCCCAAGTGCCTATACATTTGGCAGTTCAAATTCCCACTTTCAATTTTTGGTAACCAGACTGTCTAACCTTGCACCTATCCTTCAAGTCCCATAATGATCTTGTTACCAGATTTTGTCTAGGTTCTTGACTATGCTGCATAAATGAACTTCAGGAGCATGTAAGGTTAGTTAGGCCAGTAGTTTATTAAGGTAGAGAGGGAAAAAAAATGGGAGAAAATAATAGATTATAGGTCCCAGGTAGAAAGGAAGGGACTGAAGAGTGAAAAAGAGGACCAATTTACAGACTACAATAGGCTATTATAGATTATAAATGCCCAGGTTTTACTTACATGTTGATCCACGTGGGGGGGGGGCGTGGCAAGAGCAGATCACAGAAGGCAAGAGAGCTAGTCAGCCTTTGCTCCTGCTTTTTTGTTGGTTTGTTTATTTAGTTATTTATTTATTTTTATATTTTAAAAGATGTTTAGATTAAATAAATGTGACACAAAAATTACAAGGATTCCCATGTTCCCCACCTGTCACACCTCCCATAACCTCCCACATATACATCTTACATTAGTGTGACACATCAGCTTCAATGAATATACACATCCTGGGGCTTTGTCACTAAGCATGGACCATAGTTCATATTGTAGACCACACTCTCTCCCACATAGTTCTGCATGTTATATGCTGATGTAAAATGGCCTATATCTAGTCGTTGTATAGTCACTCAGGATAATTCCCAAGACCCAAAAAAGCTCCTGTATTACAACTGCTTTTCCCTCTCCCTGACCCGAAAGCATCCAGGGGCCACTGGCTTCACCTCAATGTTGTAATTTCTTCCATTGCTTGAATCACAATATGTCTACAACAGAATACCTGTAAGTCCACTCTAATCCATAGCTCTTCCCCCAATCCAGTGGAGTCTGGAATGATGATGTCCACTCCACCTCCAAGTGAGAGGGGCATATATCTCATGGAAGAGATGGATGGGATTATCCTGCCTGCAGTTGCAGACTCTCTCCATTCCCTGGGATGGCCGTTGTCCATCATCATCTCCTCACCAGGTGAACTGGGTGAGTCCATTGAGCTGTAGAGTAGGAGTTGCAGCTCCACCGAGATTCCAGGCCCAGCTGGCACATGGGCAGGCCAGAGGCTCCAGTCTCTGGAAGTACACCTACAAACTCCAACTCCACATATAGGTTTGAATAGAAGGGACTGATGGACCATGTGCAGGGAGGACTTATTTGAGTCCAACTCTGTCACTCACAGGAGCAAAGAATCCAAAGTATAGCCCAATGATAAGGCATTAATCTCTGGAGTTATCCCCCATTATATAGGACTTGGGTGTCTCCAGAGCCCTCAGGAGCCTCTCTGTGTGGGGTGACATCCACTTTCATGTTCTATGAGATCCTACTGAAGTGTGCATAAGCGTTACCTCTGGAATGATCTCCTGACTCTCTTTGAAGTCTCTTAGCCATATGAACTCATCTGTCTTTACCTTTTCCCCCTTTTACTCAAGCTTTTTTTCCAGTCGTATTGCCAGTTGGCACTTGGTAGTAATCCCTCATTGCCAGGGAGGCTCATCACCGGGAGTCATGTCCCACGCTGGGGAGAAGGTAATGCATTCATATGCTGAGTTTGGCTTAGAGAGAGGCCACATTTGAGCAACAAGGAGGCTCTCAGGTGGCAACTCTTAGGCACCCCATAACCGTAGGCCAAGTTTCAATTACAAGACCATAGACTCTTAAGGCTAGTCATCATTAACAAGAACCCATTAGTGGAATATCTTCTTTGCTAGACACTGCCTCTGCACTCAGGGGACTGTTGCTGCTCCCTTGGAGAATGTGGCATAGCTCTCCAGACTGGGAATTCAGTATTCTCTCATTTATTGAGTGATTCTCCACCCACTGTGACCATGCCCCATCACTTCATCATTTCAACAATTTTATACATCTTTCATGTATATTCAGGTGAATTTCCTTCAATGAAACCCCCATCCCAGACACCCCCCACCAATGATCCTCTCTTGCCCCCGTTGTAACCCTTCCTTGATCTAAAGCTACCTTGAGGATGAAGCCCATATAATTGCCAAATACAATTAATAGGAAAATGAAATAATAATTATAAGTTTAAATGTAAGAGACAAAATACAATGAAACAAACAAAAAAAAAAAACAGTAAAAATAAAATGAAATTAAAGGATTGGGATATTCAGAAATGGGGAAAAAAACAAAAAAATATTTAATTTTATTTAAACATTTTTCCTTTTATCACTGTTGTTATCAGGTGTCCGGTCTATAGCATGGCACCTTCCCCTTCTCACTCCCCAGTGTCTTCCAAATTTTCATTTAATTTTCAAGGATGTTTTAGTTCACAGCAAAGTCACCTACAGAATACTAGAGACTCTCATATACCCAAACTCCTCCCCCTTTCCTCATCCCATATTAAAATTTTTTTATGCAGATGGTAGCATTGTTATAACTAGTGAAACATAGCTACTAAGCATTGTCAATGGTTTACAGTATACTTTACAATTAAGATGGTACAGTTTAATAATTTTGATGATATTTACCATCTCCTGTGTCCATCACTGTAAGGTAATGAAAAACATTTCCTCTGACCACTAAATACCCCATGTTTGATCTTTTCTGTTCCTTCTTCCCCATCGCCCTGGGGCACATGACACCACCCTGTATTGACTCATTGGATGACAAGATTCATAGTTACATGAAACAAGAGGTTTTGACATGCTGATTGTCCTCCCCTATTAGGATCCACCCTTGCTCATAAGACACACCCACCTGTCTGGTTCTAGGAGAATCGGTACTCCCAAAGATGGGGTCCATCTCTTTCCCACTCACCGTGTGGGTCTCTACTCCACGACACAACACATTATGACAGGATGAACACTCATACACTCCCCAGAAGCCTACTCCAGATTCTCCCCATCCTGAATGCCCCCCCAACCTACACCTAAACCAGTAACACTACCTTGTCATATTGCAATGAGCATTCCCACTCCTGAATTTCAACCTCATACCCACAAATCCCATGTTGACCTGGTTCCTCTCCCATCTATCCCCCGAGTATCCTGGGTATTCTAACCTGCACTTCCTAATCTACCCACCTGCCAACCCTGCACCACCAAATCCAGTAATATCAATACCACTTGTCCTGTCCTTCAATATACAATACTCTTATCAGTTTACCACAGATTATGTCCGTATGGGTGATGGCTCACAAACTTCTCCTCTCTTTCTCTCTCTTCATAACCTATTTTACAGACAATGGTTCTGAGACTGCTCACTTTCCTCATTTCAAATCAGTGAGGTCATGTATTTTTCATCCTTCAATGCCTGGCTTGCTTCACTCAACATAAGGTCTTCAAGATTCATCCATGTTAGTCCGTGTGTTAGCACTTTATTCCTTCTTACAGCTGAGTAATATTCCATTGTATGTACGAACCACATTTTGTTTATCCATTCATCTGTTGATGGGCACTGGAGCTGATTCCAACTTTTGGCAATAATGAACAATGCTGCTATGAACATTGGTGTGCATATATCTGTTCATGTCTTTGATTTCAATTCTTCTGGGTATATACCCAGCAGTGGAGTCGCTGGATCATACAGAAGATCTATTAATAGTTTTCTGAGGAACCGCCAAATTGTCTGCCACAGTGGCTGGACCATTCCACCATCCAATCAGCAGTGGATGAGGGTTCCTATACCTCCACATCTTCTCCAACACTAATAGTCTGCTGTTTTTTAATAGCTCCATTCAGATGGGTGTAAGATGGTATCTCATTGTAGTTTTGATTTGCATTTCCCTAATAGCTTGCGAAGTTGATCATTTTTCATGTGCTTTTTAGTCATTTGTATTTCTTCCTTGGAGAAGTGTCTTTTCAGGTCACTTGCCCATTTTTTAAATGGGTTGTTTGCCTTTTTATTTTTGAGGTGAAGGATTTCTTTAAATAAACAGGACATTAGTTTCCTATCAGATATATAATTGCCAAATATTTTCTCCCATTGGGTAGGTTGCCTTTTTTTTTTTCTTAATAACATCCTTTGAGGTGCAGAAGACTTTAATTTTGAGGAGATCCCATTTATTTTTTCTTTTGCTACTCGTGCTTTGGGTGTGAAGTTCATAAAAGCATTTTCTATTACAAGGTCCTGTAGATGCTTCCCTATATAATCTTTCAAGGTCTTTATGGTCTTGGCTCTTATATATAGATCTTTGTACATCTTGAGTTGATTTTTGTATAAGGTGTGAGATGGTATTCCTCTCTCATTCTTTTGGATATGGATATCCAGTTCTCCAAGCACCACTTATTTTTTTTTAATTTATTTTTATTTTGGGTAAAAATCAAAATTCTCACAATACATACAAACATTTGCAAAATGACATATAAATATATATGCATATATGTGTATTTGCTTACAAAAATGTTATATATATATATATATATATATATATATATATATATATATATATATACACATATATTTTAAGAGGTGCTTAGATTACCCAAAATATTACACGGAACCCACTGTGATTCCCATGTTGCCCACCTCCCACACCACAAAGTGCTAACACATGGAATAACGTGGATGAATCTTGAAGACCTTATGTTGAGTGAAGCAAGCCAGGCACTGAAGGATGAACAGTATATGACCTCACTGATATGAACTGAGGAAAGTGAGCAGTCTCTGAGAACCATTGTCTGAAAGATAGGTTAACAAGTGAGAGTAAGAGAAGAGCAAGCACCACTTATTAAAGAGGCCATTCTCCCCCAATTGAGTGGGCTTGGTGATCTTGTTGAATATCAGATGCCTGTGTATGTGAGGATCTACATCAGAACTCTCATCCCAGTTCTATTGGTCAGTATGTCTATCCTTGTGCCAATACCATGCAGTTTTGAGCACTGTAGTTTTGTAGTATGTTTTAAAATCAGGTAGTGTGATATGTCCAACTTCATTTTTCTTTTTCAATATGCCTTTGGTGATTCATGGCCTCTTAACTTTCTAAATATATTTTGTAGTTAGTATTTCCAGTTCCTTAAAAAATACAGTGTTGATTTTTATTGGAATTGCATTAAATCTGTAGATTAGTTTGGGTAGGATAGACATCTTTTTTTTTTTTTAAAGATTTTATTTTTTATTCATTTTCCCCCCCTTGCTGCTTGTGCTCGCTGGGTCAGCTAACCACGCCGTGCGGGCGGGCTTGCCTTCACCAGGAGGCCCCGGGAACCGAACCCGGGGCCTCCCATATGGTAAACGGGAGCCCTACTGATTGAGCCACAGCCGCTTCCCTAGGATAGACATCTTGATGATGTTTTGTATTCTTATCCATGAACAGGGAATATTCTTCCATTTATTTAAGTCTTCTTTGATATCCTTTAACAGTGTTGTGTAGTTTTCTGTATATAAATCTTTTGCATCTTTAGTTAAATTTATTCCTACGTATTTGATCCTTTTAGTTACTATTGTAAATAGTATTTTTTTTCTTGATTTCCTCCTCAGATTGCTCATTATTGGTGTAGAGAAATGCTACTGATTTTTGAGCATTGATCTTATACCCTGCGACATTACTGAACTCCTTTATAATGTCTAGAATCTTTATTGTAGATTTCTCAGGGCTTTCTACATATAGGATCATGACGTCTGCAAATTAGGAAATTTTTACTTCTTCTTTTCCAATTTGGATGCCTTTTATATTTTTTCTTGCCTCAGTGCTTGAGCAAGTACTTCTAAGACAATATTAAATAAGAGTGGTGATAGTGGGCATCTTTGTCTTGTTCCCAATCTCAGAGGGAAGGCTTTTAGGATTTCACCATTGAAGATGATGTTAGCTTTGGGTTTTTCATATATACCCTTTATCATATTCAGAAAGTTTCCTTCTTTTTCTTTTTATTTTTCTTTTTTTTTTTTTATTATGGGTAAAAATCAAAATTCTCACAATACATACAAACATTTGCAAAATAATATATAAATATATATGCATATATGTGTATTTGCTTACAAAAATGTTATTTATATATATATATATATACATATATTTTAAGAGGTGCCTAGATTACCTAAAATGTTACACGGATCCCACTGGGATTCCCATTTTGCCCACCTCCCACACCTCCCACCACATCCCACACAAACATCTCCCACAGTGTGGCCCACCAACCTCAATGAACTTACACATCCTGGAACCTTGCCACCAACCATAGACCACAGTTCACACTGTAGACCACACTCTCTCCCACTCAGTTCTGAGTGGTGTGTACTGATTTAAAATGGCCTACATCCATTGCCACAACAGTACTCAGGACAACCTCCAACTCCCAAAGAAGCCCCTGTATTTCAACTGCTCATCCCCTCCCTACCCAAAAACTGTCAAGTGGCCACTGGCTCCACCTCATTGTTATTCTATTCCTATGTTTTGCCGTGTTTTTGTCAGGAAAGAGTTCTGTATTCTGCCAAATGCTTTTTCTGCATCTATAGAGATGATCATGTGATTTTTTTTTCATTCAATCTGTTTATGTGGTTTATTACATTGATTGATTTTCTTATATTGAACCATCCTTGCATACCCGGGATGAAACCCACTTGGTCATGGTGCATAATTCTTTCAATATGTTGTTGAATGCGATTAGCAAGTATTTTGTTGAGGATTTTAGCATCTGGTTCATTAGAGAAATTGGTCTGTAATTTTCCTTTCTTTTGGTATCTTTGTTTGGCTTTGGTATTAGGATAATGCTGGCATCATAGAATTAGTTAGGCAATATTCCTCTACTTCAATTTTTTGGAAGAGCTTAAGCAGGATTGGTGTTAGCTCTTTCCAGAATGTTTGGTAGAATTCAGCTGTGAAGCCATCTGGTCCTGGGCTCTTCTTTGTTGGGAGGATTTGATGACTGAGTCTATCTCTTTACTTGTAATTGGACTATTGAGGTAATCAATTTCTTCTTTTGTCTATGTAGGCTGTTTGTGAGTTTCTAGAAAATTGTCCATTTCCTCTAAATTATCATTCTTGTTGGCATATTATTTTTCAAAGTATCCTCTTATGATATTCTTTATTTCCATGGGATCAGTAGTGATGTCCCTTTTCTCATTCATTATTTTGAGAATTTGCATCTGCTCTCTCTTTTTCTTTGTTAGCCTGGCTAAGGGTTTGATCTTCTCGAGGAACCAGCTTTTGGTTTTGTTTATTATTTCTAGTGCTTTCTTATTCTCTATTTCATTTATTTCTGCTCTAATCTTTGTTATTTCCTCCTTTCTACTTCCTTTAGGTTTAGTTTGTTGTTGTTGTTTTTCAATTCCTCCAAGTGTGCATTTAGGTCTTCAATTTTACCCCTTTCTTCTTTTTTAATATATGTATTTATGGCTATGAACTTCTCTCTCAGGACATCTTTGGCTACATACCATAGGTTTTGATATGTTTTGTTGTCATTTTCATTCGTTTCAAGGTAGTTACTGATTTCTTTTGAGATTTCCTTCTTGACCCACTGTTTGTCTATGTTTGTGTTGTTTAACTTCCATATCTTTGTGCCTAATCTTTTTCTCTGGCCCTTAGTGATTTCCAATTTCATTCCATTTTGGTCAGAGAAATTACTTTGTATAATCTCAATCTTTCTGAATTCATTGAGAGTTTTTCTGTGGCTTAACATGTGGTCTATCTTGGAGTATGATCCATGTGCACTCGAGAAGAGTGTATATCCCACAGTATTTGGATGTAGCATTCTGCATATGTCTATTAGGTCCACATTCTCTAATATATTGTTCAGAGTCTTTGTTTCTTTATTGTGTCTCTGTCTAGATATTCTGTCTAATGTTGTTAATGGTGTATTAAAGTCCCCCACTATAATTGTAGAGGCATTTATTTCTCCACTTAGTTTTTCCAGAGTTTACCTCATGTATTTTGAGGCACCCCGATTAGATGCTTATATGTTTATGATTGTTCTCTATTCTTGAGAGATTACCCTTTTACTAATATATAGTGTCCGTCTTTGTCTCTTACAATAGTTTTGCATTTAAAGTCTATTTTGTCTGATATTAGGATAGCTAATCCTGCCCTTTTTTGTCTATTATTTGCTTGTAAAATTGTTTTCCAGCCTTTCACTTTCAGCCTCCTTGAATCCCTGGGTTGAAGGTGGGTTTCCTGAAGACAGCATATAGATGAATCATATTTCCTTATCAATTCTGCCAATCTGTGTCTCTTGACTGGTGAGTTTAATCCATTAACATTCAGTGTTATTGCTCGCAATGTATTTCTTACTTCAGCCATATTTTCTTTGAGTTAATGTATGTCATATGTTGTTTTCATTTCTCTTTTTGTCTTTTTAACGGTTCTTTCACTCTCCTCCAACTCTCTCTCCCCTATTTTTCCTTCAACTTGTAGAACTTCCTTTAGTATTTTTTGAAGTG
>JAKSZT010054500.1:1354022-1476192 GCA_026826555.1 Tolypeutes matacus | reverse complement strand
AGAAGGCTAGAATTATGAGGAGGTAGAGAAATAGTAGAGAAAGGTCTGAAAGGAAAAAGTTAATACTAATAAAAAATAAAAAAAATTAAAAAAAAAAGAAAAAAGAAGAAGGAAACAAGGGGGGTCAATGATACCCCTAGGGTCCAAGTGGATCCTTCCTGCCTACTTGTGTTTATCAATGAATTTCCCCACAGGGTTCTATATGTAGGTCCTGAAGCAGCTTTTAGCTATTAAACTAAATTAAAAAGAATTTATTTTTCAATTGTTGAGGTGACCTCACTTTTTTTTTTTTTTAGCCAAATGCAGGACCCAAAATAATTCCTCTTCTAGACCTACCCCCTTACGGAAGGGACCCTAGCTGGGCCCGTGGAAATTAATCAAGCACGTCCCACTTTCCGGACTGCCCAGGTTAGCTGAAACTCTGATGTTAGTCAGTGAAGATTGCTAAAGAGGGCGGATTCCGCCCCTTCCGGCGCCTAGCTCCAGCGTCACCGGGCTGCTCAGTAAATCAGTTTGAGTGCAGATTCGCGTCTGCTCTCAGCCTGGTGCTGCTTCAGTTCGGCTTATCTGCTCCCCAAAGCTATGGGGCGGTGCAGGCAGCCAGATCGATGTCTAAAAATATAAAATACCCTTCCCTGTCTTCCAACCGAACCCTCCCTTTTTTGGGAAGTGTCCCTTCCTCCTGGCTCCGCAGCGGCCCGGGTCTTATCCCTGGGTGGCTAGGGAGATCAGCTCCGTTCCCCGACCAAAATCCCCTCTCCGGTTCACCGGGTGCTGACTAGCTTTTTGCTCTGCTCACACAAGGTCCAAGGGGCGCCAGGCAGCCAGCTCCCCAGAAAATAAAACTTTTTTGCCCCCGCCCGCGGCTCCAAATGGCCGTTTTATTATTTATTTCCGTAACCGCGGGGCTCAGCCGCCTGTGCCAACCTCCACCGGCAGCCTCAAAACTCACGAATCTCCACCGTTCGGTCCACGCCGCCGGTCCGTGCAGATAGATGTTCCAAGCTTCTCACTCCACGCGTGCACAGCACAGACCCCCGGGCAGGACCCCGTCCACAATCCGCCTTGCTCTGGGAGCTTGCAGTGTGCGCCCTCCTACACCAACGCCATCTTGCCCCCTCGACTATCCTTAGCATTTCTGTGAACTCTTTGATCTTAATTGATGGCACATGAAGTTTCTTATTTTCCAGGAGAGATTTAGTAACCAATTTGGATATTGATCTCTATTCATACCTTTTATTGGCACAGCTGAGTTTAAACTAAAGTAAGTTTGGGGTATGTTTCCTCATTTTTTTTAAGGAGACATGACATGAGGTTTCTGGTCCTCAGATCTATCTGTCCTCCTCTTTTACATTGGTTTAACTGGAATTCAGGGACTTATACAGAGGCTGCTTTCAGCTAAACTGTGGCTATGTGGACCAGTAGTAGGCAAAATTTCTTTATTCTTGAGAAGACACTGCTATGGGGAGGTTTTTTTTTTTTTTTTTTTTTTTGCCCTTTTTTTTTAACTTTATTTTGTACATTTAATAATTGAAAACATAAGCAATTAAAAACTAAAAAGTAAACACAGATGAATAAATATATACATTTCTCAATTAAATGTAATGGATATATGTAAATTTTTTTCTTTTTTTTTGGTGAATCAAACAATATTTTACACAATATATTTGGTTCATATGGGGTGTTTAATGGTAGGCTAGAGACCATGCCCATTATTCTAAGAAGAATGAAGAAACACTTTTTAGCCGACTGATCTGGTGTCCCAGAGTCCAAGTCTGACTAAAACGTTCACCACTCCAAATAATTTGGAGCTGATACTCTGGTCTCAGGATCCTGAGAATTTAATCCAAAGCCTTGCCAACAGACATCCCTGTGGCCAACCTAGGTCTTGGGGGATGCCTGAAACCCTGAAGTTCAGACCAAAGTACCTAAGCCGGATTGCCCAAACTGAAGCATCTGAGATAAGCCTCAGAGGACGTTTGGCTGCCCTCTGAATGGAAGGACCCAAGGAATGGGGGCCATTTAGAGTTTATTGTTCTGGTTCTCAGCACCCCTAAATTCCAGGGTCCAAGACTGACTGCACTGTTACCCAGACGGAAGCTCCTGATATAAATCTCAAGGAATATTTGCCTACTCTCTGTATCAAAGTACCCAAGGCTTTCTAGGGCTTTGGGGGCATTCAGATTTACTTCTCTGGCTCCCACCACCCCAAGAATCACAGAGACCCTGCTGCTGGGCATTTCTGGGGCTGTTCTGGACTTGGGAGACAGACCAAATAGATCTCGGGGTCAAATAGATGAAGCTATTTGACCTTCATGAAGCTGCCAAGCTGAAAATTGTTCCTTCCTGGAGAAGGGGCAAAAAGCTTCTTCCTATTCTTACAAAGGTCTTAAAAAGCAGTCCTAGGAACTA
Organism: Tolypeutes matacus; assembly: GCA_026826555.1. Lineage (NCBI taxonomy): Eukaryota > Metazoa > Chordata > Mammalia > Cingulata > Chlamyphoridae > Tolypeutes > Tolypeutes matacus. The sequence goes on along the minus strand of JAKSZT010054500.1, from coordinate 1,473,780 downwards.
CAGTTTTCTTAGTTATATCAGCCATCAAAGGCCACAAAGTGATTAGGGATCAATTGTTCTACCTAACAGGCCTTGGGGCCTTGAGGCAATAACTTCCTCACCATTTTACAGTTTTTAAGATATACCAAAGCATTTTAACACAAACCTGTAATGAGAAATTCAGTAAGAGGAAGTAGGAAGATAAAACATGGGTAAAAGTTATTTATGGGAGGAGTCTTGGCCTGTGACCCCCCTGGGGAAGGGAATTCCCACAGCATCCATTTTTGGCCTTGCCCACCACCACCTTCCCACCACATCCCAGACCGTGTAGCTGGGTGTGCTCAATAGGAAGGCAGGCTTGCAAAGGCATGGACCCCTTGAGAAGTGCAAGCCCCCTGTCTCTGAGTCATTGCCCTGCCTAATAGGAGAGAGGAGGGGAGAAGGCAATGGTCGAGGGCAAAGCCACCTGGCTGTTAAAAGGGCTTGAAAAACGAGGGCTGCATCACCTGGCACTTGCTCTGCTAGGGGACTTCTGACTTGGCAGGGCCCTGCTTTGAGCCCCTGTCCTGTACTCCAACCCTCTTGGCCAGGGTCAGATCTCATAAGCCAGGGTGCATGGGATGGATGAAGAGAGTTCCTGTGCCCTGGCTTCTTCCCTCCCATGATTACATCCATTCTGTGGGGGATTGTAGGTGAACCCGTTTAAAATGGATAACTAAATGAAGGCATTAAACAGGCTGTAGGCCATAGTTTCACTCACCAATATCTCCTGGCTGGCACTCACCAAATATGTTACTGGATCTTGTCTAGGTTCTTGACTATGCTACAGAAATGAATTTCAAGAGCATGTCAGGTTAGTTAGGCCAGTAATTTATTAAGGTAGGGAGGGAAGAGAAATTGGAGAAAATAACAGCTCATAGGTCCCAGGAAGAGAGTAAGGGGCTGAAGAGTGATAAAAAGGACTAATTTACAGACTACAATTTCCTCTTATAGATTATAAATGCCCAGGTTTTATTTGTGTGTTGATCCATGTGTGAAGGGCACTGTGAGAGCAGGGCACAGAAGGCAAGAGAGCTATTTGATCTTTGTGCCTGCTTTTTGAACCATTAATTATTCCACCCCTTTACTAATGGCATGAGAAAAGTCCCAAGTGTTTGCCATTTTGATTGATTACCCCACCCATCAACCCCACAGGATGGCTCTATTATAAGGTTCCTGGAGACTATCCATGGCTTCTCCTGCCTTCCAGAGGAAATCTCATTGTGGTTGACAGAATCTTGTGAGGGTCTTCCAGCAGCCATCTTGGAGTATTGCTATCCATGTAGACTTCTTGCCAGGTTCCAGATTCATCTATTGGCTTCCTATCTTACTAGCCTGCTTCAATCTCATATTCTGTGTAATTTTTTTTTCTTCTTTGGTGACCCCGACGTGACATGAATCTGTGTAATTTTAAAGGGTTTATGTTTATTTGCAAAGGGCCATCAAGCATTCTAATCTTCCAAAGAGGAGAGATGAAGAAAATAATGACAGGACCTAAGAAAATCAACAAATATGCTAAAACCTCAACCCTCTAATTGCTTTACAGTCTTGAACAGCTTTCAATATTTTAAAAGAGAAAAAAAAAGAACTTTGAAGTTGTTTGGAATTAAAAGAACAGATTCTTCTAGGCTAATGTTGAAAGAGAATGTAATAAGTTCAAGTATCTTGAAATTAATATTGGGAAAGTTTGGCGATACTTTAAAGAACTATTAAAATAAATCTCCCACAGTGTATATCTATAGAAATAAGTGACAGGAATTGAAGCAGCTTAGCAGGTACTAATATACTCATATTAAACATTTTAGTTAGGATTTTTTTGGTTTGTTTGTTTTGCAAATCAGCTTAATTGCCATAGAAAAGAAGCAAAAAAAGCCACAACTTGATTATCAAAGTATTTAATTCATCTGGTCACCCAAGGGCACCATTTGTGTAATTGCTCTGCTCTCTAAGAAACTGGAATATTCTATTTTAAAGTCACCACAAATTCAACAAATAATTGTGGCCAATTTTATATGCATAGTTGTATTAGTCAGTCAAAGGGGTGCTGATACAAAATACCAGAAGGTGATTGGTCTTTATAAAAGGTATTTATTTGGGGTAGAAGTCCACAGTTACCAGGCCATAAAGCGTAAGTTTCTTCCCTCACCACAGTCCATTGCTACATGTTGGAGCAAGACAGCTGCTGACATTTGCCAGGGTTCAGGTTTCTTGGGTTCCTCTTTTTCTGGGACTGCGTTCTCCCTGGCCTTAGCTCCTCTGTTTCTTCCACAAGGTCAGCTGTAGACTATGAGGCTTTCTATGCTTTGCTTCTCTCCACAAGGCCAGCTGTGAAACTGTCAGGTGAACGGCTCGTCTCTATCCTGGGGCCTTCTTTCTTTCTTCACAACCAAGCTCCTCCATCTCCTCACCTCCCCGGTCTCCAGCGTCAAAACTCCAACCTCAGAACTACTACCTCTGTCCTTTCCCTTGCCTTTTTTTTTTAAATGTATATTTATTATTATATATATTTTTAAAGATACTTAGATTACATAAGTGTTACACAAAAACTATAGGGATTCCCCTATGCCCCACTTCCCACACCTCCCACACACTCCCACATAAACATCCTTCATTAGTGTGGCACATTCATTGCAATTGATAAAAGCATCCTGGGGCTTTGCCATTAAGCATGGACCATAGTTCACACTGTAGTATACATTCTATCCCACATAGTTCTGCATGTTATGTGATGATATAAAATGGCCTATATCTGTCATTGCAGTGTCATTCAGGAAGATTCCCAAGTCCCAAAAAAGCCCCCATATTACAACTGTTTTTCCCTCTCCCTGCACCCAGAGCCTCCAGTAGTCACTGGCTCTACATCAGTGTTGTACTTTCTTCCATTGCTAAAATCACAATATTTCTATAGTAAAATACCAGTAAGTACACTCTAGTCCATAGTTCTTTCCCCAATCCTGAGGGTTCCGGGATGGTGATGTCCACTCAACATCTAATTGAGAGAGGGCTTATATCCCGTGGAGAAGATAGATAGGACTATCTTGCTTGCAGTTGCAGACTCTCTCTGTTCCTTTGGATGGTCGCTGTCCATCATCATCTTTTTCTTAATAGTCCTGGGTGAGTCCAATGAGCTGTGGAGTAGGTGTTGCAACACTGAGGTTCCGTGCCCAGCTGGCACATGGACAGCCCAAGACTCATGTCTCTTTTATGTACACCTACAAACTACAACACCAACTATAGTTTTAAATAGAAGGGATAGATGAGTCATGTGTAAGGAAGACATAATTGAGTCCAACTCTGTCACTCTCAGGAGCATAAACTCCAAAGTAGGAACCACTGGCAAGGCACCAAACTCCAGAGCTATTAGCACTGACCAAAGGACCTGGGTGTTTTCAGACGAAAGGCAAAATGTCACAAATTTTTTTTAAAAATATTTTTCATTACTTTTTAATATCCCAATCTTTTAATTTAATTTAATTTTTTATTTTTTATATTTAAACATCATTATTATTTCATTTTCCTATTCATTTTATTTGGTTATTTTAATGGCTTCATTTTTCTTTTTTTAAATTTATTTATTTTTTATTGTGGGTAAAAATAAAAATTTTCACAATACATACCAATATTTGTAAAATGATATATAAATATATATGCATATATGTGCATTTGCTTACAAAAATGTTATTTATATATATATAAATATATTTTAAGAGGTGCTTAGATTACCTAAAATATTACACGGAACCCACTGGGATTCCCAAGTTGCCCACCTCCCACACCTCCCACCACATCCCACACAAACATCTCCCACAAGTGTGGCCCACCACCCTCAATGGACTTACATATGCTTGGGCCTTGCCACCAACCATAGACCATGGTTCACATCGTAGATCACACTCTCTCCCACAAAGTTCTGAGTGGTGTGTGCTGATTTAAAATGGCCTAGATCCGTTGACACAATGGTACTCAGGACAACCTCCAAATCCCAAAGAAGCCCCTGTATTTCAACTGCTCGTCCCCTCCTTGCCCCAAAAGTGTCAAGTGGCCACTGGCTCCACCTCATTGTTATAATTTCTTCCATTGTTAGAATCACCATATGTGTACAACCGAATACCATCAAGTCCACTCTAGTCCATAGTTCTTCCTCCAATCATGAGGGGACTGGGATGGTGATGTCCACTGCACCTCCAAGTGAGAGAGGGCTTATATCCCATGGATATGGTGGGTGGGATGATCCTGCCTGCAGATGCAGGCCCTCTCCATTCCCTGGGATGGCCATTGCCCATCGTTGTCTCCTTGCCAGGTGACTTGGGTCCATTGAGCTGTAGGGTAGAAGTTGCAGCTCCACCGAGATTCCATGCACACCTGGCACATAGGTAGGCCAGAGGCTCCAGTCTCTGGAAGTATACCTAAAAACTCCAGCATCACATATAGGTTTGAATAGAAGGGACTGATGGACCATGTGCAGGGAGGACTTATTTGAGTCCAATTCTGTCACTCTCAGGAGCACAGATTCCAAAATAGAGCCCACTGATAAGGCATCAGTCTGTGGGTCTATCCCCCCTGAATTAGGACCTGGGTATCTCCAGAGCTCTCAGGAGCCCCTCTGTGTGTGGTGATAGGCACTTAGATGTTTGATGAGCTCCTACTGAGGTGTGCATAAGAGTTACCTCTGGGATGAACTCCCGACTCTCTTTGAAGTCTCTTAGCCACTTGAAATCATTTGTATTTACCTTTTCCACCTTTGTTCAAGGTCTTTTTCCAGTTGTGTTGCCAGTTGGCACTTGGTATTAATCCCTCATTACCAGGGAGGCTCATCCCAGGGAGTTTTGTCCCACGTTGGGGGGAAGGTAATGCAATCATATGCTGAGTTTGGCTTAGAGAGAGGCTACATTTGAGCAACAAGGAGGCTCTTAGGTGGCAACCGTTAGGCACCCCACAACTGCAGGCTAAGTCTCAGTTACAAGAGCAAAGACTCACAAGGGTAGTCATGAACAAAAAAAACACATCAGTGGGTCATCCTCTTTTGACAGACATTGTCCCTGCACTCAGAGGTCTATTGCTGCTCCCTTGGAGACTGTGGCAGAGCTCTCCAGGCTAGGAATTCAGATTCCCTCATTTATTGTGATTGTCCACCCATCGTGGCCATGCTCCATCTTTTGATCTTTTGAACAATTTTGTATATCTTTCATGTATATTCGCATGAACTAATTCCCATGAAACCCCCCATCCAGACACCCCCCACCAATAATCCTCTGCAGTATCCATTGTAACCCTTCTGTGATCCAAATCCTCCATGAACATGTAATCCATAAAATAATCAAATACACTTACTAGGAAAAAGAAACAACTATGATAAGCTTACATGCAAGAGACAAACATAAGGAAACTCAGGGGAAAAAAAAGAGAAAAAAAAAACAAATAAACAAAAAACAAAACAAAACAATATACAATTAGCGGATTGGGACATTCAAAAAATGGGCAAAAAAAGAAAAGGAAATGCCTTTAAATATATATATATTCTTTTTTTTTCCTTTCTCTTTTCTTTTCTTTCTTTCCTTTTATCACTGTGTTATCGGATGTCCAGTGTGCCTTGACACCTTCCCCCTCTCAATCCCCATTATTTCCCAATTTTTAATTTAATTTTCAAAGAAGTTTTAGGTCACAGAAAAGTCACAAACGGAGTGCCAGAGACTCCCAGATACCAAACCACTCCCCCTTCCCCACCCCCCCTCTTTTTTCTTTTGGATGTTAGCAATGTTATAACTGTTATACAGATAGCAAAATATAGCAACTAAACATTGTCAATGATTTACAGTATAGTTTACAATTTAGATGATACAGTTTAATAATATTGATGATATTTACCATGTCCTGTGTCCATTACTGTAAGGTAATGAAAAACCTTCCCCATGACCACTAAACACCCCATTAGATCTTGACTGTTCCCTTCACCCCAGCCCCTCAGGGCCCATGATACCACCCTATCCCAACCCATGGAATGTCAAGATTCACAGTTACATGCCCTGGGAATTTGAACCTGCCCTTCCTAATCCACCCACCCGGCAGTGCTGCACCACCAAACCCAGGAACACCACCACTCATCTGCCCCATTCCGCAACATGCAACCACACTCTATCCCTTTACCATAGATTATGTCCATATGGGTGATGGCTCAAAGCCTGCGATTCTCTTACTCTCCCTTGTTAACCTATCTTTCAGACAATGGTTTTCAGAGACTGCTCACTTTCCTCAGTTCAGATCATTAAGGTCATATACTGTTTTTTTTTTAAACTTTTTTAACTTTATTTTGTACATTTAATAATTGAAAACATAAACAATTAAAAACTAAAAAGTAAACACAGATGAATAAATATATACATTTCTCAAATATAATGGATACATATGAATTATTTTTTGAATCAAACAATATATTACACAATATATTTGGTTCATAGTAATGCATTCATACAGTATTTGTCCTTTTGTATCTGGCTTGTTTCACTCAACATAATGTCCTACAGGTGCATCCATGTTTCCATATACTTTATGACTTCATTTCTTCTTACAGCTGCATAATATTCCATCGTGTGAATAGACCACAGTTTGTTTATCCATTCATCTGTTGATGGACACCTGGGTTGTTTCCAACTTTTGGCAATGGTGAATAATGTGGCTATGAACATCGGTGTGCAGATGTCCGTTCTTGTCACTGCTCTCAGTTCTTCTGGGTATATACCCAGTAGTGGTATTGCAGGGTAAAATGGCAAGTCTATATTCAACTTCTTTAGGAACTGCCAAACAGTCCTCCATAGTGGTTGTACCATCCTGCATTCCGACCAACAGTGAAGAAGTGTTCCTATCTCTCCTCCTTCAGTGCTGGCTTGCTTCACTCAACATGAAGTCTTCAAGATTCATCCACGTTATTCCATGTGTTAGCACTTTGTTCCTTCTTACAGCTGAGTAATATTCCATTGTATGTATGTACCACATTTTGCTTATCCATTCATCTGTTGATGGGCACCGGGGCTGATTCCAACTTTTGACAATGGTGAAAAATGCTGCTATGAACATTGGTGTGCATATGTCTGTTTGTGTTTTTGCTTTCAGGACTTCTGGGTATATACCCAGCAGTGGAATTGCTGGATCATTCGGAAGATCTATTGCTAGTTTTCTGAGGAACCGCCAAACTGTCCTCCACAGTGGCTGGACCATACCGCAGTCCCACCAGCAGTGGATGAGGGTTCCTATTCCTCCACATCCTCTCCAACATTTAGTGTCTCCTGTTTTTTTAATAGCTGCCATTCTGATGGGTGTAGGATGGTATTTCATTGTAGTTTTGATTTGCATTTCCCAGGTAGCAAGTGATGTTGAGCATTTTTTCATGTGCTTTTTAGCCATTTGTATTTCTTCCTTGGAGAAGTGTCTTTTCAGGTCACTTGACCATTTTTTATATGGGCTGTTTGTCCTTTTATTTTCAAGGTGAAGGATTTCTTTATATATGCAGGATATTAGGCTCCTATCAGATATAAGGTTGCCAAATATTTTCTCCCATTGGTTAGGCAGCCTTTTTATTTTTTTAATAACAACCTTTGAGGTGCAGAAGTTTTTAAATTTGATGAGATGCCATTTATCAATTTTTTCTCTTGCTGGCATGCTTTGGCTTTGAAGTTCATGAAACCATTTCCTATTACAAGGTCCTGTAGATGCTTCCCTACATTATCTTCCAAGGTCTTTATGGTTTTGGCTCTTATATTCAGATCTTTGATTCATCTTGAGTTGATTTTTTTTTTTTTTTTGCTTCTACTGACAAACCTTTATTTTTTCCTGGTAAATATCATAGATCAAAAAATGTGCAGATAAAATCTGGACATCTATTTCAGAGAATCATTGTGCATATCTAAAACTGTGTGTGCATTTGAAGGTGAATATATTTTTTTATGGGTAAAAATCAAAATTTTCACAATACATACAAACATTTGCAAAATGATATATAAATATATATGCATATATGTGTATTTGCTTACAAAAATGTTGTTTATATATATATATATATATACATATATTTTAAGAGGTGCTTAGATTACCCAAAATATTACACAGAACCAACTGGGATTCCCATGTTGCCCACCTCCCACACTTCCCATCACATCCCACATAAACATCTCCCACAGTCTGGCCCACTACCCTCAATGAACTTACACATCCTGGAGCCTTGCCAACAACCATAGACCACAGTTCACACTGTAGACCACACTCTCTCCCACTCAGTTCTGAGTGGTGTGTGCTGATTTAAAATGGCCTACATCCGTTGCCACAACAGTATTCAGAACAACCTCCAACTCCCAAAGAAGCCACTGTATTTCAACTGCTCATCCCCTCCCTATGCCAAAAGTGTCAAGTGGCCACTGGCTCCACCTCATTGTTATGATTTCTTGCATTGCTAGAATCACCATATGTGAACAAGAGAATACCATCAAGTCCACTCTAGTCCATAGTTCTTCCCACAATCCTGAGGGGACTGGGATGGTGATGTCCACTCCAACTCCAAGTGAGAGAGGGCTTATATCCCATGGATATGGTGGGTGGGATGATCCTGCCTGCAGATGCAGACCCTCTCCATTCCCTGGGATGGCCATTTCTTATCATTGTCTACTCACCAGGTGACTTGGATGAGTCCATTGAGCTGTAGGGTAGGAGTTGCAGCTCCACCTAGATTTCATGAACACCTGGCACATAGGTAGGCGGGAGGCTCCAGTCTCTGGAAGTATACCTAAAAACTCCACCATCACATATAGGTTTGAATAGATGGGACTGGTGAACCATGTGAAGGGAGGACTTATTTGAGTCTAATTCTGTCACTCTCAGGAGCACAGATTCCAAAATAGAACCCACTGATAAGGCATCAATCTCTGGGGCTATCCCCCCTTATATAGGACCAGGGTGTCTCCGGAGCTCTCAGGAACCCCACTGAGTGGGGTGATAGGCACTTAGATGTTCTATGAGCTCCTACTGAGGTGTGCTTAAGAGTTACCTCTGGGATGACCTCCCGACTCTCTTTGAAGTCTCTTAGCCACTTGAACTCATTTGTCTTTACAATTTCTCCCTTTTATTCAAGGTCTTTTTCCAGTTGTGTTGCCAGTTGGCACTTGGGAAAAGTTTTCAACTAGCAATAATCATGCCTCGGATAAACCTCATTGGCTACGATACTGCCACTCTGCAAAGCTGCCAGTTGGCACTTGCTAATAATCCCTCGTTGCCAGGGAGGCTCATCCCCGGTAGTCATGTCCCATGTTGGGGAGAAGGTAATGCAATCATATGCTGAGTTTGGCTTAGAGAGAGGCCACATTTGAGCAACAAGGAGGCTCTCAGGTGGCAACCCTTAGGCACCCCACAACTGCAGGCTAAGTCTCATTTACAAGAGCAAAGACTCACAAGGGTAGTCATCAATTAAAAAAAAAAAATCAGTGGGTCATCCTATTTTGACAGGCACTGTCCCTACACTCAGAGGACTATTGTTGCTCCCTTGGAGACTGTGACAGAGCTCTCCAGGCTAGGAATTCAGATTCCCTCATTTATTGTGTCATTATCCACCCATCATGACCATGCCCCATCCCCTGATTCTTTGAATGATTTTGTATATCTTTCATGTATATTCGGATGAACCAATCCCCACGAAACCCACCCCCCAAAATCCCCTGCAGTACCCATTGTAACCCTTCTGTGATCCAAATCCTCCATGAACATTTTGTCCATAAAATAATCAAATACACTTACTAGGAAAAAGAAACAAGTGTGATAAGCGTACATGCAAGAGACATACATAACGAAACTCAGGGGAAAAAAAAAAAGAGAAGGAAAAAAAACAAATAATCAAACAAAGAACAAAAGAAAATAAAATATAATTAGTGGATTGGGACATTCAAAAAATGGGCAAAAAAGCAAAGGAAATGTCTTTAAAATATATATATATACTTCATTTTTATTTCCTTTCTCTCTTCTTTTTTCCCTTTTTTCCTTCCCTTTATCACTGTGTTATCGGATGTCTGGGGTGCCATGACACCTTCCTCCTCTCAATCCCCATTGTCTCCCAATTTTTCATTTAATTTTCAAAGAAGTTTTAGGTCACAGCAAAGTCACACACGGAGTGCGGGAGACTCCCAGATACCAAACCACCCCCCATTCCCCACCCCATATTAACTCCGCCCCCTTTTTTTTTGGTTGTTATCATTGTTATAACTGTTATGCAGATAGCAAAATATAGCAACTAAACATTGTCAGTGATTGAGAGTATAGTTTACAATTTAGATGATACAGTTTAATAATTTTGATGATATTTATCATGTCCTGTGTCCGTTACTGTAAGGTAATGAAAAACCTTCCCCATGACCATCAAACAACCCATTAGTTCTTGACAGTTCCCTTCTCCCCAGCCACCCAGGGACCATGATAACCCCCTCTCCCAACCCATGGAATGTCAAGATTCACAGTTACATGCCCTGGGGATTTGAACCAGCCCTTCCTAATCCACCCACCCCCCAGTGCTGCACCACAAAGCCAGGAACACCACCACTCATCTGCCCCATCCCCCAACATGCAACCACACTCTATCCCTTTACCATAGATTATGTCCATATGGGTGATGGCTCAAAGCCTGCTCTTCTCTTACTCTCCTTTGTTAACCTATCTTTCAGACAATGGTTCTCAGAGACTGCTCAGTTTCCTCAGTTCAGATCAGTGAGGTCATATACTGTTCATCCTTCAGTGCCTGGCTTGCTTCACTCAACATAAGGTCTTCAAGATTCATCCACATTATTCCATGTGTTAGCACTTTGTTCCTTCTTACAGCTGAGTAATATTCCATTGTATGTATGTGCCACATTTTGCTTATCCATTCGTCTGTTGATGGGCACTGGGGCTGATTCCAACTTTTGACAATGGTGAACAATGCCACTATGAACATTGGTGTGCATGTATCTGTTTGTATTTTTGTTTTCAGTTCTCCTGGGAATATACCCAGCAGTGGAATTGCTGGATCATACGGAAGATCTATTGCTAGATTTCTGAGGAACCGCCAAACTGTCCTCCACAGTGGCTGGACCATACCACAGTCCCACCAGCAGTGGATGAGGGTTCCTATTCCTCCACATCCTCTCCAACATTTAGTGTCTCCTGTTTTTTGAATAGCTGCCATTCTGATGGGTGTAAGATGGTATCTCATTGTAGTTTTGATTTGCATTTCCCTGATAGCAAGTGATGTTGAGCATTTTTTCATGTGCTTTTTAGCCATTTGTATTTCTTCCTTGGAGAAGTGTCTTTTCAGGTCACTTGCCCATTTTTTATATGGGTTGTGTGTCCTTTTATTTTCGAGGTGAAGGATTTCTTTATATATGCAGGGTATTAGGCTCCTATCAGATATATGGTTGCCGAATATTTTTTCCCATTGCGTAGGTTGCCTTTTTATTTTCTTAATAACATCCTTAGAGGTGCAGAAGTTTTTAATTTTGAGGAGATCCCATTTATCAATTTTTTCTCTTGCTGCTCGTGCTTTGGCTGTGAAGTTCATGAAACCATTTCCTATTACAAGTTCCTGTAGATGCTTCCCTACATTATCTTCCAAGGTTTTTATGGTTTTGGCTCTTATATTTCGATCTTTGATCCATCTTGAGTTGATTTTTGTATAAGGTGTGAGATGGTATTCTTCTCTCATTCTTTTGCATATGGATATCCAGTTCTCCAAGCACCACTTGTTAAAGAGGCCACTCTCTCCCAACTGAGTGGGTTTCGTGGCCTTGTCAAATATCAGATGACTGTATATGTGAGGATCTATATCAGAGCTCTCAATCCGGTTCCATTGGTCAGTAGGTCTATCCTTGTGCCAATACCACACAGTTTTGATCACTGTAACTTTATAGTATGTTTTAAAGTCAGGTAGTGTGATACCTCCAACTTCATTTTTCGTTTTCAATATATCTTTGGCAATTCGGGGCCTCTTGCCTCTCCAAATATATTTTGTGGTTAGATTTTCCAGTTCCTTAAAAAATATAGTGTTGACTTTTATTGGGATTGCATTAAATCTGTAGATTAGTTTGGGTAGGATAGACATCTTGATGATGTTTAGTCTTCCCATCCATGAATAGGGAATATTTTTCCATTTATTTAAATCTTGTTTGATTTCCTTTAACAGTGTTGTGTATTTTTCCGTATATAAGTCCTTTACATCTTTAGTTAAATTTATTCCTAAGTATTTGATTCTTTTGTTTACTATTGTAAATAGTATTTTTTTCCTGATTTCCTCCTCAGTTTGCTGGTTATTGGTGTACAGAAATGCTACTGCTTTTTGAGCATTGATCTTATAGCTTGCAACATTACTGAACTCCTTTATAAGTTCTAGAAGCCTTGTTGTCGATTTCTCAGGGCTTTCTATGTATAAGATCATGTCATCTGCAAATAATGAAATTTTTACTTCTTCTTTTCCAATCTGGATGCCTTTTATGTCCTTTTCTTGTCTCACTGCTCGTGCAAGTACTTCTAAGACAATGTTAAATAGGAGTGGTGATAGCGGGCATCCTTGTCTTGTTCCTGATCTCAGAGGGATGGCTTTTAGGATTTCACCATTGAAAATGATGTTAGCTTTGGGTTTTTCATATATACCCTTTATCATTTTCAGAAAGTTTCCATCTATTCCTATCTTTTGTAGTGTTTTTATGAGGAAAGAGTGCTTTATTTTGTCAAATGCTTTTTCGGCATCTATAGAGATGATCATGTGATTTTTTTCTTTCAGTTTGTTTATGTGTGTATTACATTGATTGATTTTCTTATATTGAGCCATCCTTGCATACCTGGGATGAAACTCACTTGGTCATGGTGTATAATCCTTTTGATATGTTTTTGAATGCGATGAGCAAATATTTTGTTAAGGATTTTAGCATCTAGGTTAACTAGAGAAATTGGTCTGTAATTTTCCTTTCTTCTGGTATCTTTATTTGGTTTTGGTATTAGGGTAATGTTGGCATCATAGAATGAGTTAGGTAATATTCCTTCTACTTCTATTTTTTGGAAGAGCTTAAGTAGAATTGGTGTTAGCTCTTTCCGGAATGTTTGGTAGAATTCTGCTCTGAAGCCATCTGGTCCTGGACTCTTCTTAGTTGGGAGGTTTTTAATGACTGAGTCTATCTCTTTACTTGTAATTGGGCTGTTGAGTTCATCTATTTCTTCTTTCATCAATGTCGGCTGTTTGTGGGTTTCTAGAAACTTGTCCATTTCCTCTAAATTGTCATTCTTGTTGGCATATAATTTTTCAAAGTATCCTCTTATGATACTCTTTATTTCTGTGGGGTCAGTAGTGATATCACCTTGCTCATTCCTTATTTTATGTATTTGCATCTGTTCTCTCTTTTTCTTTGTTAGTCTGGCTAAGGGTTTGTCAATTTTGTTGATATTCTCGAAGAACCAGCTTTTGGTTTTGTTTATTGTTTCCAGTGCTTTCTTATTCTCTATTTCATTTAGTTCTGCTCTAATCATTGTTATTTCCTGTTTTCTAATTCCTTTAGTTTTAGTTTGTTGTTGTTTTTCCAATTCCTCCAAGTGTGCAGTTAGGTCTTCAATTTTAGCTTTCTTCTTTTTCAATATATGAATTTATGGCTATGAACTTCCCTCTCAGGACTGCTTTCACTGCATCCCATAGGTTTTGATATGTTGTGTTGTTGTTTTCATTAGTTTCAAGGTAGTTACTGATTTCTTTTGAAATTTCTTCTTTGACCCACTGTTTGTCTAAGAGTGTGTTGTTTAACTTCCATATCCTTGTGCCTAACCTGTTTCCCTGGCCCTTATTGATTTCCAACTTCATTCCGTTGTGGTCAGAGAAATTACTTTGTATAATCTCAATCTTTCTGTATTCATTGAGTGTTGTTTTGTGTCCTAGCATGTGGTCTATTTTGGAGTATGTTCCATGTGCACTGGAAAAGAATGTAAATCCCGCTGTATTTGGGTGTAGTGTTCTGTATATGTCTATTAAGTCCAAATCTTTTAATGTATTGTTGAGTGCGATAGTTTCTTTATTAATTCTCTGCCTAGATGTTCTGTCTAATGATGATAGTGGTGTGTTGAAGTCCCCTGCTATATTTGTAGAGGAATTTATTTCTCCTCTTAGTTTTTCCAGAGTTTGCCGCACGTATTTTGAGGCACCTCGAATAGGTGCGTAAATGTTGATGATTGTTCTCTCTTCTTGAGAGATTACTCATTTTACTCATATGTAGTGTCCATCTTTGTCTCTTACAATAGTTTTGCATTTAAAGTCTATTTTGTCTGATATTAGAATAGCTACTCCTGCCCTTTTTTGGCTATTGTTAGCTTGTAAAATGGTTTTCCAGCCATTCACTTTCAGCCTCCTTGAATCCCTGGGCTGAAGGTGGGTTTCTTGTAGACAGCATATAGTTGGATCATATTTTCTTATCCATTCTGCCAATCTGTGTCTTTTGATTGGTGAATTTAATCCATTAACATTCAGTGTTATTACTCGTAACGAATTTCTTACTTCAGTCATTTTTTCTTTGGGTTAATGTATGTCATATGTTGTTTTGTTTCTCTTTTTGAGTTTTCAGTTGTTTTTAAACTCTCCTCCAACTCTCTCTCCTTTGTTTTTTCCTTTCAATTTGTAGAGATTCCTTTAGTATTTCTTGAAGTGCTGGTTTCTTCTTGACATACTCTCTTAATTGCTGTTTATCTGTGAATATTTTGAACTCTCCATCATTTTTGAATGCCAATTTTGCTGGGTAGAGAATTCGTGGCTGGAAGTTTTTTTCTTTTAGTGTTTTGACTATGTCATACCACTGTCTTCTTGCCTCCATGGTTTCAGCTGAGAAATCAGCACTTAATCTTATTGTGCTTCCCTTGTATGTGATGGTTCTCTTTTCTCTTGCTGCCTTGAGTATTTTCTCTTTGTCTTGAGCATTGGACAGTTTGACAAGTATATGTCTTGGAGTTGGCCTGTTGGGATTTATACTATTTGGGGTGCGCTGTGCTTCCTGGATCTGCACATCCATCTCTCTCAATAGAGTTGGGAAGTTTTCAGCCATAACTTCCTTCAACACTCCTTCTGTTCCCTTTCCCTTCTCTTCTCCTTCTGGGATGCCCATAATGCGTATGTGTGTGCGTCTTGCATTATCAGTTAATTCCCTGAGACCATACTGGATTTCTTCTAGCTTTTTGTCTATGTTTTCTACAATCTCTTTGATTTCAACTGTATTGTCGTCCATATCACTAATTCTTTCCTCTGCCTGTTCAATTCTGCTGCCATGTGAGTCCAGCGTCTTTTTCATTTCTTGACTTGTGTCTTGTTCGCCATCATATCCATTACGTTTTTAGGTGTGTTAGTTATTTTTTCAGTATGTTCTCCCAGTGTCTTCTTTATATCCTTAATCTCTTCCTTCAGTTCTTTAAGTTGGTCCATGATATTTGTTTGGATAGCTTTGATTAGTTGTTCGATGTACTGCATTGCTTCCTGGTTTTTATTTTGTGCACTGGACTGGTCCATGTTTTCCAGTTTTTCAGAGTCATTTGTATTTTTCTGTTGCCCTCTGGTCATCATATTATCTTGATGGGTTTGTTCAGTTGATTAGCTTTTCTCTATGCTCTAGAATTTTATTTAGCTGTTGGTTCTGCATGTGAGTTAAGTTTTCTCTTTGGCAGTTTTTCTTCTTATTTTGTTTCCTTGCTTCTTTCTATGTTCCCTTGAAGGCAAAAGGTTAGGGCCAGAGGAATCAAAAGATGTAAGGAAGGCAGAAGGATTATAGAAATATTGATAAAAGTTAGAAGAGGGGCAAAATGAGACTTAATGGGATGAATATTTAACTTGAGTAGGCAGTGTAGAGTACTAGGAAAACATATGGAGTTCCTACAATGGACTGGGAAAACAAATGGAGGAATATATATATATATATAGTGATTTAGAAGGCTAGAATTATGAGGAGGGAGAGAAATAGTAGAGAAAGGTCTTAAAGGAAAAAGTTAATACTTATAAAAAAAAAAAAGAAGAAGTAGAAAACAAAATAGTTGGGATAGAAATTGACACCCTAAGTTGTGGGTCTATGAAAAAATGTTGTCTCTAAGAGCCACAACAGAAAACAGAAGGCAGAAAGATGCAGGAAGTATAAGCGATAGTTTGTAATACAAAATCAATATATACAGCGAGTGGGAAATTACTGAATAAGAAGCCCAGCAAATAAGCGACCAGCTGGCAGCACCTATTTAAAAAAAAAAAATAGAAGGAAAAAGGAAGGGGGGAGGAAAACGGGAATAATAACAATAGATCAGAAAGTAACAGAGAGAAACCAAAGATCCACACAGGCAAGCAGTCAAACAGAGCTAAGGGGGGTCAATGATTCCCCTAGGGTCCACGTGGATCCTTCCTGCCTACTTGTGTTTATCAATGAATTTCCCCACACGGTTCTATATGCAGGTCCTGAAGCAGCTTTTAGCTATTAAACTAAATTAAAAAGAATTTATTTTTCATTTGTTGAGGTGACCTCACTGTTTTTTTTTTTTTTTTTAGCCAAATGCAGGACCCAAAATAATTCCTCCTCTAGACCAACCCCCTTACGGAAGGGACCCTAGCTAGGCCCGTGGAAATTAATCAAGCACGTCCCACTTTCCGGACTCCCCAGGTTAGGTGAAGCTCTGATGTTAGTCAGTGAGGAGTGCTAAAGATGGCGGATTCTGCCCCTTCTGGCGCTGAGCTCCAGCGTCACCGGGCTGCTCAGTAAATCAGTTTGAGTGCAGAATCGCGTCTGCTCTCAGCCTAATGCTGCTTCAGGTCGGCTTATCTGCTCCCCAAAGATATGGGGTGGTGCAGGCAGGCAGATCGATGTCTAAAAATATAAAATACCCTTCCCTTTCTTCCAACAGAACCTCCCTTTTTTGGGAAGTGTCCCTTCCTCCTGGCTCCGCAGCAGCCTGGGTCTTATCCCTGGGTGGCTAGGGAAATCAGCTGCGTTCCCCGACCAAAATCCCCCCTCCGGTTCACCGGGTGCTGATTAGCTCGTTTGCTCTGTTCACACAAGGTCCAAGGGGCGCCAGGCAGCCAGATCCCCAGAAAATAAAACTTTTTCACCCCGCCCGCAGCTCAAAATGGCCATTTTATTTTTTTTTCCCGTAACCATGGGGCTCAGCCGCCTGTGCCAACCTCCACCGGCAGCCTCAAAACTCACGAATCTCCACCGTTCTGTCCACGCCGCTGATCCGCGCATATAGATGTCCCAAGCTTCTCACTCCACGGGTGCACAGCACAGACGCCCCAGCAGGACCCCGTCCACAATCCACCTTGCTCTGGGAGCTTGCAGTGTGCGCCCTCCTACACTAACGCCATCTTGGCCGCCCCTTGAGTTGATTTTTGTATAAGGTGTGAGATGGTATTCTTCTCTCATTCTTTTGGATATGGATATCCAGTTCTCCAAGCACCACTTGTTAAAGAGGCCATTCTCTCCCAACTGAGTGGGCTTCATGGCGTTGTCAAATATCAGATGACTGTATATGCGAGGATCTATATCAGAACTTTCAATTCAGTTCCATTGGTCAGTAGGTCTATCCTTGTGCCAACACCACGCAGTTTTGGTCACTGTAGCTTTGTAGGATGTTTTAAAGCCAGGTAGTGTGATACCTTCAACTTCATTTTTATTTTTCAATATGTCTTGGGAAATTCGGGGCCTCTTGCCTCTCCAAATACATTTTGTGGTTAGTTTTTCCAGTTCCTTCAAAAATACACTGTTGACTTTTATAGGGATTGGATTAAATATGCAGATTAGTTTGGGTAGGTAGACATCTTGATGATGTTTAGTCTCCCTATCCATGAACAGGGAATCTTTTTCCATTTATTTAAGTCTTCTTTGATTTCCTTTAACAGTGTTGTGTAGTTTTCTGTATATAAGTCCTTTACATCTTTAGTTAAATTGATTCCTTGGTATTTGATTCATTTATTTACTATAGTAAATGGTATTTTTTTTTTCTGATTTCCTCCTCAGTTTGTTCCTTATTGGTATACAGAAATGCTACTGATGTTTGAGCATTGATCTTATAGCCTGCAACATTACTGAACTCCTTTATAAATTCTAGAAGCCTTGTTGTATATTTCTCAGGGCTTTGTATAAGATCATGTCATGTGCAAATAATGAAACTTTTACTTCTTCTTTTCCAATCTGGATGCCTTTCATGTCCTTTTCTTGTCTCAGTGCTCATGCAAGTACTTCTAAGACAATGTTAAATTGTAGTGGTGATAGTGGGCATCCTTGTCTTGTTCCCGATATCAGAGGTAAGGCTTTTAGGATTTCACCATTGAAAATGATGTTAGCTTTGGGTTTTTCATATATACCCTTTATCATTTTCAGAAAGTTTTCATCTATTCCTATCTTTTGTAATGTTTTTATGAGGAAAGAGTGCTGTATTTTGTCGAATGCTTTTTCTGCATCTATAGAGATTATCATGTGATTTTTTTTCTTTCAATCTGTTTATGTGATGTATTACATTGATTGATTTTCTTATATTGAGCCATCCTTGCATACCTGGGATGAAACCCCCTTGGTCATGGTGTATAATACTTTTGTTATGTTGTTGAATGCGATTAGCAAGTATTTTGTTAAGGATTTTAGCATCTAGGTTCATTAGAGATATTGGTCTGTAATTTTCCTTTCTTGTGCTATCTTTATTTGGTTTTGGTATTAGGGTAATGTTGGCATCATAGAAAGAGATAGGCAATATTCCTTCTACTTCTATTTTTTGGAAGAGCTTAAGTACAATTGGTGTTAGCTCTTTCTGGAATGTTTGGTAGAATTCAGCTGTGAAGCCATCTGGTCCTGCACTCTTCTTAGTTGGGAGGCTTTTGATGACTGAGTCTATCTCTTTGCTTTAATTGGACTGTTGAGTTCATCTCTTTCTTCTTTCATCAATGTAGGCTGTGTGTGAGTTCTAGAAACTTGTCCGTTTCTTCTAAATTGTCATTCTTGTTGGCATATAATTTTTCAAATTATCCTCTTATGATACTCTTTATTTCTGTGAGGTCAGTAGTGATATCACCTTGCTTATTCCTTATTTTATGTATTTGCATCTGTTCTCTCTTTTTCTTTGTTAGGCTGGCTAAGGGGTTGTCAATTTTGTTGATAATCTTGAAGAACCAACTTTTGGTTTTGTTTATTGTTTCCAGTGCTTTCTTATTCTCTATTTCATTTAGTTCTGCTCTAATCTTTGTTATTTCCTTCTTTCTACTTCCTTTAGGTTTAGGTTTTTGTTGTTTTTCCAATTCCTCCAAGTGTGCAGTTAGGTCTTCAATTTTAGCTCTTTCTTCTTTTTTAATATATGAATTTATGGCTATGAACTTCCCTCTCAGGACTGCTTTAGCTGCATCCCATAGGTTTTGATATGTTGTGTTGTTGTTTTCATTGGTTTCAAGGTAGTTACTGATTTCTTTTGAGATTTCCTCTTTGACCCACTGTTTGTCTAAGAGTATGTTGTTTAACTTCCATATCCTTGTGCCTAACCTTTTTCTCTGGCCCTTAGTGATTTCCAACTTCATTCCATTGTGGTCAGAGAAATTACTTTGTATAACCTCAATCTTTCTGAATTCATTGAGTGTTATTCTGTGGCCTAGCATGTGGTCTATTTTGTAGTATGTTCCATGTGCACTGGAGAAGAATGTATATCCCGCTGTATTTGGTTGTAGTATTCTGTATATGTCTATTAAGTCCAGGTCTTCTAATGTATTGATGAGTGCCTTAGTTTCTTTATAGATTCTCTTTTCAGATGTTCTGTCTAATGATGATAATGGTGTGTTGAATTCCTCTGCTATAATTGTAGAGGCATTTATTTCTCCTCTTAGTTTTTCCAGAGTTTGCCACATGTATTTTGAGGCACCCCAATTAGGTGCGTAAATGTTGATGATTTTTCTCTCTTCTTGAGAGATTACCACTTTTACTAATATGTAGTGTCCATCTTTTTCTCTTACAATAGTTTTGCGTTTAAGTTCTATTTTGTCTGATATTGGAATAGCTACTCCTGCCCTTTTTTGGCTATTGTTAGCTTGTAAAATGGTTTTCCGGCCATTCACTTTCAGCCTCCTTGAATCCCTGGGTCGAAGGTGGGTTTCTTGTACACAGCATATAGATGGATCATATTTTCTTATCCATTCTGCCAATCTGTGTCTTTTGATTGGTGAATTTAATCCATTAACATTCAGTGTTATTACTCGTATCCAATGTCTTACTTCAGCCATTTTTTTCTTTGGGTTAATGTATGTCATATGTTGTTTTGTTTCTCTTTTTGTCTTTTCAGTTGTTTTTAAACTCTCCTCCAACTCTCTCTCCCTTGCTTTTTCCTTTCAACTTGTAGATATTCCTTTAGTATTTCTTGAAGTGCTGGTTTCTTCTTGACATACTCTCTTAATATCTGTTTATCTGTGAATATTTTGAACTTTCCATCATTTTTAATGCCCGTTAAGCTGGATAGAGAATTCTTGGCTGTAGTTTTTTTTCTTTTAGTATTTTGATTATGTCATACCACTGTCTTCTTGCCTCCATGGTTTCAGCTGAGAAATCAGCACTTAATCTTATTGTGCTTCCCTTGTATATGATGGTTCTCTTTTCTCTTGCTGCCTTGAGTATTTTCCCTTTGTCTTGAGCATTGGACATTTTAACAATTATATGTCTTGGAGTTGGCCTGTTGGGATTTATACTATTTGGGGTGCGCTGTGCTTCTTGGATCTGCACATCCATCTCTCTCAATTGGGTTGGGAAGTTTTCAGCCATTATTTCCTTCAACACTCCTTCTGTTCCCTTTCCCTTCTCTTCTCCTTCTGGGATGCCCATAATGCGTATGTTTGTGCGTTTTGTATTATCGATTAATTCCCTGAGTCCATGCTGAATTTTTTCTATCTTTTTCTCTATCTGTTCTACAATCTCTTTGATTTCAGCTGTATTGTCTTCCATATCACTAATTCTTTCCTCTGCCTGTTCAAATCTGCTGTTATGTGAGTCCGGCATCTTTTTCATTTCTTGGCTTGTGCCATTGTTCATCATCATATCCATTACCTTTTTAGGCATGTTTGCTATTTCTTCAGTATGTTCTCCCAGTGTATTCTTTATATCCTTAATCTCTTCCTTCACTTCTTTAAGTTGGTCCATGATATTTGTTTGGATAGTTTTTATTAGTTGTTCGATGTTCTGCATTGCTTCCTGGTTTTTATTTTGTGCATTGGACTGGTTCATGTTTTCCAGTTTCTCCGAGTCATTTGTATTTTTTTGTTGCCATCTGGTCATCATATTATCTTGATGGGTTTGTTCAGTTGATTAGCTTTTCTCTATGCTCTAGAGTTTTATTTAGCTGTTGGTTCTGTGTGTGAGTTAAGTTTGCTCTTTGGCAGTTTTTCTTCTTATTTTATTTCCTTACTTCTTTCTATGTTCCCTTGAAGGCAAAAGGTTAGGGCTAGAGGAATCAAAAGATGTAAAGAATGCAGAAAGATAATAGTAATATTGATAAAAGTTAGAAGAGGGGCAAAATGAGACTTAATGAGATGAATATTTAACTTGTTTATGCAGTGTAGAGTACTAGGAAATAAATGGAGTTCTTACAATGGACTGTGAAAACAAATGCAGTTTATATATATAGTGATTTAGAACGCTAGAATTGTGAGGAAGGAGAGAAATAGTAAAGAAAGGTCTGAAAGGAAAAATTAATACTAATTTATGAAAAGAAGAAAACAAATTAGATGGAATAGAAATTGACACCCTTAAGTTGTGGGCCTGTGAAAAAATGTTGTCTCTAAGAATCACAACAGAAAACAGATGGCAGAAAGATGCAGGAAGGATAAGTGATAGTTTGTAATACAGAATCAATATATACAGCGAGTGGGACGTTACTGAAAAAGAAGCCCAGCAAAGAAGCAACAAGCTGGCAGCACCTAATTAAAAAAAAAATAGAAGAAAAAAGAAAGGGGAGAGGAAAGAGGAAAGAAAAGCAAGAGACCAGAAAGAAACAGAGAGAAACCAAAGATCCACACAGGCAAGCAGTCAAACACAGCTAATGGGGGTCATTGATTCCCCTAGGGTCCACGTGGATCTTTCCTGCCTATTTGTGTTTATCAATCAATTTCCCCACAGGGTTCTATATGCAGGTCCTGAAGCAGCTTTTAGGTATTAAACTAAATTAAAAAGAATTTATTTTTCATTTGTTGAAGTGACCTTCTCACTTTTTTTTTAAATTTTTACTTTTTTAGCGAAATGCAGGACTCAAAATAATCCCTCCTCTAGACCAACCCCTTTATGGAAAGCCCCTAGCTGGTCCCGTGGAAATTAATCAAGGATATCCCACTTTCTGTACTCCCCAGGTTAGCTGTAGCTCTGATGTCAGTGCGGATTGCTAAAGATGGCCAATTCCGCCCCTTCTGGAGCCGTGCTCGAGCATCACCATGTTGCTAAGTAAATCAGTTTGAGTGCAGATTTGCATCTGCTCTAGGCCTGATGCTGCTTCAGGTCGGTTTATCTGCTCCCCAAAGCTATGGGGCTGTGCAGGCAGCCAGATTGATGTCTAAAAATAAAAAATGCCCTTCCCTGTCCTCCAACAGAACCCTCCCTCTTTTGGGAAGTGTCCCTTCTTCCTGGCTCTGCAGCAGCCCGGGTCTTATCCCTGGGTCGCTAGGGAAGTTAGCTCCTTCCCCTGACCAGAATCCCCCCTCCGGTTCACCGGATGCCAATTAGTCCGGTTGTTCTGTTCACACAAGGTCCAAGGGGCGCCAGGCAGCCAGATCCCCAAGAAATAAAACTTTCTCGCCCTGCTCATGGCTCCAAATGGCTGTTTTATTTTATTTTATTTTTTTCTCCCTATCCGTGGGGTTCAGCCTTCTGTGCCAACCACCACCGGCAGCCTTAAAACTCACGAATCTCTTCCGTTCCGTCCACGCCGTTGATCCTTGCAGATAGATATCCCAAGCTTCTCACCCCACGCGTGCACAGCACAGACCCCCGGGCTGGACCCTGTCCACAATCCGCCTTGCTCTGGGAGCTTGCAGTGTGTGCCCTCCTACACTAACGCCATCTTGGCCCCTCCTCTCCCTTGCCTTTTATATTTCATTATCCCACCCACCAAGGGGTGGGGCTGAAAAACCTAATCATAATTTAATCATGCCCAGTTTAACAGACCAGTTTACAACATAATCCAATATCTATCTTTTGGAATTCATAATTACATCAAACTGCCCAATGGCTACAATAAGTTATCCTTTTTCTGACAGTGGGGGTGTGGGATAGAAGGAAACTGCAGCCCTTTGGGAAATCTGGGACTGAGTAAATGCCCCCTCATACTTCTTCCATAAATGAATTCTTAGTGATAGAATCTGCTATAATTGGGAAGGGGGTCAGCACTACTTTTTACTATAGGCATAGTTTAGAAAGAACAAATGAGACTGCAGTGATTCAGATATTAATATGCTTAGGATAAGTTTAAGGTTGTTAGGCTTAGCAAATAGAAACACAAGAAACCCAATTAAATTTTAATTTCGGAATTAACACATTTTTAGTACATGTATATCAAAATCATTGCATGGGACGTAGTTATACTAATTTTGTTCATTTTTTTATCTGAAATTCAAATTTAACTGGCAATCCTTTATTTTATATGGCAACCCTAAGTAGTCCTCACCAAAGGCTGAAATATAATTTATTACATACACCTGCATTTTCTTCAACAATAATTCTACTTATTTTAACTGTGAACTCCTTTGTTTATTATTCTTCTGTGTTTGATGGCCTTCCTTCAGCATATAGCTGGGATTTACTTCACTATTAAGTATCTCTTCTGGACCCAATGGAAGAAATTGTAACTATACCAGAATTTGCATGATTTAGGGTTACCTTCTGTTCACTCTATATACATTTTAAAGCAGCCATTATTTGAAAAATGATCCAAATATTTATGACTTTTAGTTGAACTCAGTGATTCTAAAGTGTAATTATTTTTCCACTATATATACAGATATATCAATACCTATATTTCTACTATAGTTAGATTTTAATCCTAATGGCAATTTCTATCACATTACATATGTATATATAAAATATGTTATATATAATTTAAGTACATATCAGGTGGTCATTGCTGCTGCAATATTTGCTTAAGAACTAAGTTGATCATCAAAAACATTATGAAATGTTACAAAGTTTTTATAACATTTTTACTGAAGTATGTAATTCATACATGAACTTACATAAACAATAAGTGTATAGTAAAAGTTGTGAACTTACCAAATAAAGATGAATAACATCATACAGGGGTCCCATATATCACCCCTCCACCAACACCTTGCATTTTTGTGATATATTTGTTACAAATTATGCAAGAGCATTGTCAAAATATTGCTGCTAACTATAGACCATATCTTACACTTGGTGTATTTTCCCCCAAACCCACTCTATTTTTTTAAACAAATCAATTTTAGTGATACATATTAATAAAGCATACAATTTACCCAAAATGTACAATCAATGGTATTTGGTATAATCACATAGTTGTGTGTTCACCAATTCAATCATTATTAAAGCATTTTCATTATTTCAATAGTAATAATAAACAAAAAACAGACAAACAAACAAGAGAATCCCTCCCCTTTCAGTCTTTCTGTTTTCCCTGCAGTACATAGCTGCTATTTCTGGCTATTCTTGCATTAATATTTATTTGTTTATTAAGCAGTCTTTTTGAGATGTATTCACATACCATATGATCTATCCAAAGTGTATAATCAATGGCTTTTTGTTAGTTGATAAAAAGATCTTTATTGTAAAATTGTAAAATAAATAGAAAAATAGATTGAAAGAAATTACAAATTTTAAAAAAAGAGTGTAAGGCCCGATTAGATTTAATATACTCAATTATAAGAAATAGATAGTATAGCAACAAACATTTATAAATATAAATAATAATTCTAATATAATAATAATTATAATATAATTCTAATTTTTATATTACAGCTCTAAATATTGGACATAATAATCTCTAAGAATGAAATAAATCTTTGGTTTAGTTATTAATTTCTATTTAGGCCATAATTCTTTCCAAATATTCAAATTTTTATTTAGGAATTCTTCATACTTCATTTTTCTTTAACCCTTTTTTACGCATACTCATTAATTAAAATAATCTATCTGAATCAATAATGATTTAGCATGACTACTGTTGAAAAAGATTTTGAGTTTTTCTGCCTCATAAAATTATGAGTTGGCATATTGGTATCTGCTGTAATACAAAATTTTAGTTGAGATGAAAATGTATATAGAAAGGCAAAGTGTTAAGGAATTGTATTTTATGGAAACTGTTTTAATAATTCAATATTTTTATTTATGCACATTTTTGTTAGTTAATTATAAAATAGCTTTAAAATTTGGTAGACAAAGTAGCTGTCTATAACACATGACATTAAATATGCATACAGATTTCAATCATCTTTCTCATGGTAGGAAATGAATACTATAATTCTTAAGATAAAATTGGAGTCATTGCTTGTAGAATATTCTTGTTAGTTATCGTGTAGTGTAAGTGATCATGTATGTGTGTGTGTGTATATATATATATATATGTATAAACTTAATTCTCACTGTTGAACATACATCTTGTCATAAAGTAGGAATTATCTTGACAATGTATACGTAATGCGTTGTATTCACTTAGCCACATAAAAAGGATAAGTTCTCTTTCTGTCTTGGCAATCTCTTTGCGTATTTCCTGTGATGCATTACATTGTTATTTAATGATCATTCAGTAATAAAGGTTTTTTTTTCTCTTCTACCTTTGTGGAGAAATTTTTCTGAGTTAGGAAGTGTTTTTGTTGTTTCCCTGAGAGTAGTTAAACACGAAACCTTTATTCATCAGACTAGGGAAATCAGAGTCTTCTATCTGCAAATAAAGACTTTAGTTTATCAATAAAATGTTTAAATTGTATTTGGTGCCCAGTTCTCTCTTACTCAGCATTTTCTATTTTTCTTGAATAATGTTCCCTAGAATGGTCCACGAGTTTGGTTAATTTCCAGATTTCTGAAAATGCTGTTTGTGACAAAGTTTTTTACTTTTTTAAAATTGAAGAATAAAATTTTTAGAAACACCTGCTCTGCCATTTTTTGCTGATGTCACTTCCAACCCATGGCCTATTTTAAGTAAAAGCTTTAAGCTACTGGGCGAGAAGCAGGAATCTTTCTGCTTTGTAACTAAGGGAGGTGTAAGAGAGCAAAATGATTTCCTAGAGCATGGAACTATTCTAGACCCACAATCCTATACCAATACTTTAGATGTTCCCTACAACTGGGTGAGGATCAGGAGATTCTTTACTACATAAACCCCCATCAAACAAAAGGTAAAGTTTGGGTGCCTGCAATGAGGATGAGGAGAAGGAATGCTGAGAAAGCCCTAGTTTTAAGGTCCTGGCACACTGCACCTGCTTAAAAATGAGATAGGATCAGGACAAAAAAATCTTCCCTGCATAGCCTGTACCATGAACCTAAGGCCTAGAAAAAGCTACAGTAGTCTATTGCTAGAGGAAGGGAAAGAACCTTAAGAAAGAGCCAGTCTATGTATCAGTTTGGCAAGTATGATGGAAGCACAAATAATGACTGACCATTACCAGATGAATTTGGAGCCTACAGTGCATTGCAGATAATCATAATAGTGGCAAAACTGGAACACAGATAAAATCTGACAAATTCATATAATTTCCTATACTAACAGTCTAAGAAAAGAAAAGCCATACAAAAAAATAACATTTCCCTTGGTCTCTAACATTCTACACATGATGCCAGTTGTTCAATAAAAAAATTCATGAGACACACAAAAATTTTAAAAATTCATATTGTTAAGATGTAAATAAATCAATGGAAGTAGATCCAGAGAAGACCCAAATATTTGAACACTGAGACTGGAGCATTAAATGAATAATACTTACTATACTAAGGGATCTATTGGAAACGGTGAAGAATATGCATGAACAGATTGATAATTTCAGCAAAGATGGAAAGTATAAAAAATGAAATATAAGAAATTAAAAAGTCAAAAGCAGAGATGAAAAATGCCTTCAATAGGCTCATTGGTAGACTCAACAGAGTCAAGGAAAGGATCTGTGCCCTTGAAAATTCTTTAATAGAAATTACCCAAATTTAAACACAAAGATAAAAAAAAGAATGAAAAATCATGACAGAGCATCTAAGAGTCATGGGACAATACAAATATTTTAATGAATATATAAATCAATTCCCAGAAAGAAAAGAAAGAGAAAATGACAGAAAATATTTAAATAGATAATAATCAAGAATTTCCTGCACAAAATTGGAGATAGCAAATCACGGATCTGAGAAACTCAGAAAACCCACACCACATGAACAGTAACAATAGAAATGATATCAAAATACCACATTTAATATGTCAAAGACAAAGTGATAAAAAAATGAAGGTAAGGAAAAACCTTGAAGACAGCTGGAGATAAAAGATATATTTTATAAAGAAAAAAGAGAAAGGTTATAGTAGACTTCTCATGAGAAAATATGTATACCAGAATAAAATTGTGTATCATCTTTAAAGTCCCAAAAGAAAAATAAAAAATTAACAAGAATTCTGTATTAGTCAGCCAAAAGGGTGCTAATGTGAAATACCAGAAATGGGTTGGTATTTATAAAGGGTATTTATTTGGGGTAGAAATCCACAGTTACCAGGCCATAAAGCATAAGCTTCTTCTCTCATCAAAGTCCATTGCCACGTGTTGGAGCAAGACAGCTGCCGACATTTGCCAGGGTTCAGGCTTCTTGGGTTCCTCTCTTCCTGGGGCTGTGCTTCTCTCTGGGCTTAGCTCCTATTTCCTCCACAAGGTCAGTTGTAGAGTATCAGGTGAACGGCTCGAGTCTCTTCTCCTGGGGCCTTCTCTCCAACATCAAAACTCCAACATCAAAACTCCAACTTCAGGACTGCTGCAACTCTGTTCTTTGTGATGCCTTTTATATTTTCTTCCCCTGCCCATCAAGGGGTGGGGCTCAACGCCCTACTGATGTGGCCCAGTCAACACCCTAATCATAACTCAATCATGCCCAGATTAACAGATCAGTTTACAAGCATGATCCAATTATATTTTTGGAATTCATAATTACATCCAATTGCCCAATGGCTACAAATTTTATACCCAGTGAAAATACATTTAAAAATATAAGTTTAACTCCCCATTCCCTACCTCTCCCCAGCCCCTAATCACCTGTAGTTTAGTTTCTGACTCTTTGAAATTGCTTGTTTTAATTAGTTCACATCAGTGGGATCATACAATATTTGTCCTTTTGTATCTGGTTTATTTCACTTAACATTATGTCTTTAAGGTTCATACAGAATTCCATTCCTTTTCATAGTTGCATGTTAGTCTATTCTGTGTTGTGGTATATATGACTTTGTATTTTTTCTCACCCCAACCCTTCCAGCTCTTTCTCCACGCTAAAGAGTAGCAGCATTCCTGAATAGTTAAAACTGCAAGACCCTGTAACTCATGACTGATCAACAGATCTTGCACTAAAGTGCTTAACTTATTTTTCTGGAAGCCTGGCATGGTATCTATTTTCCTCCATATTGCCTTATCACCTTTATATCAATAAACTTTTCCACCAATATATAAGTTCAGCCATGCTGAAAATATCTGTTGCTTTAGGATCTGTTTACTGTAAAGGTCACATGCATCCCCCACATGAGTTAATAATTATTGTAAAGTCATGTGTGGCAATGCACTGCATTCTTTAGAATGCACTTCTCCCTCAACTGCACATAGACATGCCCCATAAAAGACCCCTCTCCTCTGATGGTAAGTGCAGATGATCAAGCCTGTAAAATGCAATCTCTCCTCCTGCCAATGAGATGAGAACTCCATGTAAGCCCCTTAAATAAATGCTCATTACTCACCAAGATGGACTTGTCTGAGTCTTTCTTTGGTCTGATGTATCCACTTCAGTTCAGCCATGAGCTGTCATTTTTACACATCTCCTTGCCATATTTGGAACATGTGTATATACCACATTTTGCTTATCTATTAATAGGTTGACGGACAGTTAGGATGCTTCCATCTTTTCACAAATGTGAATAATGCTGCTATAAACATTATTGTGCAAATATCAGTTTGAGTCCCTGATTTCAATACTTTTGAGTATATACCTAGAAGTTGTATTGCTGGGACATATGGTAATTCTTTATATTCTAAGAATTGACCAAACTTTTTTACAGCAGCTGCACTAGTTTACATTCCCACCAACAAGGGATGAGTGTTCCCATTTGTCCACAACTTCTCCAAGACTTGTTATTTTTTGTTTATGTTTTTAAAATAGTATCCATTCTAGGGGGAGTGAAGCAGTATCTCATTGTGGCTTTGATTTGCATTTCCCTAATGGCTAATAATGTTGAGCATCTTTTCATGTGATTTTTGGCCATTTGTATGTTTTCTTTGGAGAAATGTATATTCAGTCTTTTGCACATTTTTTGATTGGGTTATTTGTCTTTTTGCTGTTTAGTTGTAGTATTACTTTAAGAATTCTGGATATTAAACCTCTTTCAGATGTGTAGTTTCCAAATATTTTCTTTGATTCTGTAATTTGTCTTTTCACTTTCATGATAAAGTCCTTTGATATGTAAAAGTTTTTAACTGTGAAGAGGTCACACTTACCTATTTTTTTTCTTTTGTTGTTTGTGATTTTGTTGAAAAATCTAAAACATTGCCTAACACAAGGTTTTGAAGATGTTTCCCTATGTTTTCCTCCAGCAGTTTTATAGTCCCAGCTCTTATATGTACATCTTTGATCTGTTTTGGGTTAATGTTTGTATGTGGTATGAAATAGTGGTTCCAGTTCATTAATTTCTATATGGATATCCAATTCTCCCAGTACCATCTGTTGAAGAGACTATTTTTTCCCAGTTGAGTGGACTTGGCACATGTTTTAGTTTGCCTGAGTACTGCCAATGCAATGTACCAGAAATGGGTTGATTTTTATAATGGGGATTTTATTTAGGGTAAAAGCCGACAGTTATGAGGCCATGAAATGTCCATAACAAGGCATCAGCAGAGATGCTTTCACACAGAGGTTAGCTGCCACTTGGTAAAGCAATCTCTGCCTAGGTCTCTGATTTCCCTACCAAACTCACTGTTACTCCTGGAGCTCAGCTGTGAGTTGTCTCTTTCCAGGGCCTCTATCACTCTTGGTTGCTCTGCTTTCTTCCAAAGATCAGCTGTAAGATATCAGGCCTACAGCTCATGTCTTCCTGGGCCTCAGCTCTTTGAGCCTTTCAGGGGGCTTGTCTCCTTGCAGCTCAGTTGTGGATGAAACTGGAGTCCTTTCTATCACAGCGTAGGATCAAATATAGCAGCTTCCTTTTCCTCTGTCTGCCTCTCTCTCTGTGTTTCCATTTTTATCAGACCCAGGAAGAGTGTGGAGACTCAACCTGAGTCATTCCTCACTGATGTACTACAATCAAAAGGGTCTCATACCCACAGGAATGGATTCGTTAGAAAACATAATCATTCTCATTTGGGGATTCATAAAAGAATTTCAAAATGTCTAAACAACCTTGTCAGAAATTAAATGGACATAAATGGGAGGGTTTATTTCTGAACAGTTTGATTCTTTTGATATATATCCTTGTTGTAGTGGTGGTCCACTTGTCTCTCTTCTGTCCTCTGGGCCAGTAGCTAGTTCTGTGTTTTTCTGCTCTATCTGCGGCTTCTCTCTGAGGGTTTCTCTGTTTTTCTGTGGCTGCAAATGATCCTGGAGTCCTCTCCCATATAAAAAGATAAAATGGCGCTTTTCCTCTCCTCTGTCCTCTGGTTAGGGTATCCCACCCCAACGATGCAGGTGGAATCAGTATTCAAAGATACCCACTTTTTCATTGATGTGCTTGAGCAATTAGATGCTGGGTTGGATTTATGCACTGTTGCCAACAGTTCTGCTGTTTGCTCTCTTTAATTTCTTGTGGGCATTTTTGTATGCACATACTTGTGAACTGCATGGGCTTCACTCTGGGTATATGTGGCATTGGGTCATCATGCCTGAATGTTTCTGATCTTGCTGCTAACCTGCTGCTGTGAGTATCTCTGTGGTCTGTGAACACAGCAAGAAGTACCTGGGCTGGAGAGCTACAGCTGTGTGACTCTGAAGTACGGCAGGACTGAGTGAGTGGGAGGGACTGTGGTGTCAGGCCCAAGTGACAGATACCATAATTTGGGGTGAATTTTTTTCTTCAATCCATCACTTGTTGGGTATTTCTCCAGTATCTACCTTCCTGCACAGTTCTAACCAAGGGGAATTTACCCTTATTTAGTTGTTTCTAAGGGGAAACTTTTCCTAGGATGTCTTATGTAGCCATTTTGATGATTTCACTGGAAACTGCATTGCTATAGTTTTTTGCTAGACACACATTAATAAATAAAAATTTTTCAACTATTCTTAGTTTTCCAAGAGTTTTTTTTTTTTTTTTTTTTTTTTTTTTTTTTTTTTTTTTTTTTAGGTACCAGGGATTGAACCCAACACTTTGAACATGGAAAGCAGGCACTCGACTACTAAGCTACATAAGCTCCCCTTTCCAAGAGTTTCATTGTTTTGTTTTGGATTTTATTTTTACAAATAGAAACCTAATTTAATACAATTATTTATCCATCTATTGAGCTGGTCAATGATTTTTCTCCTTTAAGCTTTTAATGTGATAAATCACACAAAATGTTTTAGATTGATATAAAATTTATGGCCCTAATTAGTAGCCTCCCTGTACCAGTCCCTTGGCACTGTAATTTGGTTGTCCACAACAATTCTGATTCTTGGCTGGCCTTGTGATCCACTTAGTTCAATAGAATGCAGTAGAAGTGACAATGTGTCAGTTTTAAACCTTATCCTCAATGAATTGTGTGTGCTGCCATTTGTTCTCTTGTATCTTTGGGTTTTATCACTCTTGCAACCTCATATCTACCATTAGAACAAGCTCAAGCTAGTCTATTGAAGAATGAGAGACCTCATGGAGCAGAAAAATATCTTAAAACAGCTAGCCTCAACTGATTTGAGAGCTGACCACAGGTAAATGGGGACCCCAGCAAAGATTAGCAATACTTGATTCAGATCCTGAAATTTACCTAGCTGATCCATAGACTCAGGAACAAAAAATAATATATGTGTTTTTTAAACAAATCAATTTTATTGATACACGTTAATAAAGGATGCAATCCATCCAAAGTGTACAAACAGTGGTATTTGGTATAATCACATAGTTGTACATTCACCACTCTATGTATTATTAGAACATTTTCATTATTCCAATAATAATAGGAATAATAAACAAAAAACAACCAAACAAACCTCATCACCGCTTAATCTCTATGCTTGCCGTGCCATACATAGCTTCTATTTTGTTTCCATCTTTCAAGAGTATTTGTATTTATATTTTTTAAAAACAGTCTTATATATGCAATATTGCCCATATTCATATTTCACAGTTATACAGTCCCAATTTACATTTTTAGCCCTGCTTCTAGTAATATACATTTCCTTAGTCTTTCCCTTTCAACCATTGTCATACCCATATAATAGCTCTGCTAGTTACAAACCCTATGTTGTTCTTTCACCATTTCTATTCATTTCCAAATATTTACAACAAACATTTTACCAATTGTGTACAGATTAACCCTCAGCTTTCCATTCTTTACCTTCATTCTCTTTTCTGGAGACCTATATACTAGTTATTTACTTCATGAGTTTACACAATATATTTAGTTCGTAAGAGTGCAATCATACAGTATTTGTCCTGTTGTGTCTGGCTTGCTTCATACAACATAATGTCCTCTAGGTTCAAAGATGATGTCATATGCTTCCGGACTTCATTTCTTCTTACAGTTGCATAATATTCCATCATGGGTATACCCTACAATTCGTTCATCCGTTCATCAGTTGATGAACACTGGGTTGTTTACATCTTTTGACAAATGTGAATGACGTCACTATGAACATTGGTGTGCAGATGTCTGTGTGGTTTACTGCTCTCAGATCTTCTGGGTATATACCTAGTAGGTGGTACCAGATCACATGGTAGATTTATATTTAACTACCTTAGGAAATTACAAACAGACTTCCACAGAGGCTGTACTATTCTACATTCCCACCAACAGTGCATAAATGTCCCTAATTCTTCAAATACTCAGCAACACTTGTAGTTTTCCAATATTTTAATAGTGGCCATTCTAATATGTGTGAAATTATATCTCGTAGATTTGATTTGCATTTTTCTAATCACTAGTGATGTTGAACATTTTTTCATGTGTTTTTTTTTTTTTTTTTTTTTTTTGGCCATTTGTATTTCTTCTTTGGTCAAATGTCTATTCAAGTGTTTTGTCCATTTTTAAATGCGTTGTTTGTCTTCTTATTGTGGAGTGGTAGTATCTCTGTATATATCGTGGATAATAAACCCATATCGACTATGTGATTTCAAATATTTTCTCCCATTGAATCCGCTGCCTTTTCAGCATTTTGACAAAGTCCTTTGAAGTGCAAAATTGTTTAATTTTGAAGAGGACCCATTTATCTGTTTTGTTGCTCATAATTTGGGTGTAAGGTATAAGAAACTATTGCCTACCACAAGATCTTGTAGATGTTTTCCTTCATTTTCTTCTAGGAGTTTTATAGTTGTCACTTGTATATTTAGGTCCTTGATCCATTTTCAGTTAATTTTTATATAAGATGTGATATACGGGTCCTATTTCTTTTGGATTTGGATATCCAGTTCTCCTACCATTTATTGAGTAGTCTATTTTGGCCTAGCTGGGAAGGTTTGATATCCTTGTTAAAAATCACTTGACCATAGAAATGAGTGTCTATTTCTGAGTTCTTGATTCTGTTCCATTGCTCAATTTGTCTACCTTTATGTAAGCACCATGCTTGGTTTTTTTTTTTCTTTTTCTTTTACCTCTGTCACTAAATAATATGCTTTAGCATCATGAAGTGAAAGTCCTCCAACTTTGTTCATATTTTTAAAGACATTTTGGCTATTTGGGAACCCTTACCTTCCAAATAAATTTGATAATTGCCTTTTTCATTTCTCCAAAAAGAGCTTTTGGATGTTTATTGGGATTGTGTTGAATCTGTAAATCAGTTTGGATACAAATGACATCTTTTTTTTTTTTTTTTTGAGAGAGAGAGTATAACACATTATATATATATATTTTAAATGTCCAAGTCTCCATTTATTTTCATACATGTGTCCATTGTACTAACAGTCCAGTAACTATGAAAATTAAAAATAGACTATCTAAAGAATGAGATAAAGATAATTTAATATATTCATAAACAAATTTTGCTGCCATTTATGTTTTTAACACATTGTGCTTACACTAAAAATTTAAGATTAATGTTAATGTTTTTAGTGAACATAAAGTGATTAAATATGCCTTCTTATGTTTTTTCACTAAAACATTTTAATCACATTTCCTTGATATTAATGCCTTATATAAACTACTCTCTGAATTACCTTATTATCTAACATCAACCTGTAATTTTGCCTAATGAACTCATTTTCATTTTCTCTATCTTTTTTTAAAAAATATTTTAAAATGTGCTTAGATTACATAAATGTTACACAAAAATTACAGGAATTCCCATGTTCCCCACTTCCCACACCTCCCACAACCTCCCACATAAACATTTTTCATTAGTGTGGCATATCCCCTGCAATGGATATACACAGCCTGGGGCTTTGCCACTAAGCATGGACCACAGTTCACATTGTAGGCCACACTCTCTCCCACACAGCTCTGTTTGTTATATGCTGATGTAAAATGGCCTATATCTGTCATTGTGTAGTCACTCAGAATAATTCCCAAGTCCTGAAAAAGCCCCTGTATTACAACTGCTTTTCCCTCTCCTTGCCCTGAAAGCATCCAGTGGCCACTAGCTCCACATTTATGTTGTAATTTCTTCCATTGCTTGAATCACAATATGGCCACAACATAATAGCAGTAAGTTCACTCTAGTCCACAGCTCTTCCCCCAGTCCTGAGGAATCTGGACTGGTGATGTCCACTCTGCCTCCAAGTGAGAGGGGGCTCATATCCCATGGATAAGATGGATGGGATTATCATGCCTGCAGCTGTAGACTCTGCATTCCCTGGGATGGCTGTTGTCCAACATCATCTCTTCGTCAGGTGACTTGGGTGAGTCCATTGAGCTGTAGAGTGGGAGTTGCAGCTCCACCGAGATTCCAGGCCCAGCTGGCACATGGGCAGGCCAAAGGCTCTAGTCTCTGGAAGTACACCTACAAACTCCAGCTCCACATATAGGTTTGAAGAGAAGGGACTGGTGGACCATATGCAGGGAGAACTTATTTGAGTCCGACTCTGTCATTCTTAGGAGCACAGGTTCCAAAGTATAGCCCACTGATAAGGCATCAATCTCTGGAGTTATCCCCCCTTATATAGGACCTGGGTGTCTCCATAGCCCTCAGGAGCCCCTCTGTTTGGGGTGATATCCACTATGGTGTTCTATGAGATCCTACTGAGGTGTGCGTAAGCTATACCTCTGGGAAGAACTCCCAACACTCTTTGAAGTCTCTTAGCCATATGAACTCATTTGTCTTTACCTTTACCCCTTTTATTCAAGGTCTTTTTCCAGTCACATTGCCAGTTGGCACTTGATAGTAATACCTTATTGCCAGGGAGGCTCATACCCGGGAGTCATGTCCCACATTGGGGGGGAGATAATGCATTCATATGCTGAGTTTGGCTTAGAGAGAGGCCACATTTGAGCAACAAGAAAGCTCTCAGGTGGCAACATTTAGGCACCCCATAACAGTAAGCTAAGTTTCAATTACAAGAGCAAAGACTCAAGGCTAGTCATCAAAAACAAGAACCAATTAGTGGACCATCCTTCATTGGCAGACACTTCCCCTGCACTTGGGGTACTATTGCTGCTCCCTTGGAGAATGTGGCAGAGCTCTCCAGGCAGGGAATTCAGTATTCTCTCATTTACTGAGTGATTCTCCACCCACTGTGACTATGCCACACCCCTTGATCATTTGAACAATTCTATATATCTTTTATGTATATTCGGGTGAACTTCCTCCCATGAAATCCCCAGCCCTGACACCCCCCAACAGTGATCCTCTCCTGCCCCCATTGTAACCCTTCTGTGATCCAAATCTTCCTTAAAGATGAAGCCCATATAATACCCAAATACAATTAATAAGAAAATGAAATAATAATAATGTTTAAATATAAGAGATAAAATACATGAAAACTTAAAAAAAAAACACTAAAAATTAATTTAAAGGATTGGGATATTAAAAAAATGGGAATTTTTTAAAAAATTTTTAAACATTTTTCCTTTTATCACTGCATTATCGTGTGTTCAGTCTGTACTGTGGCACCTTCCCCCTCTCACTCCCCAGTGTCTCTCAAATTTTCATCTAAATTTCAAAGAAGTTTTAGGTCACAGCAAAGTCACACACAGAATACTAGAGACTCTCATATACCCAACCTCCTCCCCTTTTCCTCACCCCATACTAAAACATTTTTGTATGTGGATGATAGCATTGGTGTAACTGTTATACAGATAGTGAAATATAGCTACTAAACACTGTCAATGGTTTACAGTATAGTTTAAATTTTAGATGGTACAATTTAATAATTTTTGATGATATTTACCATGTCCTCTGTCCATCACTGTAAGGTAATGAATAACATTTCCCCTGACCACTAAATACCCCCTGTTTGATCTATTTTGTTCCTCCCTCCCCATCCCCCTTAGTCACATGACACCCCTCTGTCTTGACTCATTGGATGACAAGATTCATAGTTACATGCAACAAGAGGCCTTAACATTCTGATTGCCCTCTGCTATTAGGATCCACCCTTGCTCATAAGAGATGCCCAACTGTCTGTTTCTGGGTGAATCAGTCCTACCAAAGATGGGGGTCCATCTCCGTCCCACTAACTGTGTGGGTTTCCACTCACTGACACAACACATTATGACAAGATGAACACTCACACACTCCCCAGAAGCCTACTCCAGATGCGCCCCATCCTGAATGCCTGCCCAACCATCACCTTAAACCAGTGACAATCCCTTGTCATATTGCCAAGAGCATTCCCACTCCTTCACTTTCAACCTCATACCCACAAATCCCGTGTTCATCTGGTCCCTCTCCCATCTCTCCCCCTCCCTGTATCCTTGGTATTTGAACCTGCCCTTCCTAATCTACCCACCTATAGACCCTGCACCACTAATCCCAGTAATATCAGCACCCACCTGTCCTAACCTTCAATACGCAACTATAATCTATCACTTTACCATAGATTATGTCAATATGGGTGATGGCTCACAACCTTCTCCTCTCTATCTCTCTCTTGTTAACCTATCTTTCAGACAATGGTTCTCGGAGACTGCTCACTTTCCTCAATTCATATCAGCGAGGTCATGTATTGTTCATCCTTCAATGCCTGGCTTGCTTCACTCAACATAAAGTCTTCAAGATTCACCTATGTTATTCCCTGTGTTAGCACTTTATTCCTTCTTACAGCTGAGTGATATTACATTGTATGTATGTACCACATTTTGTTTATCCATTCATCTGTTGATGGGCACCGGGGTAGATTCCAACTTTTGGCAAATGTGAACAATGCCGCTATGAGCATTGGTGTGCATATATCTGTTCATGTCTTTGTTTTCAATTCTTCTGGGTATATCCTCAGCAGTGTAATCGCCGGATCATATGGAAGATCTATTGTTAGTTTTCTGAGGAACCGCCAAACTGTCCTCCACAGTAGCTGGAACATACCAAAATCCCACCAGCAGTGGATGAGGGTTCCCATTTCTCCACATCCTCTCCAACAATTATAGTCTGCTGTTTTTTTAATAGCCACCATTCTGATGGGTGTAAGGTGGTATCTCATTGTAGTTTTGACTTGCATTTCCCTAATAGCTAGCGATGTTGAACATTTTTTCATGTGCTTTTCAGCCATTTGTATTTCTTCCTCGGAAAAGTGTCTTTTCATTTCTCTTGCCCATTTTTTATTGGGTTGTTTGTCTTTATTTTTGAGGTGTAGGATATCTTTATAAATGCTAAATGCTATCAGATATATTGTTGCCAAATATTTTCTTCCATTGGGTAGGCTGCCTTTTTATTTTCCTGATAACATCCTTTGAGGTGTAGAAGTTTTTAATTTTCAGGAGATCCCATTTATCTATTTTTTCTCTTGCTGCTCGTGCTTTGGGTGTGAAGTTCATGAAACCATTTCCTATTACAAGGCCCTGTGGATGTTTCCCTACATTATCTTCCAAGGTCTTTATGATTTTGGCTCTTATATTTAGATCTTTGATCCATCTTGAGTTGATTTTTGTATAAGGTGTGAGATGGTGTTCCTCTCTCATTCTTTTGGATATGGATATCCAGTTTTCCAAGTACTACTTGTTGAAGAGGCCATTCTCTCCCAACTGAGTGGGTTGGGTGGCCTTGTCAAATATCAGATGACTGTATATGCAAGGATCTGTATCAGAACTCTCAATTCGGTTCCATTGGTCAATATGAATATCCTTGTGCCAATACCATGCAGTTTTAAGCACTGTAGTTTTGTAGTATGTTTTAAAGTCAGGTAGTGTGATACCTCAATCTTCATTTTTCTTTTTCAATATGTCTTTGGCAATTCAGGGCTTCTTACTTTACCAAATATATTTTAGAGTTATTTTTTACAGTTCCTTAAAATATATAGTGTTGGTTTTTATTGGAATTACAGTAAATCTGTAGATTAGTTTGGGTAGGATAGATATCTTGATGATGTTTAGTCTTCCTATCCATGAACAGGGAATATTCTTCCATTTATTTAAGTCTTCTTTTATTTCCTTTAACAGTGTTGAGTAGTTTTCTGTATATAAGTCCTTTGCATATTTAGTTAAATTTATTCCTACATATTTGATTCTTTTAGTTACTATTGTAAATGGTATTTTTTTCTTGATTTCCTCCTCAGATTGCTCATTATTGGTGTACAGAAATGTTACTGATTTTTGAGCATTGATCTTATAGCATGGGACATTACTGAACTCCTTTATAAGTTCTAGAAGCTTTGTTGTAGATTTATCAGGGCTTTCTACATATAGGATCATGTTGTCTGTAAATTATGTAATTTTTACTTCTCTTCCCATTTAGATGTCTTTTATATCTTTTTCTTTCCTCAGTGCTTGAGCAAGTACTTCTAAGACAATGTTAAATAGGAGTTGTAATAGTGGGCATCCTTGTCTTCTTCCCAATCTCTTAGAGAAGGCTTTTAGGATTTCACCATTGAAGATGATGTTAGCTTTGTGTTTTTCATATATATCCTTTACCGTATTCAGAAAGTTTCTTTCTATTCCTATCTTTTGCAGTGTTTTTTATCAGGAAAGTATGCTGTATTCTGTCAAATGCTTTTTCTGCATCCATAGAGATGATCATGTGATTTTTTTTCTTTCAATCTGTTTATGTTGCATATTACATTGATTGATTTTCTTATATTGAAACATCCTTGCATACCCGGGATGAAACTCACTTGGTCATGGTGTATAATTCTTTTGATATGTTGTTGAATGCGATTAGCAAGTATTTTGTTGAGGCTTTTAGTATCTAGCTTCATTAGAGATATTGGTTTGTAATTTTCCTTTCTTGTGGTATCTTTGTTTGGCTTTGGTCTTAGGGTAATGTTGACATCATAGAAAGAGGTTGGCAATATTCCTATTTGCCTCATGTATTTTGAGGCACCCCTATTAAGTGCATTAATGTTTTTGATTGTTCTCTCTTCTTGAGAGATTACCCCTTTTACCAATATATAGTGTCCATCTTTGCCTCTTACAATAGTTTTGTATTTAAACTCTATTTTTTCTGATATTAAGGTAGCTGCTCCTGCCCTTTTTTGGCTATAGTTTGCTTGTAAAATTGTTTCCAGACATTCACTTTCAGCCTACTTGAATCCCTGGTTCAAAGGTGGGTTTCTTGTAGACAGCATATAGGTGGATTGCATTTCCTTATCCATTCTGCCAACCTGTATCTCTTGATGATTGAGTTTAATCCATAAATATTCAGTGTTATTACTTGCAATGAATTCTTACATCAGCCATATTTTCTTTGGGTTAATGTATGTCATTTGTTGTTTTTTTTCTCTCTTTTTGTCTTTTTAGCTGTTCTTACATGCTTCTCCAATTCTCTCTCCTCTGTTTTTTCCTTTCAACTTATAGAACTTCCTTTAGTATTTCTTGAAGTGCAGGTTTCTTATTGAAATAGTCTCTTAATTTCTGTTTATCTGTAAATTTTTTGAACTCTCCATCATTTTTGAATGTCAGTTTTGCTTTATAGAGAATTCATGGCTGAAACTTTTTTTTTCTTTTAGTACTTTGACTATATCATGCCACTGTCTTCTTGCCTCCATGGTTTCAGATGAGAAATCAGCACTTATTCTTATTGTGTTTCCCTTGTATGTGATGGTTCTTTTTTCTCTTGCTGCCTTGAATATTTTCTCTTTATCTTGAGCATTGGACATTTTGACAAGTATTTGTCTTGGAGTTGGCCTGTTGGGATTTATACTGTTTGGGGTGCTCTGTGCTTCCTGGACATGTACATCAATCTTTCTCAATATGGTTGGGAAGTTTTCAGCCATTATTTCCTTCAATACTCCTTCTGTTCCCTCTCCCTTCTCTTCTCCTTCTGGGATGCCTATAATGCATATGTTTGTGTATTTTGTATTGTCAGTTAAATCCCTGAGTCCTTGCTGGAGTTTCTCTATCTTTTTATCTATCTTTTCTACTACCTGTTTGATTTCAGATGTATGCTCTTCCACATCACTAATTCTTTCTTCTGCCTGTTCAAATCTGCTGTTATGTGACTCCAACATCTTTTTGATTTCTTGGATTGTGCCATTGATCACCATCATATCTGTTATCTTTTTATGTATGCTTACAATTTCTTCAGTATGTTCTCCCAGCTTCTTAATATCCTTAATCTCTTCCTTCATTTCATTAAGTTGGTCCATGATATTTATTTGGAAAGCTTTGATTACTTGTTCTATGTTCTGCATCTCTTCCTGATTTTTTAGTTTTGTCATTGGACTGGTCCATGTCTTCCTGTTTCTCTGTGTGGTTTGTCATTTTTTTGTTGCCTTCTAGCCATCATTTTATCTTGATGGGTTTATTCAGTTGTGTATTAGTCAGCCAAAGGGGAGCTAATGCAATATATGAGAGATTGGCTGGTCTTTATAAAGGGTATTTATTTGGGGTAGAAGTTCACAGTTACCAGGCTAAAAAGCATAATTTTCTTTTCTCACCAAAGTCCATTGCCACGTGTTGGAGCAAGACAGCTGCCAACATTTGCCAGGGTTCAGGCTTCTTGGGTTCCTCTCTTCCCATGGCTGCATTTCTCTCCAGGCTTAGCTCCTCTGTTTCCTCCACAAGGTCAGCTGTAGACTATCAGGTGAATGGCTCACTTCTCTTCTCCTGGGGCCTTCTCTCCAACATCAAAACTCCAAACATCAAAACAGCCTCTCAAAAACTTCTCACTCTGTCCTTTGCCTTGCCATGTATATTCGATTCCCCACCCACCAAAGGGTGGGTCTCTACACCCTACTGACATGGCCCAGTTAATGCTCTAATCATAACTTAATCATGCCCAGATTAACAGATCAGTTTACAAGAATGATACAATTACATTTTTGTAATTCATAATTATATCAAGTTGCCAAACGGCTACATTCCATGCTCTGAATTCCAAAAATGCATTACGATATTCAAAAAACCTTAAATGAGTAACAAAGTACAAAATCATATCATGGGCAGTTTAAAGAAATACAGTTTGTCTTCAGGCAAAATCCCGTCTGCTATAGACTTCTGAAACTTACAAAACCATTTAACTGCTTCCAATACACAAATGGAAAGACAAATGATAAACATTTCATAAAAGAAATTGGGATGTTAAATATGAGTCATGGTTCCTCTACAGTTCAGTAAACCTGCAGGGTATCTTTCATTCGATTTTAAAGTCTGAGAGCCATTCTTAAGATGATGGTTTCTTCTTCTTGGGGCCACATGGGAACCCACCCTATTCAGAGGCTTGCCCAATGGCCATTTTCTTGGTTCCACCCTCATCAAGCATCTGGGTGTCAACCAAGCTCCAGATCTCACCCTCCAATAGTGTTAGGGTTATTGCCACACCTTACCTGATCTTTGGGTTAGAGTCTTAGCCCCCCTAGTACAGTGATGTGAAAACAACATTCCCCCTAACCTTTGGAATACAGGTTCAACCCTCTCAGAGCAATGAGTTGACCACCTGGCCTTCCCTAACAATTGGCATACAGGTTCAACCCTATCAGAACAATGGGTTGACCACCTGGCCTTCTCTAATCCATGGGGGACAGGTACCCTCCTCTCAGACCTATGGAGTATTTATCTTAACTGCCCTAATCTTTGAAGAATGTGCTCCACCCTCTCTGCACCCTGGGTTGGCAAAACTCTCTGAGAACATGGTGTGGGGATATCCACCCTCTTCAACTGCTGGGACAAACTCACCCTGTCTGTACCCATGGGTGGGACTCCTCCCTTGGCCCAAGGCAATGTCTTAATTCCAGATCTCAGCTTCCATGTGTTTCTTCTTAAAGCTGTTTCTCCTTCATTCTTTTCTTTCCATGTCCTATTTTGTCTAAGCTGACAGTGGTTTTGTTCATATAGCTCTCTCAAAAACTTTGTTGATTTAGCATGCAGGAAGCAGGGGTCCAAGCCATCAGACAGTAAGGCTTTCCACAAGTCTTTCCGAGATAACTGCATCTTCAATTCTGAGTTACGAGTTCCAAGTTTAGTAAAGTCTTTAAATAGGGCCTTTTCATCTGGGACTTTGATTTCCAGAAATTTGGAAGTTCCAGAATCAGTTTCTGTTTTCTTTGTGCCCAGAAGTTCAGTCCTTAATGTATTTTGCTCATCTAGTATTTTCCTATAAGCTTCAAGGAGAAGCCAAGCCACATTCACTGAGTTTACCTTGGAAAGTACTTCAGCTAAATGCCCCAGTTCACCATTTTCAAGTTCTGTCTTCCATATGACACCAGGAATTAATTTTACTAAGTTCTCTGCAACTTTAAAACATGGATCACCTTTCCTCCAGTTTCCAATAATAGTTTCATCATTTACTTCCATGGCATCATAAAATGTCTCTTTAGCGTCCATGTTGCTATCAACAGTTTCTTCAAAGTGATCTAGGCCTTTTCCATCAAGCATTTCACAATTCCTCCAAAAAAATACC
Source organism: Tolypeutes matacus (assembly GCA_026826555.1). NCBI lineage: Eukaryota > Metazoa > Chordata > Mammalia > Cingulata > Chlamyphoridae > Tolypeutes > Tolypeutes matacus. Next base: position 1,430,464 of record JAKSZT010054500.1, on the reverse strand, counting down.
CCTTACCCATTTATAAAACCATTCCAACATTTTGGTATATGCAAAAGAACTTCCCCACTCTTTGCTACCAAATTATGTATTAGTCAGCCAAAGGGGAGCTAATGCAATATACCAGAGATCAGCTGGTCTTTATAAAGGGCATTTATTTGGGGTAGAAGCCCACAGTTACCAGGTCAAAAAGCATAAGTTTCTTCTCTCACCAAAGTCCATTGCCACGTGTTGGAGCAAGACAGCTGCTGATGTTTGCCAGGGTTAAGGCTTCTTGGTTTCCTCTCTTCCTGTGTTTCTCTCCAGGCTTAGCTTCTCTGTTTCCTACACAAGGTCAGCTGTAGACTCTCAGGCAAACGGCTCACTCCTCTTCTCCTGGGGCCCTCTCTCCAACATCAAAACCGCTTCTCAAAAACTGCTCGCTCTGTCCTTCGCCTTGCCTTTTATATTTGATTCCCCTACCCACCAAGGGGTGGGGCTCACTGCCCTACTGACGTGGCCCATTTAATGCCCTAATCATAACTTAATCATGCCCAGATTAACAGATCAGTTTACAAGCATGTTCCAATTATATTTTTGGAATTCATAATTACATTAAATTACCAAAAGGCTACAAGTTGATTAGCTTCTCTCTCCCCTCTAGAGTTTTATTTAGCTGGTGGTTCTGTGTGTGTGTTAAGTTTTCTCTTTGACACTTTGTTCTTCTTATTTTATTTCCATGCTTCCTTCTATGTTCCCTTGAAGGTAAAAGATTAGGGCCAGAGGAATCAAAAGATGTGAGAAAGTAAGAAGGATAATAGTAATATTGATAAAAGTTAGAAGAGGGGTCATATAAGACTTAGTAAAATGAATATTTAACTCATGTAGGCAGTGTAGAGTAATAGGAAAAAAAGTGGAGTACCTTCAATGGACTGGGAAACCAAATAGAGGGATCCATATATAATGATTTAGAAGGCCAGATTGATGAGGAGAGAGAGAAAGATTAAAGAAAGGGCTGAAAGGAAAAAGTTAATAATAATAATAAAAGAAGAAAACAGAATAGATAGAATAGAAAATGACACCCTTGAAATTGTGGGCTAATGAAAAAAGGTGGTATGTAAGAACCACAACAGAAAGCAGAAGGCAGGAAGATGAAGAAAGGAAAATAAATAGTGTTAGGAGACAAAATCAATATAGACAGAGAATGGGAAATCATGGAAGAAGAAGCACAGGAAAGAAGAGACAAGTTAGCAGCACCTAATATGATTTAAAAAAAGAAAATTTAAAAAAAGGAAAAAAGGGGGCATTGGAAAGAGTAAAGAAACGCAAGAGACAACAAATAAACAAAGAAAAACCAAACAACCACCCAACAAGCAGTCAAACACAGCTAAAGAAGAACAATGTTCCTTCTTGGGCCCTTGTGGAACCCCTCAGTCTGCTTGTGTTCATCAATCAATTGCCCTGCAAGGTTCTATCTGCAGGTTTTGAGGCAGATTTTAGTGATTAAACTAAGTTAAAAAAATTTCTTTTTTTTTTTAAGTGACTGCCTTTTTTTTTTTGAGAAATAAGATACCCCCCCAAAAAAAAAGCCTCTTCTAGACCATCCCCTTCACCGAGGGGACCCTAAATAAGCTCGTGGAAACTAATCAAGCCCTTCCCACTTCCTGGCCTCCCCAGGGAGCTGAAGCGCTGATGCTTGTCAGTGCAGAACAACAAAATTGGCTTACTCAGCCCCCTCTGGAGCCAAATCCCAGTATCACCGGGCTGTTAGGTAAGTCAGCCTTCTTCAGCAGTTTTGCCTCTCCTCAGTAGTTTCGCCTCTCCCCTTGAAGTGGCCTGGTGCTGCTTCAAGCCTGCTTATTTGCTCTCCAAAGCTGCAAGTGGTTCCAGGAAGCCAAATCCAGAGAAAGAAAACCCCTCTCAACCCTCCACCAGAACCCTCCCACTCTCAGAGAATGCTCACTCTCACCAGGTTGCTGGTAGGAATCGCAGCTCGTCCCAGCCTTTTTCCCTGAGGGTGGGGCTCAGCCATGTGTGTCAACTACCACAACCAGGGGAAAAACTCATGAATCTTTCCTGAGCAATCCATTTCACCATCCAGCTCCCTCCAGATCAATGTCCCCAAGGTTCTCGCTCCGTGCGTCCCCAGCACAGATCACTCAGGCAGGATCTTGTCCCCAATCAGCTGTCCTCCAAGAGTGAGTTAGTGAGTGCCCTCCTAAACCGACGCCATCTTGCCCCACCCTGACAATTGACATCTTTATGATATTTAGTCCTCCAGTCCATGGGCAAAGAATGTCCTTCCATTAATTTAAGTCTTTTATGGTTTCTTTTAGAAATGTTTTGTAGTTTTCTGTAAGCAGTTTCTCTCTGACCTTGTTTAAGTTTAATCCTAAATATTTGATTCATTTAGTCATTCTTATAAATGGATTTTCTTCTTATTCCCTTCTCAGATTGCTCAAGGGTAATTTATAGAATTGCTACTGAGTTTTACGTAATAATCTTGTGTGCCACCACTTTGCTAAACTTATCTATTAATTTGAGTAACTTTGTTCTGGATTGTTCAGGATTTTCTAGATATATGATCATCTCACCAGTGAATAGTTAAAATTTTACTTCTTCTTTTCCTATTTGGGTGCTTTTTATTACTTTGTCTGGCCTAATTGTTTTAGTTAGAATTTATAGCACAATATTGAATAATAGTTCTGACAGTGGGCATCCTTATATTGTTCCCAAACTCACTGGGAAAGCCTTCAGTCTTTCACTCTTGAGTAAAATGCTAGCTGTAGGTCTTTCATATATGCACTTTATCATATAGAGAAAGGTCCCTTCTATTCCTATCTTTTGATGTGTTTTTTTTCTTTTTATCAAGAGAGGGTGCTATTTTATCAAAGGACTTTTCTGCAATAATCAGGATCATATGATTTTTCTTCTTCAATTTATCAATGTGGTTTATTGCACTAATTGATTTACTTGTGTTATCCCACCTTTGCATACCTGGGATAAAACCCACTTGATCATGGTGTACAATTCTTTTAATGCACTTTTGGATTCAGTTTGCAATTATTTTGTTGAGGATTTTTGTGTCTATATTCATTAGAGATATTGGTCTGTAGTTTTCTTTTTCATAGTGCCTTTGTTTAGTTTTGGTATTAGGGTGATATTGGTTTCATAGAATGAGTTTGGTTTTGTTGTTTACTGTTGAATTTTTTAGAAGAGCTTGAGCAAGATTGGCATTAGGTCATCTTTGAATGATTGGTAGAATTCACCTTTGAAGCCATCTTGTCCTGGTCTTTTCATTATTAAGAGGTTTTTGTTGACTGTTTCAGTCTCTTGTGATTGGTTTGTGGAGATCTTCTATTTCTACTACGGTCAGTTTAAGTGGTTCATGTGTTTCTAGGAATCTGTCCATCTTATCTACATTGTCTAGTTTCATAGCACACAGTTTTTCATAGTATCCTCTTATGATCTCTTTTATTTCTTTGGGGTTGGTGGTTATGTTCTCCCTCTAATTTTGCTCACCAAGTGTCTTCTTAATATCCTTTATCTCTTTAGTCATATTTTCCTTCAAATCTTTGAATTAATTTTGGAGATTTGTGTGATTGTCATTGATTAGTTATTTAAATCCTGTATCTTTTCAGGATATTTGGTTTGTTCCTATGGCTGGGTCATCACTTCTTGTTTCCTCATATGACTTGTAGATTTGCTGATGTCTGGGCATCTGAATATGTTGACTTTACTCTGATGCTGAAATTCTCTGTTTTGCTTAGTGCCTTTTTTCATAGTTCATCTTTGATTTTTGGTTCAACTTATTTGAAATCTTTAAAGTTGCCCAGCTTATGTTATACAAATTGGGCCAGGGACTCACTAATGGCTGCAGATATTCCTCCAGGAGTTGGTACTAAAGAGAGACCTAAAAGCAGTTTTTCTCTTTGCAGTTTTTTTTTTTTTTTTTTTTTTTTGCAAGACATCAAATGGCACTCATTGGTTAACCTTTCCATGGAGGTGTTTCTTTTAACCTCTACTTTTCCATGTTTCTGGTCTAGCCAGAACTGAGATTCAAAACTGTCTCTGCTGGCTGAATTCCCTGAAGAGAAACCACTCTCCAATATCAAAGCACCCTCCCTCTTCCCAGTTAGGGAGACATCTATTCCCCTCTCAATCAGATGCTCTAAGTCAAGGGTTTTATCCAGGCTGCATGTATTGGGCGTGGGGCAAAGATGCCCTTCCTTGCTGCCATGGGAGTTTAGTTCTTCGTGGTTTCAGTTTCTTCATCTCTCTTGGGGTTTGTGCAACTCTGTCCTGGTCTGCTGAACACCAAAGAAGGTCCTTTGAGCAGCTTTTGGGCTTTTCCATGGTTTCTGTAAAAAAAAGAGTTGAGCCCTGCCTGCCTACACTGATGCTTTCTTCCCAGAACTCCCTAAATAATTGGTTTAAGCCATTATTGTTTGGGATGGGATCATTTTTTCTCAGCAACACATAACTGAACGTTATACTAAGCTAAATCCTACTTTGTCTTGGTTTATTATCTTGTCTTCAAGGATACCTTCATTTGCTGATATTTTCAAGTATTTTGACATCTATGTTTATTAAATATATTGGCCTATATATTTACTCTTAATGTGTTTTTAAGGTTTTGATATAAAGTATATTAGATACTTGAGACAAGTTGGGGAGTACATAGGTTGGAGGAATTCAAGCTAGTCTATAAGTGTAAGTAAATGGCCCAATCCGAGTGGATTAACAATAAATTTTATAACTTTCTCATGTTACATTCTCATCATGTATTCATCCAGCAAATGTTCATATGTTGATTCAATAGCCCAGAATTTATTTGCTGTATTTTTTTTAAGGATTTGGACATCTATGTTTATGAAATATATTGGCCTATATATTTGCTCCTAATATATTTTTTTTACTTAATTTATTTTATTTTTGTTTTATTTTTGATGTACTTAACTTTTAAAAAAGACAAAATAATTTTATTGATAGATATTAATAAAGCACACAATCTACCCAATGTTTACAATCAATGGCATTTGGTTTAATAAAATAGTTGTGTGTTCATTACTTCAATCATTATTAAAGCATTTTAATTATTTCAATAATAATAATAATAATAAACAAAAACAGACAAACAGAAAAGAAAATCCCTCACCTCTCAATATCTCTGATTCCCCTATAATACATAGCTGCTATTTCTGGCTATTCTTGAACAATTATTTATTTGTTTATTTAGCTTTTTTATTGAGATATATTCACAAACCATATGATCTATCTAAACTGTATAATCCATGGCTTCTTTTAGCTGTTATAATGTTCTTTATTGTAAAATGGTAAAATAAACTGAAAAATAGACTAAAAGAAATTACAGGGAAGTGGCTGTGGCTCAATCAGTGGGGCTCCCGTTTACCATATAGGAGGCCCCGGGTTCGGTTCCCGGGGCCTCCTGGTAAAGGCAGGCCCGCCCGCATGGCGTGGTTAGCTGACCCAGCGAGCACAAGCAGCAAGGTGGGGATAAATGAATGAATAAATAAAATCTTAAAAAAAAAAAAAAAAAGAAATTACAAATTTTAAAAAAGAGTGCAAGGCCAAGTTAGATTTAATATAATCAAATATAAAAAATAGATAACATATCAACAAACTTTTATAAATGTAAATGATTCAAATATAGTAGAAATTAATTATAACTAATTCAAATTTTTATATTACAGCTCTAACTATTGGACATAATAATTTCTAAGAATGAAATAAATTTTTTTTAGTTATTTAATTTCCATTTAGGACATAATTCTGTCTAGATAAACAAATTTCCTATTGAGGAATTCTTCACATCTTATTGGAATGAATTACAGCAGATAACATTTGCCAAATAATAATTTTATGAAGCAGAAAAACTCAAAATCTTGTTCAATGTTAGTCATGCTAAATCATTATTGATCCAGATGGGTTATTTTAATTAACAAGTATGAATAAGAAAAAATGAAGTATCCAAAAATATATCTTTTCTCCAGTCCTCCTTAATTAAAAACAATTTTATTTTTATGAAAAACATTAGAGAATACTGATCACAGGAGCAATTTGCCAATTGCACTGAGTAATTATTGTTCATATACTAAAATGTTGTTATTTTACCTTTATCTGGTCTACTCCAGCTCTTTTTTAGTTACTATTTGCATGAATAACTTTTTCCAACCTTTCACTTTTAACATGGTTGTGTCCTTACATCTGAGGTGGGTCTCTTGCAGGCAACATATAGATGGCTCATATTTTTTAAAATCCTTTTTATCAGTCTATGTCTTTTGATAAGGGAGATCAATCAATTAACATTCAGTGATATAATTGCAAAGGCATTATTTACTTCATCCATTTTGTCCTTCAACTCTCTGTTGTCATATCGTTCTGTTGTCTGTCTTCTTATCCTTTAGTTTACCCTTCTTAATAATCTTTGTTTCTAAACTTTCCTCCAAATCTCTCCTTTGTTTTTTTTGTTTTTTTTTTTTTTCTTTCAGGTTGCAGCACCCACTTTAGTATCTCTTGCAAGTCTGGTCTTTTGGTAACATATTCTATGATTTTTCATTTGTCTATGAAGACTTTGAACTCGCACTGATTTTAGAAGGACAGCTTTGTTGGATACAGAATTTTTGCCTGACAGTTTTTCTCTTTCAATTCCTTAAATACATCATTCCACTTTCTTCTTATTTCCATGGTTTCTCATGAGAAGTCAGCATTTAATCTTATTGAGTTTCTCTTGTTTATGGTGTTTTGCTTTTCTCTTGCTGCTTTCAGAATCCTCTTTTTCTCTGATATTTGTCATTCTGAATAGTAGGTGTATCGAGTTAGGTCTATTCAGATTTATTCTATTTTGGGTGTGTTGTCCTTCTTGGATATTGATATTTATGTCTTTCATAAGGTTTGGAAAGTGTTTGGTCATTATTCCTTCAAATATTCTTTCTGCCCATTTTTCATTTTCTTCTCCTTCTGGGACACCAATAATGTTTGTGTGTTTCACATTGTCATTAAATTCCCTGAAACCTTGTTCCATTTTTCCATTCTCTTCTCTTACTGTTCTCCTGTCTTTTCCAGTTCAGATGTTCTGTCTTTGAAATCACTATAATCTGCTCTTCTGTACCTCTATTGTATTTTTAATCTCATCATTGTTTCTTTCATTCCCATAAGGTCTGTTACTTTTCTTTGCAGGCTTTCAAATTGTTCTTTATGCTCTCGCAGTGTCTTCTTAATATCCTGCATTTTTTAGTCATATTTTCTTTAAATTATTTCAAGTGATTTAGGAGACTTGTGTGATTATCACTGATTAAATATATTAAATCATATATCTCTTCAGGATATTTGGTTAGTTCTTTTGGCTGGTCCATCTATTCCTGTTGCCTAGTGTGGCTTGTAATTTTTTGCTGATGTTTAGGCATCTGAATATGTTGGTGAATTTACTCTGATGGCTAATTTATCTCTCTTGCCTATAGTTTTTTTTTCACAACTCTTCTTTTATATTTGGTTCAACTTACTCAAAGTCTTTAAAATTGTTTCGGGAAGCGGTTGTGGCTCAATCAGTAGGGCTCCCGTTTACCATATGGGAGGCCCCGGGTTCAGTTCCCGGGGCCTCCTGGTGAAGGCAAGCCCGCCTGCATGGCCTGGTTAGCTGACCCAGCGAGCACAAGCAGCAAGGGGAGGATAAATGAGCAAATAAATAAAATCTTAAAAAAAAAATAAAATAAAAATAAAATAAAAAATAAAATAAAATTGTTTGGCTTAAGTTTTTAAAATCAGGCCAGGGACTCACTAGTGGGGTGCAGATTTTCTCCCAGGGTGAGAGAGTGCTGAGAACATTTTTGTCCATGCAATTTCCAAACTGGCCAGAAAATGGTGCTTGTCAGGGTAACTTTCCTTAAAGGTGTTTCATTCTCTGCTTTCCTGTGTTCTTGTGTTGAAACTCCAGATCTGAGATTCCAAACAGGGTCTGCTGGCCAGTTTCACTGAAAAAAAGCACCCTGATATCCCTTCCCTTTTCCCTTGAAATAGCTGACAGGGAGGAAGAATGTGTGTGCCCCTCTCAGTCAGCTCCAGTGAGCCAGATGTTTTACCCAAGCTCAATATCTTGGGGGTGGAAGAGAGGAACCCTTCCCAGATGCCATGGGGGCTTGGTAATGCATGCTTGTCATTTCAGCTTCTTTGTCTTTCTGTCCCTTACCTTCCTGGGTGTTGTATAGCACTGTTCTGGTCTGCTGACCCCTAAAGCAGGTCTCTCAGACAGCTTTTGGCTCTTTCTCCATAGTTTCTGTGAGAGCATTCAACTCTGTCTGTTAGTCTGTCACCATTTTCCCACAATCCTCTTTCTCTAATGTGTTTTTAAGGTTTTGAAACTAGTTAGGGACTATATAGTTTAGGGGAATTCAAGCTAGTCTATAGGTACATGTAAATCCCCAATCCCAGTGGATTAACACAATAAAGTTTATAACTTTCTCATGTTACATTCTATTCATGTATTCATTGAGCATCCTTTCATGTGTTGATTCAATAACCAAGACTCCTTCCACTTGGGTCTGGGACAAAATTGGGTAGGAAATAAGGAGAAGAAAATGTTTATTATTCTATATATCCATCTAACTGTCTGTATCTCTGTCTATATATCTATCAATCCATTTTCTGAATATTTCAGTGTAAGTTGTTTACATCATGCCCCTTGAACACTTAATCCTGCCATATATATTTCCTAATAAAGGATATTCACTCATGTAACCCCTTTAAGTGTCATTATCAAATTCATGGAATTTAACATTGACATAAAGCTTACAGGCTGTGGTGGCTTGAATTGTTAACCCCAGTTTGTACTTGTGCTTACTTTTCATGTGTATTCTGGTGTGTTTGACCCCTTGTAAATTGAATCTCTTGAAGATGCTACTTTAGTTAAGGTGTGGCCCATCTGAATCAGGTTGTGCTTCAATCTTGTTTCTTGGAGACCTTTATAAGGAAAATGAAAATTTGACACAGAACAAAAGCCACAGGGAGTAGTGAAAAATTGTCATCAGAACCCATAAGAAAAAAAATTGCTAACATGTGTATGACCATGTGACAGAAAAGCCAAGGAATCCCAAAGATAAGCAGCGAGCCAGAAGATAATGACCCTGGTGGAAGGAAGCCTCCTAACCTCTAAGATTGTGAGCCAATTAATTCCAATTGTTTAAGTCAATTCAATGAATGGTATTTGTATTAGCAGCTGGGAGACTAAAACACAGTCTATATTCTAATTTTTCATATGTTCCAATAATGTACTTTTAAAATTTTTCTCCTATCTTATTAGATCCTTTCCAGAATCACATATTTGTCATTTTCTATTTAGTTTCTTTTTCTTTCTTTCTTTTTTTTTTTTTTTACCTGTGGGACCATATATACAACATTAATTTTCCCATCTCAACCTACCATTCAGTGGGATTAATCACATTCCCAATGTTGCAGTACACTCACCACCTTCTATTACTAAAACTGTCCCATCTCCCTAAAAAGAGTACCTACACTTATTATGCATTAACTCTCCAGTCCCACTTCCCCCTCTCCCAGGCAACCTGTACTCTATTTTCTGTCTCTATCTGCTTGCATAGTCTTGAGTATTTTCTTAGTAGTTTCTGTGGTACTTAAATTTAAGAACCTAAATATATAACTTTTTTTTTCACTTTGATACTGTCAACTTCAATAGCATAAACAAGCTATTTTCTATAACCTTCTCTACACACCCCACACATTTTTATGTAGTTCTTGCCATAAATTACATGTTTGTATATTATGAGTACAAAATTACTGATTTATCATTACATTTTATACTTTTGCCTTTTCAATCCTGTAAGAAGTAAAAAGTGGAGTTACAAACCAAAAATACAATAACCTCAGCATTTATATTAACTCATTTCATTACCCTTACCAGAGATATCGATTTCTTGATACTGCTTTGATCTATTGTCTATTGTCCTTTCCTTTCAATGTGCATAACTTTCTTTAGCATCTCTTATAGGGCCAATCTAGTCTTGGTGGTGATCTTTTTTAACCCTAACAAAACTTTCTGCACTAAAATTTGTTTTGTCTCATACTAATATAGTCCTCCTAGCTTTCCTTCATTTACCTGGCATATATTTTTCTGTTCTTTTACTTTCAAAATTTCTGTATTCTTATATTTTTTATTTATCTACTGTGGCTAGATTGTGTTTTATTACATCCTCTTCCAATTTTTGTCCTTTACCTAGATAATTTAGTCATTTTGTTCTTATAGTGATTACTGTCATGATATATTCCTATCCCTTTGTGTTTGCCATTTATCCCTCATCTTTCTATATTTTTCTTCTCTATATTCTGCCTTGTTTTGGATCAAACATCTTTGTTTAATTCCAGAATTCAATCTGTTTCTTTTCCTTTAGTGAGTACATTACAAATTTCTTCGTGTATACTTAATATATCAAGATCTAATTTTAACTGATACTTTTATCCTATACTGATACAACACAAGGATTTTACAAAATTTTAATACCAATCACCCTATTGCCTGACATATATGCTATTGTTATAATATACTTTGGTTCTATTTTGAAATTTTTACCTCTTAAACTACTATTTTTATTGTTCTTGGCAGAATGTGTTTTAGCCACTACCCCACCAAGAGTTCAGATCAATTTACTCTCACTCTGGTTATATACTAGAGTTAGTGACTTGCTTGAACATTATTATGTGGTAGAGGTAATATTCTGTGAAAACTTCCCTTATTGTAAGAAAAATCTTCAGCTTTTCCCTTGGTCTCTTGGCAAACTTGTTCTCCTGCTGCCCATTTTTGAGACACTCCCTATCAGTATCCAGTTGGCATGCAGTGGTTACAATGGGGGCTGTAGAGGACCATTGGTGGGGGGTGTCTGGGAAGGGGGATTCATAGGAGTAAGTTCATCTGAATATACGGGAAAGATTTATATAATTGTTCAAATGATCGAGGGATGGGCATGGTCACAGTGGGTAGACAATCACTCAATAATTGAGGGAATACTGAATTCCCAGCCTGGAGAACTCTGCCACATTCTCCAAAGGAGCAGCAACAGTCCCCTGAGTGCAGGTGCAGTGTCTAGCAAAAGAGGATGGCCCACTGTTGGGTTCTTGTTATGATGACTAGCCTTATGAGTCTTTGCTCTTGTAATTGAAACTTGGCCTACTGTTATTGGGTGGCCATCTGAGAGCCTCCTTGTTGCTCAAATGTGCCCTCTCTCTAAGCCAAACTCAGCATATGAATGCATTACCTTCCCCCCAACATGGGACATGACTCCCGGGAATGAGCCTCCCTGGCAATGAGGGATTAATACTAAGTGCCAACTGCCAACACGACTGGAAAAAAACCTTGAATAAAAGGGGTAAAGACAAATGAGTTCATGTGACTAAGAGACTTCAGAGAGTCGAGAGATCATCCCAGAGGAAACGCTTACACACACCTCAGTAGGATCTCACAGAACACCAAAGTGGATATCACCCCACACAGAGGGGCTCCTGAGGGCTCTGGAGACACCTAGGTCCTATATAAGGGGGGATAGCCCCAGAGATTGATGCCTTATCAGTGGGCTCTACTTTGGAATCTGTGCTCCTGAGAGTGACAGAGTTGGAAACAAATAAGTCCTCCCTGCACATGGTCCATCAGTCCCTTCTATTCAAACCTATATGTGAGGCTGGAGTGTGTAGGTGTACTTCCAGAGACTGGATCCTCTGGCCTGCCCATGTGCCAGCTGTGCCTGGAATCTCAGTGGAGCTGCAACTCCTACTCTACAGCTCAATGGACTCACCCAAGTCACCTGGTGAGGAGACGATGATGGACAACGGCCATCCCAGGGAATGGAGAAAGCCTGCAGCTGAAGGCAAGATAATCTCATCCAGTGTACCCATGGGATATAAGCCCACTCTCACCTGGAGGTGGAGTGGATATCACCATTTCAATCCCCTAAGGATTGGGGGAAGAGCTATGTACTAGAGTGGACTTAATGGTATTCTGTTGTAGCCATGTGACTCAAGCAATGGAAGAAATTATAACAGTGAGGTGGAGCCAGTGACCACTAGATGCTTTTGGGGTGGGGAGGGGAAGGGCTGTTGTAACACAGGGGCTTTTTCAGGACTTGGGGGTTGTCCTGAATGACTTTGCAGCGACGGATATAAGCCATTTTACATCACCATATACCATGCAGAACTGTGTTGGAGAGAGTGTGGTCTACCATGTGAACTATGGTCTATACTTAGTGGCAAAGCCCCAGGATGTGTATATCCATTGCAGGTGATGTGCCACACTAATGAAAGATATTTATGTGAGATGTTATGGGAGTTATGGAAAGTGGAGATGATGGGAATCCCTGTAATTTTTGTGTAACATTTATCTAATATAAGCATCTTTAAAATATATATATATATAAAAGAAACATGGAAAAGCGGCATGCAAACTGTCAGAAAGACAATCTCATATAAGCCCAGCCTTTGAGTCATAAGAGATCTGGCAATAGATTTTGAGTAAAAGAGCCTCCAGATGATACTAGTTGCTGTTTGTTGAAGTTACCCAGGCCATTTAAGTCTTTCAAGCTGTGACTGCAGATTGTGTGGAGCAGTGATAAGCCTGTCCTAATTCTTGTTACTTGTAACCAGTGTGCATAAGAAAATAATCGTTTCATTATGCCACTAATTTTGGGGTGGTTTTTATGCAGCAATATAAAAGCAGAACATCTTTTTAGATTTGTTCACATGTTTAACAATTTCTCTGTTATTCTATCATTTTACTTGTCATCTGTAATAATTTTCTTTTTATCAGAAGTATATTTTGTAGAATATCCTTTAGTTAAGTTCAGTTGGTAGCACATTTTCTCATTTCTGATTTTCTGATAATATGGTTATTTCACTGTCATTTTTAGAAAGATATTTTTGCTAGCTATAGAATCCTAGGTAACCAGGTGTCTTCTTTTAGCACATTAATTTTTTTTTTTTACATTTTTTTTTATTATGGGTAAAATCAAAATTCTCACAATACATACAAACATTTGTAAAATGATATATAAATATATATATGCATATATGTGTATTTGCTTACAAAAATGTTATTTATATATATATATATATATATATATATACATATATTTTAAGAGGTGCTTAGATTACCTAAAATATTACACGGAACCCACTGGGATTCCCATTATTCTACTATATTCTGGCTTCCTTTGTTGCTCTTGAGCAGTAAACTGACAGATCAATTATTGTAGGTTAACTCTCTTTTCTTTTTGGCTGTATTGTTGTTTTCTCTTTTTCTTTGACATTCTTTAATTTCACTGTGATTTCTCTAGATCTTAATTTCTCCATCTTCCTTATATGTTGTTGAGTTTCTTCAGATTCTGGATTTGTGTCTTGGAAATTATCTACATTTATTTCTCCAAATATGGTCTTTACCCATTCTCTACTCTCCCAATTTTATACACACTTACATTTATACACATACACACACTCACATATATTATATATACATGTGCATATATCTATGTGTGTATGTGTACACATGTAACATTATATATATATATATATATATATATATATACACACACACAATCTTGTCTTCTTCCTCCATATCTCTTATTCCTTATTTCACATTTTATAACTCATTACAACTATATGCTGCAGATCCAAATAATTTCTTGCAGTCTATGTTCTTTTTCTTTTTTATTTTTTTAATACAAAATGATATATGTACTTTATTTATTTATTTTTTATTTTAGGTAAAAATCAAATTTTTCACAATACATACCAATATTTCTAAAATGATATATAAATATATATGCATATATGTGCATTTGCTTACAAAAATGTTATTTATATATATATATTTTAAAAGGTGCTTAGATTACTTAAATATTATATCATTACATGGAAACTACAGGAATTCCTATGCTCTCCACCTCCCACACCTCCCACAACATCCCACACAAACATCTCCCACAAGTGTGGCCCATTGTCTTCAATGAACCTACACATCCTGGGGCCTTGCCATCAACCATAGACCACAGTTCACATCGTAGACCACACTCTCTCCCACACAGTTCTGAATGGTGTGTGCTGATTTAAAATGGCCTACATCCGTTGCCACAACAGCACTCAGGACAACCCCCAAGTCCTGAAAAAGCCCTTGTATTTCAACTGCACATCCCCTCCCTCCCCAAAAGTGTCCAGTGGCCACCAGCTTCACCTCACTGTTATAATTTCTTCCATTGCTAGAATCACCATATGCGTACAACCGAATACCATCAAGTCCACTCTAGTCCATAGTTCTTCCTCCAATCCTGAGGGGACTTGGATGGTGATGTCCACTGCACCTCCAAGTGAGAGAGGGCTTATATCCCATGGATATGGTGGGTGGGATGATCCTGCCTGCAGATGCAGGCCCTCTGCATTCCCTGGGATGGCCGTTGCCCATCGTTGTCTCCTTGCCAGATGACTTGGATGAGTCCATTCAGCTGTAGGGTAGAAGGTGCAGCTCCACCAAGATTCCATGCACATTTGGCACAAAGGTAGACTGGAGGCTACAGTCTCTGGAAGTATACCTAAAACCTCCAGCATCACTTATAGGTTTGAATAGAAGGGACTGATGAACAATGTGCGGGGAGGACTTTTTTGAGTCCAATTCTGTCACTCTCAGGAGCACAGATTCCAAAATAGAGCCCACTGATAAGGCGTCAGTCTCTGGGGATATCCCCCCTTATATAAGACCTGGGTGTCTCCAGAGCCCTCAGGAGCCCCTCTGTGTGGGGTGATATACATTTGATGTTCTATGAGATCCTCCTGAGTTGTGTGAAAGAGTTACATCTGGGATGACCTCCCGACTCTCTTTGAAGTCTCTTAGCCACTTGAACTCATTTGTCTTTACCTTTTCCCCCTTTTATTCAAGGTCTTTTTCCAGTTGTGTTGTCAGTTAGCACTTGGTATTAATCCCTCATTGCCAGGGAGGCTCATTCCCTGGAGTCATGTCCCACGTTGGGGGGAATGTAATGCATTCATTTGCTGAGTTTGGCTTAGAGAGAGGCCACATTTGAGCAACAAGGAGGCTTTCAGGTGGCAACCCTTAGGCACCACACTACAGTAGGCTAGGTTTCAGTTAAAAGAGTGAAGGCTAGTTATCAATAACAAGAACTCATCAGTGGGCCATCCTTTTTTGACAGAAACTGTCCCTGCACTCAGAGGACTGATGCTTCTCCCTTGGAGAATGTGACAGAGATCTCCAGGCTGGGAATTCAGATTCCCTCATTTATTGGGTGTTTGTCCACCCACCATGACCGTTCCCCATCCCTTGATCATTTGAACAATTTTGTATATCTTTCATGTATATTCAGATGAACTTACTCCCATGAATCCCCCTCCTGGACAGCCCCCACCAATAATCCTCTGCAGCACCCATTGTAACCCTTCTGTGATATAAATCTTCCATGAACATGTAGCCCATATAATAATCAAATATACTTAATAGGAAGAAGAAACAACAATGATAAGCTTACAAGCAAGAGACAAACATAAGGAAACAGAGGGAAAAAAAACAAAAAAAACAATAAAAAAAACAAAAAAAACAAAATATAATTAGTGGATTGGGACATTCAAAAAAATGGAAAGAAAAGACATGCCTTTAAATATATATATATATATATTCTTTTTTTCCTTTTATCACTGTGTTATCGGATGTCCGGTGTGCACTAACACCTTCCCCCTCTCAATCCCCAGTGTCTCTCATATTTTCATTTAATTTTCAAAGAAGTTTTAGGTCACAGCAAAGTCACACACAGAATACCAGAGACTCCCAGACACCAAAACACCCCCCTTCCCCTCCCCATATTAAAACTCTTTTTTTTTTTGGATGTTAGCATTGTTATAACTGTTATACAGATAGCAAAATATAGCAACTAAACATTGTCAATGTTTCACAGTATAGTTTACAATTTAGATGATACAGTTTAATAAATTTTGATGATATTTACCATGTCCTGTGTACATTACTGTAAGATAATGAAAAACCTTTCCCATAACCACTAAATACCCCATTAGATCTTAACTGTTCCTTCCTCTCTGCCCCCCTGTGGCATATGACACTCCCCTGTCTTGACTCATGGAATGTCAAGTTTCATAGTTGCATGTCCTGAGTATTTAAACCTACCCTTCTTAACCTACACACCTGTCAATGCTGCCCCACCAACCCCATCTGTCCTATCCTTCAATATGCAACTATACTCAATCCCTTTAACATAGATTATGTCCATATGGGTGATGGCTCAAAGCCTGCTTTTCTCTTTCTCTCCATTGTTAACCTATATTTCAGACAATGGTTCTCAGAGACTGCTCACTTTCCTCAGCTCAAATCAGTGAGGTCATATACTGTTAATCCTTCAGTGCCTGGCTTGCTTCACTCAACATAAATTCTACAAGAGTCATCCACGTTATTCCATGTGTTAACACATTATTCCTTGTTACAGCTGAGTAATATTCCATTGTATGTGTGTACCATATTTTGCTGATCCAGTCATCTGTTGATGGGCACCGTGGCTGATTCCAACTTTTGGCAATGGTGAACAATGCAGCTATGAACATTGGTATGCATATATCTTTTTGTATCTTTGCTTTCAGTTCTTCTGGGCATATACCCAGCAGTGGAATTCCTGGATCATATGGAAGATCTATTGTTAGTTTTCTGAAGAACCGCCAAACTGTCCTCCACAGTGGCTGGACCATAACAGTCCCACCAGCAGTGGATGAAGGTTCCTATTCCTCCACATCCTCTCCAAGATTTAGTGTCTGCTGTTTTTTTAATAGCTGCCATTCTGATCAGTGTAAGATGGTATCTCATTGGAGTTTTGATTTGCATTTCCCTTATAGCAAGCAATGCTGAGCATTTTTTCATGTACTTTTTAGCCATTTGTATTTCTTCCTTGGAGAAGTGTCTTTTCAGGTCACTTGCCCATATTTTAAATGGGTTGTTTGTCTTTTTATTTTCGAGGTGTAGGATTTCTTTATATATGCAGGATATTAGGCTCCTATCAGAAATATGGCTGCCAAATATTTTCTCCCATTGCGTAGGCTGCCTTTTTATTTTCTTAATAACGTCCTTTGAGGTGCAGAAGTTTTTAATTTTGAGGAGATCCCATTTATCAATTTTTTCTCTTGCTGCTCGTGCTTTGGCTGTGAAGTTCATGAAACCATTTCCTATGACAAGGTCCTGTAGATGCTTCCCTACATTATCTTCCAATGTCTTTATGGTTTTGGCTCTTATATTTAGATCTTTGATCCATCTTGTGTTGATTTTTGTATAAGTGTGAGATGGTATTCTTCTCTCATTCTTTTGGATATGGATATCCAGTTCTCCAAGCACCACTTGTTGAAGAGGCCATTCTCTCCCAAATGAGTGGGTTTCGTGGCCTTATCAAATATCAGATAACTGTATATGCGAGGATCTAAATCAGAACTCTCAATTCGGTTCCATTGGTCAGTAGGTCTATCCTTGTGCCAATACCACACAGTTTTGATCACTGTAGCTTTTTAGTATGTTTTAAAGTCAGGTAGTGTGATACCTCCAACTTCATTTTTCTTTTTCAATAAGTCTTTGGCAATTAGGGGCCTCTTGCCTCTCCAAATATACTTTGTGGTTAGTTGCTCTAGTTCCTTAAAAATACAGTGTTGACTTTTATTGGGATTGCATTAAATCTGTAGATTAGTTTGGGTAGGATAGACATCTTGATTATGTTTAGTCGTCCTATCCATGAACAGGGAATATTTTTCCATTTATTTAAGTCTTCTTTGATTTCCTTTAATAGTGTTGTGTAGTTTTCTGTATATAAGTCCTTTACATCTTTAGTTAATTTTATTCCTAGGTATTTGATTCTTTTAGTTACTATTGTACATGGTATTTTTTCCCTGATTTCCTCCTCAGTTTGCTCGTTATTGGTGTACAGAAATGCTACTGATTTTTGAGCGTTGATCTTATAGCCTGCAACATTACTGAACTCCTTTATAAGTTCTAGAAGCCTTGTTGTAGATTTCTCAATGCTTTCTATGTACAGGATCATGTCATCTGCAAATAATGAAATTTTTACTCCTTCTTTTCCAAACTGGATGCATTTTATGTCCTATTCTTGCCTCAGTGCTCGCACAAGTACTTCTAAGACAATGTTAAATAGGAATGGTGATAGTGGGCATCCTTGTCTAGTTCCCGATCTCAGAGAGAAGGTTTTTTGGATTTCACCACTGAAAATGATGTTAGCTTTGGGTTTTTCATATATACCCTTTATCATATTCCAAAAGTTTCCATCTATTCCTGTATTTTATAGTGTTTTTATGAGGAAAGAGTGTTGTATTTGTCGAATGCTTTTTCTGCATCTATAGGGACGATCATGTGATTTTTTTCTTTCAATCTGTTTATGTGGTGTATTGCATTGATTGATTTTCTTATATTGAACCATCCTTGCATCCCTGGGATCAAACCCACTTTGCCATGGTGTATAGTCCTTTTGATATGTTGTTGAATGGGATTAGCAAGTATTTTGTTGAGGATTTTATCATCTAGGTTCATTAGAGAAATTGGTCTGTAATTTTCCTTTCTTGTGCTATCTTTATTTGGTTTTGGTTTTAGGATAATATTGGCATCCTAGAATGAGTTGGGCAATATTCCTTCTACTTCTATTTTTTGGAAGAGCTTAAGTCGAATTGGTGTTAGCTCTTTCTGGAATGTTTGGTAGAATTCAGCTGTGAAGCCATCTGGTCCTGGGCTCTTCTTAGTTGGGAGGTTTTTGATGACTAAGTCTATCTCTTTGCTTTAATTGGACTGTTGAGTTCATCTATTTCTTCTTTCATCAATGTAGGCTGTTTATGAGTTTCTAGAAACTTGTCCATTTCCTCTAAATTATCATTCTTGTTGGCATATAATTTTTCAAATTATCCTCTTATGATACTCTTTATTTCTGTGGGGTCTATAGTGATATCCCCTTGCTCATTCCTTATTTTATGTATTTGCAACTGTTCTCTCTTTTTCTTTGTTAGTCTGGCTAAGGGTTTGTCAATTTTATTGATATTCTTGACGAACCAGCTTTTGGTTTTGTTTATTGTTTCCAGTGCTTTCTTATTCTCTTTCATTTAGTTCTTCTCTAATCTTTGTTATTTCCTTCTTTCTACTTCCTTTAGTTTTAGGTTGTTGTTGTTTTTCCAATTCTTCCAAATGTGTAGTTAGGTCTTAATTTTAGCTCTTTCTTTTTTTTTAATATATGAATTTATGGCTATGAACTTCCCTCTCAGGCCTGCTTTTGCTGCATCCCATAGGTTTTGATATGCTGTGTTGTCGTTTTCATTAGTTTCAAGGTAGTTACTGCTTTCTTTTGAGATTTCCTCTTTGACCCACTGTTTGTCTAAGAGTGTGTTGTTTAACTTCCATATCCTTGTGCCTAACCTGTTTCTCTGGTCCTTAGTGATTTCCAATTTCATTCCGTTGTGGTCAGAGGAATTACTTTGTATAATCTCAATCTTTCTGAAGTCATTGAGAGTTGTTCTGTGGCCTAGCATGTGGTCTATTTTGGAGCATATTCCATGTGCACTGGAGAAGAATGTAAATCTTGCTGTATTTGGGTGTAGTGTTCTCTATATGTCTATTAAGTACAGGTCTTCTAATGTATTATTGAGTGCTTTTGTTTCTTTATTGATTCTCCATCTACATGTTCAGTCTAATGATGATAATTGTGTATTGAAGTCCCCTGCTATAATTGTAGAGGCATTTATTTCTCCTCTTAGTTTTTCCAGAGTTTACCGCACGTATTTTGAGGCACCCCGATTAGGTGCGTAAATGTTGATGATTGTTCTCTCTTCTTGAGAGATTACTCCTTTTACTAATATGAAGTTTCCATCTTTGTTTCTCACAATAGTTTTGCATTTAAAGTCTATTTTGTCTGATATTAGAATAGCTACTCCTGACCTTTTTTGGCCATTGTTATTTTGCAAAATTATTTTCCAGCCATTCACTTTCAGCCTCCTTGAATCCCTGGGTCGAAGGTGGGTATCTTGAAGACAGCATATAGATGGATCATATTTTCTTATCCATTCTGCCAATCTGTGTCTCTTGATTGGTGAATTTAATCCATTAACATTCAGTGTTATTACTCAAAACGAATTTCTTACTTAAGCCATTTTTTCTTTTGGTTAATGTATGTCATATATTGTTTTGTTTCTCTTTTTGTCTTTTCAGTTGTTTTTAAACTCTCCACCAACTCTCTCTCCCTTGTTTTTTCCTTTCAACTTGTAAAGATTCCTTTAGTATTTCTTGAAGTGCTGATTTCTTATTGACATACTCTCTTAATTTCTGTTTATCTGTGAATATTTTGAACTCTCCATCATTTTTTTTAATTCCAGTATTGCTGGATAGAGAATTCGTGGCTGGAAGTTTTTTTCTTTTAGTATTTTGACTATATCATACCACTGTCTTCTTGCCTCCATGGTTACTGATTAGAAATCAGCACTTAATCTTATTGTGCTTCCCTTGTATGTGATGGTTCTCTTTTCTCTTGCTGCCTTGAGTATTTTCTCTTTGTCTTAAGCATTGGACATTTTAACAAGTATATGTCTTGGAGTTGGCCTGTTGGGATTTATACTATTTGTGGTGTGCTGTGCTTCCTGGATCTGCACATCCATCTCTCTCAATAGGGTTGGGAAGTTTTCAGCCATTATTTCCTTCAACACTTCTTCTGTTCCCTTTCCCTTCTCTTCTCCTTCTGGGATGCCCATAATTCGTATGTTTGTGCGTTTTGTGTTATTGGTTAATTCCCTGAGTCCATGCTGGATTTTTTCTATCTTTTTGTCTATCTGTTCTACTATCTCTTTGATTTCAGCTGCATTGTCTTCCATATCACTAATTCTTTCCTCTGCCTGTTCAAATCTGCTATTATGTGAATCCAGTGTCTTTTTGATTTCTTGGCTTGTGCCATTGTTCACTATCATATCCATTATCTTTTTAGACATTTTTGCAATTTCTTCAGTATGTTCTCCCAGTGTCTTCTTTATATCCTTAATCTCTTCCTTCACTTCTTTAAGTTGGTCCATGATATTTGTTTGGATAGCTTTTATTAGTTATTTGATGTTCTGCATCAGTTCGTAGTTTTTAATTTGTTCTTTGGACTGGCCCATGTTTTCCTGTTTCTCAGAGTCATTTGTATTTTTCTGTTGCCCTCTGGTCATCATATTATCTTGATGGGTTTGTTCAGTTGATTAGCTTTTCTCTATGCTCTAGAGTTTTATTTATCTGGTGGTTCTGTGTGTGTGTTAAGTTTTCTCTTTGGCACTTTTTCTTCTTATTTTATTTCCTTGCTTCTTTCTATGTTCCCTTGAAGGCAAAATATTAGGGCCAGAGGAATCAAAAGATGTAAGGAAGACAGAAAGATAATAGTAATATTGATAAAAGTTAGAAGAGGGGCCAAATGAGACTTAATCAGATGTATGTTTAACTCGTGTAGGCAGTGTAGAGTAATAGGAAAAAAAGTGGAGTTCCTACAATGGACTGGGAAAACAAATAGAGAAATATATATATATATATATTGATTTAGAAGGCTAGAATTATGAGGAGGGAGAGAAATAGTGAAGAAAGGTCTGAAAGGAAAGAATTAATACTAATAAAACAAGAAGAAAACAAAATAGATGGAATAGAAATTGACACCCTTGAGTTGTGGGCATATGAAAAAATGTTGTATCTAAGAGCCACAACAGAAAGCAGAAGGCAGAAAGATGAAGGAAGGATAAGCGATAGTTTGGAATACAAAATCAATATAGACAGAGAGTGGGAAGTTACTGAAGAAGAATCACAGCAAAGAAGTGACAAGCTAGCAGCACCTAATTTTAAAAAAATGAAAGAAAAAAGAAAGCGGGGAGGAAAGAGGAAAGAAAAGTAATAGACAAGAAATAAACAAAGAAAAACCAAAGAACCACACAGGCAAGCAGTCAAACAGAGCTAAGGAGGGTCAATGATTCCCCTAGGGTCCACGTGGATCCTCTCTGCCTGCTTGTGTTTATCAACCAATTTACTTGCAGGGTTCTATATGCAGGTCTTGAAACAGCTTTTAGCTGTTAAACCAAATTAAAAAGAATTTATTTTTCATTTCTTGAAGTTACCTTCTCATTTTTTTTTTTTTTTTTGGTGAAATACAGGACCCAAAATAATTCCTCCTCTAGACCAACCCCCTTACGGAAGGGACCCTAGCTGGGCTCGTGGAAATTAGTTAAGCACATCTCACTTCCTGGACTCCCCAGGGTAGCTGTAGCTCTGATGTTAGTCAGTGCAGAATGCTAAAGACGGCCGACTCCGCCCCTTCTGCAGCCGAGCCCCAGCGTCACCGGATTGCCTTGTAAATCGGGTTGACTCAGCAGATTCGCCTCTCCTCTCAGCCTGGTGCTGCTTCCAGTCAGCTTATCTGCTCCCCAAAGCTATGGGGTGGTCCAGTCAGCCAGATTGATGGAAAATAAAAAATTCCCTTCCCTGTCCTCCAACAGAACCCTCCCTCTTTTGGAGCGTGCCCCCTCTTCCTGGCTCCGCGGCAGCCTGGGGCTTATCCCTGGGCAGCTAGGCAAATCAACTCCCTCCCCGAACAGAATGACCCTTCCCCTCCACCGGGTGCTGATTCGCTCTGGCTGTTCTGTTCACCCAAGTACCAAGGGGCTCTAGGCAGCCAAATCCCCAGAAAATAAAACTCTCTCACCCCTTTACCAGAGACCCCCTCAGAGAGTGCCCCCTCCCACTAGGCCCTGTCTCCCAGTTGCCAAGCCCTGCTCATGTCTCCAACCATACCTTTTGTTTTTTATTTCCCTAACTGTGGGGCTCAGCCGTCTGTGCCAACCACCACTGGCAGCCTTAAAACTCACGAATCTCTACCGTTCCATCCACGCCATTGATCTGCACAGATAGATGTCCCAAGCTTGTCATTCCACGTATGCACAGCACAGACCCCCGGGCAGGACCCCATCCACAATCCACCTTGCTCTGGGACTTTGCAGTGTGTGCCCTCCTACACTAACACCATCTTGGCCCCAAGTCCCTCTATTTTCCAGTTTTATAATTCTCTCCCCAGTTGAGTGAAATCTGATATTTATCCTGTCTATTGAGTTATAGTATATATTTATGTTTAATTATAGAGATTTTATTTAAATGATTCCAATATACTTAGTTAATTTTTATAGTTGTTTGCTCTATAATCACATTTTCAAAACCTTCCTAAAAATTTCTTTAAACATATCAAATATACAACTTTTGTAGTTTGATTCTGAAATTTCTAACTTCTAAAAATGTTGAAGATCTCGTTTGATGACTGCTATTCCTGTTTCTTTCCTGATTGTGTCTTGTTTTTGCTTTTGATTTTTGTTTTGCTCTCTTTAGCATGTTTTCTGGTTTTACTGATTTTCCTTAGAAATGCATCCATTGTGATTTCTTTGGGCATGCATGAATGTGTATTCCTCCAGAAAGAATTATCATTTTAGTTCCGATGGTGTTATCTGTGGGTAATACCAGTTCTGGAGAACTTTCAACTAAACTTTAGATGGAGTTGTTTTGTTTCAGTCAAGTAGTATAAATTCTTTATAAAAACCCTCTTAAAATATATGTATATATATATATATAACATTTTTGTAAGCAAATACACATATATGCATATAAAAAATAAATAAATATATTTCATTTATAAAAATAAATAAATAAAAAATAAAAATAAAAATAAAAATAAAAAAAATAAATTCAGTGAGGTGCCTTTGGTAAAGTTGATTTGATAAAATCAATTTAGGGCTTCTGATTGGGCTATGTCAGTAAGGTGTAACTCAGGTTGATTCCTCGCCCCCTTGGTGGACCAAAATAAATGGACACTCATTCAATAAATGGACACATGGGAAGAAAAAAAAAAAAAAAACCCACAGAATGGAATGTTCATGCCTATAAATTCTAAGTATTTACTTCTTCACTTAATACTTTTTTCCTTGCAGACCATGGAGCAAAGTTGTTTATTTATTTATTTCAAAATTTATTCTCTCTCTCTTCTAGCTTGAATAATTTCTACTGAACTATAAAGATTTCTTTCTCTTTTATAGGCGATTTTCAACCTGCTGTTAAGCATCTGTAATGAATTTTATTTCAAGTATTATAATTTTAAGTTCTAGTTTTAGCATTTGATTATTTTTTAATAGTTTCTATTCCTGACTGGGATTTTCTATATTTCATACATTGTGAGCATATTTTATGTCCTTGATTACAGTTAGTTGTTTTGAATTCATTGGTTTATCATTTAAATATTTGTATTGTTTTGATGTTGGAATAATTTGATTGGCTTTTCTCTTAAGTGTCAGATTTTCCTGTTTCTTCATAAGTCTAGTAATTTTTTATTGTAACCTATATTTTATTGTGAATATATTGTAAAGACTCTGGATTCTGACTTCTCTTTTTTTCCTCTTAAGGGTACTGTTTTTTTATAGGTATAAACTTAGTTTAGCTGAAATCAAACCACAAACTGAAATATTAGTGATGATTTTCTACATTTTTCTTGACTGCTTGAAATCTGTTCCATATGCATGGTTCAAAGATCAACTGCAGATTTTGGATGAACTTGTACTTTGAATGAAGGCTCATTATCTATGGTTTTCTTCTTGCTTAGATTTCTCCCCTCAATTTCCCGTTGCTGTTGTTCCCCAGAATTTAATTTCTTGTTATTGGATTAAGTAAATTTGTGAATTTTCTATATTCATTTTGGACTTCCAGCACTAAAACAGGGGCCTCTAGTCAGACTAAAAGCCATACAAATTTGGAAAGTCACTCATTGCCATTCCCTCTATACAGGTGATATCCCCTTCTATCATTTTCCTATGTTTGTTTACTCATGAGTGTTTTTAAATAATTGTGTTTTAAAATATCTTTTCCAGAATTTATAGTTCTTATTTGCAGGATAATTAATCCAATGTAATCTATTCATTCTCAAAAGTATAACCTAGAGTTTAAGCCAACCAATGTCACCCTATCAGCACAGCTTTATTCTTCTGGGGTTCAAGGTTTATGTGGAGATCTTGTATTAGTCTCTACACATTGGGTACACCCTGTGATTTTTGTCTTGTTTCTTAAACAGTTGAGATAAAACTTAATCACATTTAGTATGCCCCCTCAATTTATAAGCTACCTTCATGCTTTGCTCATCTCTTTCAGTTTCCTATTTTCATTATAGTTTTCATTTTTTGACTGTGAAATTCTTACTTCCTACTCACTATATGTAAAAATAAAATTTAATTCATCATTTTGAGTTGCTATGATTTTAAAAGCCAGTCAATTTATCTAGTCCACCTGTCTACCAGAGGAGGAAGTCTGAGGTGGATTTTTAAAATAATAAATCAAACTATATGAACTGCCCCCTGATCTGATTAAAACCTTTCTATAATTTCTCATCACACTGAGGATAAAAATAGATTTTTGGTGTCTTATATGAACTTGTGTTATCTAGCTTTACTCTTTGACATCACCATGTGTCACTCTGCCTCTCTGTTGCAGTCATAGAAAATTTCTGTTCTTTCAACATATGTTCTCTCACACTTCAAGCTCTTTCTTTATGTTATTCCTTCATTCTGGAGTCCTTCCCATTTTCACCGTTGCCTAACTAAATTCTAGTTATTCTTAAATTCTCAGCTTAGCTGTAACATTTCCCAGATCCTTTCTTATCCATTTAGTTATAACCTCCTCTGGGATTTTTTTTCCCTTGGCCTTCTAGACCAGTAAAGGAACACCACTTATAATATATTGTCAAACTTTTTTTCTTGTGTAAGATTTATTACCTTAGTCCAGTTATATCTAACCTAACATACTCCATGGAGATATGAACCATGTCTGTCCTTTATCACCATTCCACAGTACTTAATATAATGCCTGATAGAAAGGAGGTGCACAAAATATTGTTTTGCAATTATTTTGTTTGAATCAAATATGAATCTTACATGCTTTGGGCCACATAGATTTTCTAAGCCTTTGGTTAAAAGAGTTGGGCCTTGGATACTGCTAAATTTACTAAGATAATCCTGGCCTGAGAACCCCAGCTGGCTGGCAATTTTCCTCATTCTTACTGATTGTGCATATTTCCTAGACTCAATCTTTTCCGGAAGTTATTTTATCATGGCATTCATTTACTCAAGATCTATTGTGTTTCTCTTCCTTTTTGTTTGCTCTATCTAGTCTAAATTCCACATCTTGACATTTGATCCCATCTACAATCTATTTACCTGTCTGCATCTGTCTTCCACTACTTTGCAATGTAAATTCTTCAAACAATATCAGTAAAATTATTCTCCTAATTTTCCTTTGCTTCTGCACACCATGTTCTGTTCTTCAGCTTACTTTATACCTGCTCATCTGCAATGGTTTTCTGCTTTGATTCTCTCATTCCAAGTCCTATCAATTTTCCAAGGACCAGCATAAATCCCAATAGACAATACAGTATATTACTTAATAGAATTTTTTCTGTCACTTGCCAGTTTTGTGTAACTTTGGACAAAGTGCTGTCATTTCTGTGACATAGTTTCTTTTCTGTAAAGTAGAGAATTTTGAGAGAAATCTGTTGGCAGCTTGTTACAAATGTATTTTAATGGGAGAAATGCCCTTGGCACAGCTAAAACATTCATATATTTGTTCCTTTACTCCACAAATATTAATAAACTAAACTTCCTAATATATGCCAAGCCATGTATTAGACAAGAAATATAATAATAAATAAGACATGGTTCTACTTTCAAAGAACACACATTTTATTTAGTGGTACAGACAAGCAAACAAGCAATTAAAATACAGAGTGAGGTTGCTTTTATTTTTAGTTTTCTTTTAATTTTCATGTATTTTATTTCTTATATTGAAACCTAATATTATTATTTCATTTTCCTATTAACAGTATTTGGCTATTTTATTGCCTTCATTTTTGAAAAAGCTTTGGCTTACAGAAGGGTTACAACTGGGGCAAGGGAGGATCATTGGCGTGAGGTGTCAGTGATGGGGGATACACGGGAGGAAGTTCACCTGGGCATACATATAAGGTATATAAATGTGTACAAATGTTCACGGGACATTGTCACAGTGGGTGGAGATCACAAAATAACTGAGAGAATATTGAATTCGTATCATGGAGAGCTCTGTCACATTCTCTAATGTAGCAGCAACTGTCCCCCAAGTACAGGGGCAATGACTGGCAAAGGAGGAAGGGCCATTGATGGGCCCTTTGTATTGATAACTATGCTTGTAAGCCTTTGCTCTTTAAATTGAAACTTATCTTAGTGTTGTGGGGTGCCTAAGAGTTGCCTCTTGATAACCACCTTGTTGCTCAAATGTGGCCTCTATCTAAGCTAAACTCAGCATATAAATGCATTATCTTCTCCCCAGTGTGGGACATGACTCCCAGGGATGAGTCTCCCTGGCACTGTGGGATTACTACCAAGGACCAACTAGCAATGCAACTGGAAAAAGACTTTGAATAAAAGGGGGAAATGTTAAAAAAAAAAAAGAATTTATATGGCTAAGAGACTTCAAAGTGAGTCGGGATGTCATTCCAGAGGTAATGCTTATACACATCTCAGCAGGATCTCATAAACTGCCAAAGTGGATACTACCTCAAATAGTGGGGCTCGTGAGGGCTCTGGAGACACTCAGGTCCTATGGTCAGGGCAAATAGCTCCAGAGGTTAATGCCTTGCCATTGGGTCCTACTTTGGATTTTGTGCTCCTGAGAGTGACAGAATTGGACTCAGTTATGTTTTCCCTACACATGGTTCATCTGTTCCTTATATTTGAACCTATACTTGGTGCTCGAGTTTGTAGGTGTTCATCCAAGAAACTTGAATCTTTGGGCTGTCCATGTGCCAGCTGGGCCCTGAGCTACTCTCCAGTTCATTGAACTCACCCAGGACAACTAACAAGAAGTTGAGGAATGATAACTACCATATGAAGGAAACAAGAGAACCTACAAGTGCAAGTGAGTCCCATCCCTTGGCTGTATGGTATCCTATTCCCCTCTCAATTAGAAGTGAACATCACCGTCCCAGAATTCTCAGGATTAGGAAATGAACTATGGACTAGAATGGACTTACTGGTATTCTACAATAGACTTGTTGTGATTCTAGGAATGGAAGAAATTACAGCATTGATGTGGAGGCAGTGGCCAATGGAGGCTCTGGGGGCAAGGGGAGGGAAAGACAGATTTAATGCGGGGGCTTTTTTGGGACTTGGGAATCATCCTGAATGCCACTGCAATGATAGATATATGTCATTATATATCTTCTCAATCCTGTAGAATTGTGTGGGGGAGAGTGTAAACTACAGTGTGAACTATGGTCCATGCTCAATGACAATGCCCCAGGATGCATTTCTCAATGGCAATGAATGAGCCACACTAAGAAAGAATGTTCCTTGTGTGGGAGGGTGTGGGAAGGGTGGGGAGTGGGTCATATAGGAATCCTCTTATGTTTTGTGTAACATTTGTGTAATATAAGTATCTTTTAAAAAATAAATAATATATATTTTTAAAAATAAAAGAAAATACAGAGGGAGAAAAACAGAGTTACAAGGCAAGTGCATGATGTTGAGGGAGTACAGAAGAGGCACATAACTTAATTGTATGTAAGCACTGCTGTAATGTATGAAGAGGGCATATTTCAGAGAAGCCTTTCCAGAAGTTACATCTCCTGATATTAGCCAGGAGATAGGAGCAGAGAGAGTAAGAGGGATCCAAGCTTTGGAAATTTTATGTGTAGATTGGCTCATCTTCATCTCCCATTTCTTGCTCCTGATTTCATTTATTGCATGAACTACTCGTTTTTGCATTGGATCATGATGAATATTAAAGCCTTATTTTCTTTGCAATGACTATGCTTATTTTCTCTTTTCAGTAAAAATGTAAACTCCTTGTAGTCAGAGACAATACCATGTAATTTTTCCTATCATGATGGCTAGCAGCATTGGATAGGTAATAAATACTGCATTAATTTACTGAATTGATTGCTCATTATTCTCTCTCTTTGACTTTATCAGTCTTATGTTATTTTTCAACAAGTGCACAATTACTTCTGCTTCTATTTCTCTCACCAAAGGAAAAAGACCCTTTAAACTTTTTATCAGTTTCATATTTCATTAATCTTTTTGGTTCCACACTTCTAAAACATTTTTTTTTTTTAGTTTCCAGGGCGCTATGAAAATACCACAAAATGCTTTGGCTTAAAAACAGGAATTTATTTTCTCATGGTTTCATATGTTTAGAAAACCTGTTTCCTCCCTGGTCAAGTATCATTCTGGCTGGCTGGCAATTCTTGGGCTGCTTGGCTTTTCAATCACATGAGAATGTCCTCTCAGTTCTCTTCCAACTTCCTGCTGACTTCAAGCTTGTGGATCCACCCCATGGATTTCTCTTTATAAGGCATCTAGTAATAGAATGAAAAACCATCCTGATTCTGTTCACTACACCTTAACTGAAATAGCATTTTCAAAGGTTTTATTTCACACTCACATGAATGGGATTAAGAACATGTTTTTGCTGGGTTACATAATTCAATCCACCACTCAACTCAGAATCCATACATTCTTTTTTCAGATTTAGAATCTTGACTTGAATGGGGTTCCATATTCCATATCAAGAAATTAGTCAACTCTAAGTACTAAAAGAAGATTACTTATTGGGGTTTCTATACTGCTTATTTCTGTCATTATATTCTATTATTATGTTCATAAATATTGTAGGTTGTACATTCCTTACAAGGAAGTCATTTTCTTTAGATTTTTCCTATATATTGTTAAGGTAAACATGCAAAATTTCTGATTAATGTCAGGCACATAGTAAACACTGTATGCATGTGGGTTATTATTAATCACATTATCATGAGCTTTAACTCAAACCATTTAAATAACTTCTACCAATACAAAAAAGATTTCATGGCTAATAGATTTCAAAATGAGTCCAGAGGTCATTCCAGAGGTAAGCTTATGCATGTCTCAAGAGGATCTCACTAACTGCCACAATAAACAATGCCTCAAGCTGCTGTGCTCCCAAAGGCTCTAGAGATATCTGGACACTATAGGCAGGGCACACAACCCCAGTAAATTGACACCTGATCAGTGGGCCTTACCTTGGAATATATGGGAACTTATTTCTTCAATGTAACAGAGTTAAACTCACTTACAATTTCCCTTCAGATGGCTCATCTGCCCCATTTACTTGAACCTATAATTAGCACTATATCCATTAAATATATGTCTAGAGACTTAAATCTTCGATCTGTTCATATGCCAGTTTAACTCTGAATCTCAGCAGAGATGCAGCAAACACTTACTATTCAGTTTATTGGAATCACCCAAGACAACTAACTAAAATGATGATGAAGGACAATATCCATCCCCAAAAGCAAAAAGTATCTAAAACTGCAAGAAAACAATTTCTTCCATCTGCCCCATGGGATCTAAGAACCCCCTCAGTCTGAAAGAGTGGGTTTCCTCATTCCCAAATTCTCAAGATTGAGGGATGAACAAACATTGGGGGAGACTGCAACAATGGATGAAAATAGACAATATTATTTTACTAATGGAAGAACTTATAGCATTGATATAAAAGTAGTGGTTACCAGAGGTTCTGAGGGGAGGGGGAGGGAAGAATAGGTAAAACATAGGGCATTTTTAGGGCATTGGAATTTTTCTGCCTGAAATTTCAATGATGGATTCAGGCCATTAAATCTTTTGGCAAAACCTATAAAATTGTATGACACAAAGTGTAAACCATAATATAATAAACAGCCTACATTGGCAAAAGAAGAAATTGATTAACTCAACAGACCATTTACGAGTAATGAGATTGAATTAGTCATCAAAAAACCTCCCAACAAAGAAGATCCCAGGACTACATGGCTTCATAGGTGAATTCTACCAATTATTCCAAAAAGAACTAACACCAATCTTGCTTAAACTCTTCCCAAGAAATGGAACATTCAATTGAGAAATGCTAAAGGCTTTCCCTCTAAGATCTGGAACAAAACAACGATGCCCAATTCCATCACTCTCATTTAACATTCTGTTAGAAGTGCTTGCCTGAGCACTTAGACAAGAAAATGATATAAAAGGAATCCAAATTGGAAAGGAAGAAGAAAAAATTTCACTATTTGCAGATGACATGATCCTATACATAGAAAGCTCTGAGAACTCTATAACAAAGCTTCTCAAGCTGATAAATGAGTTCATTAAAGTGGAAGGATATAAGATAAACATGCAAAAATCAGTAAAATTTCTGTACACCAATAATGAGCAATCTGAGGAGGAAATAATGAAAAAAAATTCCATTTACAATAGCAACTAAAATAATTGAAAACTTAGTAATAAACCTAAGTAAAGATGTAAAGGTCTTGTATGCAGAAAACTGCACAACATTGTTAAAGGAAATTAAGAAGACCGATATAAATGGAAGAACATTCCATGTTCATGGATTGGAAGACTAAATATCATTAAGATATGTGTCATGTCCAAATTGATTTACAGATTTAATGCAATCCCAATAAATATTAGAAGAGCATTTTTTTACTGAATTGGAAAAGTTAATTTTGAAATTTATATAGGAGAGCAAGGGGTCCCAAATAACCAAAGATATATTGAATAAGATAAACAAAATTGGTGGAATCACACTACCTGACTTCAAAACATATTACAAAGCTAGAGTGGTCAAATCCGCATGGTATTGGCACAAGGATAAACATACTAACCAAATGAACACAATTGAGAGTTCTGATATAGATCCTAACATATATGGTCATCTGATATTTGAGAAGGGCACCAAGCCCTCTAAACTGGGAGAGAATGTCATCTTCAACAAATGAGGCTTGGAGAACTGTATATCCATATCCAAAAGAATGAAAGAGTATCACCATCTCATGCCCTATACAAAAATTAACTCAAGATAGATCAGAGACCTAAATATAAGGGCCAAGACTATATAGCTCCTAGAAGATAATTTAGGGAGGCATCTATGAGATCTAGTAATAGGAAATGTTTTCATAATCTTTACACTGAGAGCAGGAGCAGTGAAAAATAAAAGAGATTAATGGACCTCAAAATTAAAAAGTTTTGTACTTCAAGGGAGTTTCTTAAAAAAGTGAAAAGGCAGCCTACTCAATGGGAGAAAATATTTGATAACAATCTACCCTATAAGGGCCTAATATCCAACATATATAAAGAAAACCAACATCTCTAAAATAGAAGACAAACATCCATTTATAAAATGGGCAAGAGATTTGAATAGACACTTCTCTAAAGAAGAAACACAAATGGGTATAAAACACATGAAAATATTCTCAACATCACTAGCTATGAGGGAAATGCAAATCAAAACTACAATTGGATATCATCTTACACCCATTAGACTGGTGGTTATTAAAAAACAGAGGACCAAAAGTGTTGGAGAGGTTGTGGAGGAAAGGGAACACTTACGCACTGCTGGTGGGAATGTAAAATGGTGTAGCCATTGTGGAGGAAAGTTTGGCAGTTCCTCAGGAAGGTAATTTTTGAACTGCCGTATGATCCAGAAATCCCATGGCTGGGCATATACAGAGAAGAATTGAAAGCAAGGACAAGAACAGATATAGGCACAGCAATGTTCATAGTGGCATTATTAACTATTGTCAAAAGTTGGAAGCAAAAAAAAATGTCCATCAACAGATGAGTGGATAAGCAAACTGTTTTATATATATTCAATGGAATATTACTCAACTGTAAGAAGAAATGCAGTATTAACACATGGGATAACGTGGGTAAATCTTAAAGACCTTATGTTAAATGAAGTAATCTAGGCACTGAAGGGCAAATATTACATTACCTCACTGATATGAATTAGTTAAATTGAGCAGTCTCACAGAGCTAGAGTCTAGAAGATAGGTTTATGCGAGAGAGAAAGGGAATAGGTTGTGGTGAGCTGATGCCCATATGGGCAAAATCTATTAAAAGGTAGAAGGGTGTGATTGGGCAGTAAATGGGCATGAAAGTAGTGCAATGATGTGATTGGGACCAGTGGTACTGGTCTGTGAGGGGGGGTAAAGTGGGGATTTGGATTAGAATATCCATGAAACCTGGGAGAGGGTTGAAGGAAGGAACAGGTGAACTCTGGGGATTTGCAGGTATGTGTTGAAAACAACAATGTTGGCAATGTTCTTTTGGCAAATATGGCAGGGGTAGGTTACTGGTGTAAGGCATCGGGTGTGGTGGGATATACAGAATAGGGTACACCTGGGCATTGCTACTATGGAATATGTAAGTGTTCACCTTTTCATGGTGTGTTATCTCAGTGGGTGGAGACCCACACAATAAACAAGAAAATATTAAAACTCAATCCTGGGGAGTCCTCTTATGTTCTCAATTAGAGGGACAAGGATCCCTTGAGAACATAGGCAGTACCCGATAATGAAAACAGACCAATATGTTAAACCCTCAATATTATTGCAAGTATCTATGAATCTAATTATTTAATAAATTTAAACTTAGTGGATGGGATAGGTAAGAATAGAATAGTTGGAACATAAAGCATTTTTAGGGCATTGGAATTGTTCTGCATGGCCTTGCAATAATGGATACAGGTCACTTTAAATTTCATCAAATCCTGTAAAAGTGTGCAGTCCAAAATGTAAACCATAGTGTAAACCACTGATCATGGTTTGTAACAAGGTTTCAATATTTGTACATCAATTGTAACAAATGTACCATCTGCATGTTAAATGTAATTAATATGAGAGTGTGAAAAAGGGAGAGGGTGTGGGCTTTATGGGAATTCCCTATATTTTCTATGTGATGTTTCTGTAATCTAAAGGTTCTTTGAAGACAAAATGCTAAGAAATTGTTACTGCTATATGGGTGGTTGGTGAAAGGGGATGTTTGGGGAGGGGTGCACTTCAGGCATGCCTCTAAGGCACATGAATATGCTGAGGTATTCATGGGACATTATATTGATGGGTGGAGACCCACACAATGACCAACAGAATATTGAATTCCCATCCTGGGGAGTTCTACATTCTCTAAAAGAATAGCAAAAATCCCCTGAGTGCAAGGGCAGTGCCTCATGAAGTAAGACACTATTACATGAGGCCCTTGATATTGATGATTGTACTTATGAACCTTTTCTTGTGAAATTGAAACATAGCTTAGAATTTTATGTTGTCTAAGAGATACCTCCTGAAAGCCTCTTTGTTGCTCAAAGGTGGCCTCTTTCTAAGCCAAACTCGGCATAAGGGGTCATCATGGGCCCCAGGGGGATGGGGAGGGAGGAACAGGATAGATCAAACAGGGGGTATTTAGTGGTCAGTGGAAATGTTCTTCATTACCTTACAGTAATGGACACAGGACATGGTAAATACCATCAAAATTAATAAAAGTCTACGGTCTAAAAATGTAAACCATTGAAAATGTTCAGTAGCTTTGTTTCACTATTTGTATAACAATTATAACAATGCTACCATCCACATATAAAAAGGTTTTAATATGGGGTGAGGAAGGGGGGAGGATGTTGGGTATATGAGAATCTCTTGTATTCTGTGTGTGGCTCTGCTGTGACCTAAAACTTCTTTGAAAACAAAATAAAAAACAGTGAGACACTGGGGAATGAGAGAATGAAGGTGCCACGGTACAGCCTGGACACCAGATATTCAGTGATAAAAGGCAAAACGTCAAAACAAATTTACTTTTTTTTTAATTTTTAATTTTATACATATCCCAATCTTTTAATTTAATTTAATTTTTCTTTTTCTTTTAACTTTTCATATATTTTATCTCTTGTATTTAATCTTATCTTTATTATTTCATTTTCCTATTAATTGTATTTGGCTATTGTATTGGCTTCATCTTTAAAGAAGCTTTGGGTCACAGTAGGGTTACACCTGGGGTGGGAGAGGATCATTGGTGGGGGGTGTCAAGGATGTAGTTCACTTAACGTACATTCAAATTATATAAAAATCATTCAAATGTTCACGGGGCATTGTCACAGTGGGTGGAGAGTCACTCAATAAATGAGAGAATACTGAATTCCCATCCTGGAGAGCTCTGCCACATTCTCCAAGGGAGCAGCAACAGTCTCCCAAGTGCAAGGGCAGTGTCTGGCAAAGGTCCACTGATGAGTCCTTGTTACTGATGGCTAGGCTTATTAGTCTTTGCTCTTGAAATTGAAACTTTGTCTATTGTTATGGGGTGCCTAAGGGATGCCTCCTGAGAGTCTCCTTGTTCCTCAAATGTAGCCTCTCTCTAAGCCAAACTCAGCATATGAATGCATTACCTTCCTCCCAGCATTGGACATGATTCCCGGGGATGAACATTCCTGGCACCGAGGGATTACTACCAAGTGCCAACTGGCAATATGACTGGAAAAAGACCTCTAATAAAAGGGGGGAATGGAAAGACAAATGAGTTCATATGGCTAAGAGACTTCAAAGTGGGTTGGGAGGTCATCCCAGAGGTTATGCTTATGCACACACACATCTCAGTAGGACCTCATAGAGTTCCAAAATGGATTTCACCCCAAATAGAGGGGTTCCTGGGGGCTCTGGAGACACCCAAGTCCTATGTCAGGGTGGATAGCTCCAGAGTTTGGTTCCTTGCCAGTGGGCCCTACTTTGAATTTTGTGCTCCTGAGAGTGACATAGTTGGACTCAAATATGTCTTCCCTGCACGTGGTTCATCTGTCCCTTCTATTCAAACCTATGCGTGGTGCTGGAGTTTGTAGGTGTACATCCTGAGACTGGGTCTTTGGGCTGTCCATGTGTCAGCTGGGCCTGGAATCTCAGTGGAGCTGCAACTCCTACTCTACAGCTCCATGGACTCACCCAGGACACCTGGCAGGGAGATGATGATTTACAATGGCCATCCCAAGGAATGGAGAGAGTCTGCCGCTGCAGGCAGGATAATCCCATCCATCTTATCCATGGGATATAAGCCCCCTCTCAAGTGGAGGTGGAGTAGTCGTCACCATCCCAAACACCTCAGGATTGGGGGAAGAGCTATGGACTAGAGTGGACTTACTGGTATTCTATTATAGACATATTGTGATTCAAGGAATGGAAGAAATAACAACATGAATGTGGAGCCAGTGGCCACAGGATGCTCTGGGGACAGGGAAAGGGAAAAGCAGTTGTAATACAGGGCTTTTTCGGGGCTTGGGAATTGTCCTGAGTGACATTTCAGTGACAGATATAGGCCATTTTATATCATCATATAACATGCAGAACTGTGTGGGAAAGCGTGTGTTCTACAATGTGAACTGTGGTCCATGCTTAATGGCAAAGCCCCAGGATGTGTTTGTCAATTGCCATTAATGTGCCACACCAATGAAGGATGTTTATGTGGGAGGTTGTGGGAGGTGTGGGAGGTGGGACATATGGGAATCCCTATATTTTTTGTGTAACATTTATGTAATCTAAGTATCTTTTATAAAAAAAATAAAAAAATTAAAATGGAAATAAAAACTGTTCAACAAAATGACTTAGCACATTTAAAAATAAAAGCATTATGAAAGGAAAAGGAAAGGGAGGACTTAAAATTCACATCATGCAATGCCCCACCTAAAAACTAACAGTGGCTCCCCATACGGGGCTGTCCGTAACTTGTCCCTTGCCTATGTCTCTAAATCTCATTTCTTGTTGGTTTTGCCCCTCCTACTCAGCACTCCAACCATGTTGAACATCAGTATCTTTGCACAAGTTGCTGTCTCTTTTTGCCTCACTCCTTCCTCCAGTGCAAATCTCATTAATACTTTTTTATGATTCAGATCTCAATTAACTGCTGGCTGTATCAGATTTATCTCCCTTTTCAACATTGTGTTAAATGGGTAGATGATATATTATACAGATAGAGATTTATTATATAGATATTAATTATAAATACATAGAAAGTATATTAATCAGATAGTCTAAACTACAAATATGATGTCTTCTCAAATATAGCACTCATTTTTGAAGAACTTCTTACTATTAAGAATTTCTTTCTTTTTGTATTAAAAAAGAACTTTGAAAGCAGATGTGGCTCAAGAGGTTGAGCATGTGTTTGGTCTCTTTTCTAGAGAAACCTGTTGGTTTCTGTCTATACCTGGAAAGAAGCTAAATAAAGAACCAGAGAGCTTGAATAACATGATAAATGAACCAGATCTAACAGACATCTATAGAGCATTGCATCCCAAAACAGCAGGTTATACATTCTTTTCAAGTGCTCATGGGTCCTTCTCCAAGATAGACCATATGTTGCGTCACAAGACAAGTCTCAATAAATTTAAAACAATTAAAATTGTACAAAACACTTTCTCTGGTAATAACGGAATGAAGCTGGAAATCAATAATGGAAAGAAAAATGGAAAAGTCATAAATATATGGATATTGAACAACACATTCTTAAACAGTCAGTGGGTTAAAGAAGAAATTGTAAGAGAACCAGCAAATATCCAGAGACAAACAAAAATGAGAAAACTACATATCAAAACATGTGGGACACGGCAAAGGCAGTGCTGAGAGGGAAATTTATAGCCCTCAATCCTTATATTATAAAAAGAAGAAAGAGCTAAAATTAATGGTCTAACTGAACACCTGGAAGAACTAGAAAAATAACAGCAAACTAATCCCAAACCAAGCCAAAGGAAAAAAAATAGTAAAGATCAGAGAAGAAATAAACGAAATCAAGAACAGAAAAACAATATAGAGAACCAACAAAACCTAAACTTGTTTCTTTGAGAAGATCAACAAATTGACAAACCCTCAGCTTGACTGACAAAGAAAAGAAGAGGGAATACACAAATAAATAAAATCAGAAATGAGAAGGGAGACATTACTACTGACCCCACAGAAATAAAGGAGCGCATAAGAGGATACTATGAACAACCGTATGCCAAAACAACTAGAAAATGCAGATGAGATGGACAAATTCCTAGAAACACATGGACCACCCACAGACTTTAGAAGAAATAGAAGACCTCAAAAAACGAATAACAATTGAAAAGATTGAAACAGTCATCAAAAGCTTCCTATAGATGAAAAGCCTGGGAACAGATGGCTTCACAAGTGATTTCTACCAATCATTGAAAGATGAAGTAATAATGCCTTACTGAAGCTCTTCCAAAAAATTTAACAGGAAAGAAGGCTACCAAACTCATTCTATGAAGCCAACATCACCCTAATACCAAAACCAGATAAAGATCCTATGAAAAATGAAAATACCAACCAATCTCTCTAATGATATAGATGAAAAATCCTCAACAAAATACTTGCAAACAGAATCTAAAAGCACATTAAAAGAATTATACACCATGTTCAAGGGGGCTTTATCCCTGATTTTCAAGAGTTGTTCAACACAAGAAAATCAATTAGTGTAATAAACCACAGTGATAAAGGGAAGAAGAAAAATCACATGATCCTCTCAATTGATGCAGAAAAGGCATTTGACAAAATACACTCTTTCTTGACAAAAACACTCCAAAAGATAGGAATAGAAGGAAGCTTCTTCAATATGGTGAAGTGCATATATGAAAAACCTACAGCTAGCATTGTACTCAATGATGAAACTTTAAAAGCTTTCCCACTAAGATCAGGAACAAGGCAAAGATGCCCAATGTCACCATTATTGTTCAATATTGTGCTTGAAGTTCTAGCTAGAGCAATTAGACAAGACAAAGAAATAAAGTGCACTCAAATAGGAAAGGAAGAAGTAAAACATTCACTATTCACTGATGACATGATCCTATATCTATAAAATTGTGAAAAATCCACAGACACTGTGGTAAATATCTTTCATAGAGGGAATGATAAATGAAGAAGATATATATAGCTATATAGACATAAATATAAGCATAGACATAAATATAGTTACATCATGCTATGGCAGTTAGGTATTAATTATGAATTCCAAAAATAGATATTAGATTGTGTTTGTAAACTGGTCTGTTCCTCTGGGCATATTAGATTGTATTAGATTCAGAGGTTTCACTTTTACTTTATTAAATCAAGATTAGGGCTTTTATTTGAGCATGTCATTAGGGTGACTCTGAGTCTTCTTGCTCCAACACATGGCAACAGACTTTGGTGAGAGAAGTAACTTACTCTTTTTTTTTTTTTTAAAGATTTTATTTATTTATTCATTTATCCCCCCCTTGCTGCTTGTGCTCGCTGGGTCAGCTAACCACGCCGTGCGGGCGGGCTTGCCTTCACCAGGAGGCCCCAGGAACCGAACCCGGGGCCTCCCATATGGTAAACGGGAGCCCTACTGATTGAGCCACAGCCACTTCCCGTAACTTACTCTTTATGGCCTTGTGACTGGAAGCTTCCACACCAAGTAAATACCCTTTATAAAAGCAGATTTTTGGTATTTTGCATCAGTACACCTTTCGTTGTCTAATACACACGCTTTCTATGAAATATCATAGATTTATATCTTTATATATACATCATCTATATCTACATATCTATATCTATTTCTTTATCTATACAATATCTATATTTATCCATATCTAGCAGCCTTGTTTGTTGTGGCCACGTTATTCCCCCAGTATTTGTCATACAGTGGTACTTGAGGAGTGGGTTGCTGTATAGTGCATCATATTAACATAGGCTCAGGCAAAACAGAGACTTTCAGTAAATGACTGTTACATTATTTACACAGCACAAAGGGTCCAAACAAGCAGGGGAAGAGGTTCCAGCATAGCTGGTACTCCAGGGAGGCCAACTGCTTGGCAGTTCCACACACTTTGCTTTGTGTCAGACATGAAGAAAAACTGCACTGACTGAATACTGGTTTTCCATACACTCCATGCAGAGGGGCCCCTGCCAATGAACAATCTTTGCACCCTGGCAAGCAACTGGGCCTGCTTAAGATTTAACATCTCCCCTGGCTTCCTACTTTCTCTTAGAAACATACTGGACAGCACCAGCATACAAATGCACAAATGATCCACACATCTTCACTAAATCATACATTTAATTATTGTTTCATTTGACATAAAGGTCAAACTTTAAGTCTCATGGACATATATCTACCAAATCTAGTACTAATTATAGGTTCAAATAGAAGGACAGAAGAGACATGTGTAGGGAAACCACAACTGAGTCCTACTCTGTCACTCTGGGGAGCAAAAATTCCAAAGTAGGGCTTACTGGCGAGGCACCAAACTCCTGAGCTATCTGTCCTGACTATAGTGTCTGAATGTCTCCAGAGCCCTCAGGGGCCCCACTATTTGGGGTAGTATGTACATTGGCAGTCTAAGAGTTCCTGCTGACACATGCATAGGTTTTACCTCTGGAATGACCTCTCAGCTCACCTTGAAGTCTCTTAGTCATCTAAACTCATTTGTCTTTACCTTTCCCCCCTTTTGGTCAAGGTCTTTTTCCAGTTGCCTTGCTAGTTGGTGCTTAGCAGTATCCCTCGGTGCCAGGGAGGCTCATACCTGGGAGTCAATTCCCATGCTTGGAGGAAGGTAATATAGTTATGTGCTGAGTTTGGCTTAGAGAGAGGCCACATTTGAATATCAACAAGGCTCTAAGGAGGCAACTGTTAGACACCCTATAATACAAGGCTAAGTTTCAAATTCAAGAGTAAAGTTTCATATGCACAGTCATCAATATCAAGGGCCCATCAATGGACCATCCTCCTTCACTAGTCATTGCACCTGTACTGTCTATTAGAGAATGTGGCAGAGCTCCCCAGGATGGGAATTTGATATTCCTTTGGTTATTGTGTGACTCTCCACCCACTGTGACAATGCCCCATGAACATTTGAACACATTTATATGCCTTATATATATGTCCAGGTGAGCTTCCTCCCAAATATCCCCCATCTCTGACAACCCACACAAATGATCCTCCCCTCCCACAGTTGTAACCTTATGTAACTATGGCAAGATGAACACTCACACATTCCATAGAGGCCTGCCCCAGGTTTGCCCTGTCCCAAATAACCCCCACATCCAATACCCCAAACCAGCAACCCTCACTTGCCATATTTCCAAAAGAGCATTCCCAACATGGTATTCAACCATGTACCCACATAGTTAATTTTGATGGTTACAATATTGTTTTAAATAAAGATTTAAGAATAAGTTACTCTTTATTTGATCTTCTTGCTAAATGCAGCAGTGCTTTTATTTGCTTTGCTTTGTTTTCTAAGGGCAGAGTGACCATATTAAGTGTGAGATAGCTTCTGATAACTTTTTGAAATTAGCCAGTAGATAAAATATACAAATATACAAGTTCTAGATATACAAATAACACCATTACTATATATTTTAAAAGCAGGGCACAGAAATTGTATGAAACTATCTTTTACAAATTAAAATTGACCTATCATTTTACTGATAGATTTTGGCACAGATGTTAAAATACTCTTATCTTGATAACAGAATTCTTGACTTCCAGTGAAAATGTGTTCAGTTTTTACTTTCACCTGAGATTCATCCTGGAAGTTAGGGAATGTAATTTTTTTGGTTGTGCTTTTGGGGACTTTTATTTCCATCACGATGTTTACACCTTGTTTATTTAAAAAGTAATGTTAAGGGAAGCGGCTGTGGCTCAATCAGTAGGGCTCCCGTTTACCATATGGGAGGCCCCTGGTTCGGTTCCCGGGGCCTCCTGGTGAAGGCAAGCCCGCCCGCACGGCGTGGTTAGCTGACCCAGCGAGCACAAGCAGCAAGGGGGGGATGAATAAATAAAAAATAAAATCTTTAAAAAAATAAAAAATAAAAAATAAAAAATAAAAATAAAAAGTAATGTTAAAGTTTAATACTGAAAGGAAAGTGATTACATTGAAATGAGAAAATGTCTGAATTTTTTTATGTATACAGTCATTTGACTTCTGAAAAATCTGGAGGTAGTCTTGGCTCTTATACTTCATATCTGAGTAACTTTTGCCAAGTTAGTACTACTTGCTAAGCCTCAGTTTCCTCATCTAGAAAGAGGTGAATTATAAAAACTACATTGTGGGGAAGTCTTGATATTATTAATTTCATATAGAGTATAACACAGTGATTTACTCAAAGTAGGCAATCATTATAGCTAAACTTATTAGTGTTATTCTCTACAAGGTTCTATAAACACTATCTTTTATTTCATTTTTTAAAATGCTTTTTTGTTTTTATTTTTTAAAGATACTTAGATAACAAATGTTATTGAAAATGTAGGGGGTTCCCATATGTCCCACTCCCTACCCATCCCACACTTTCCTACGTTAACAAAATCAACATCCTTCATTAGTGTGGTACATTTGTTACAATTGATGAACACATATTGGAGCATTTCTACTAAGTGTGGATTATAGTTCACATTATAGTTTAAACTCTCTCCTGAACAATTTTGTAAGTTATGACAAGATATTTAATGACCTATATCTGTCATTGCAATGTCATTCAGGAAAATTCCAAAGTCCTTAAAATGCTCCCATATTACATCTATTTTTCCCCTCTTCCTCCCCTTAGAACATCCAGTGGCCACTGCCTCCACATCAATGATAAAAGTTCTGCCATTGCTAGAATCACAAAAAGTCTATAGTAGAATACCATTAAGTCTACTCTAGTCCATCGTTCATTCCTCAGTCCTGAGGATTCTGGGATGGTGATGCCCACTCAGTCTCTAATTTAGAGGGCACTTAGATCCCATGGGACAGACAAATGGGACTATCTTGCTTGCAGTTGCAGACTCTCTCAGTTCCTTGGGATGATTGCTGTCCATCATCATTTCCTGGTTAGTTGTTCTGGATGAGTCCAATGAACTTAAGAGTAGATGTTGCAACTCTCCTGAAATTCAAGGCCCATCTGGCATATGGACAGCTCAAAGATTTAAGTCTCTTTGACATACACTTATCAACTCTAGTGCTAACTATAGGTTCAAATAGAAGGGGCAGAAGAGCCATTTATAGGGAAAGCACAACTGAGTCCAACTCTGTCACACTGGGGAGCATAAATTCCAAAATAAGGCCAACATACAGGGTGCTAAACTCCTAAGGTGTCAACCCTTCCTATAGTGTTCTGGATGTCTCCAGAGCCCTCAGGAGCCCTGCTATTTGAGGCAATATTTACTATGGCAGTCAATGAGATCCTGATGAGATGTGCATAAGTCTAACCTCTGGAATGACCTCCCAACTCACTTTGAATTCCCTTAGTTATATAAACTCATTTGTCTTTACCCTTTCCCCCTTTCATTCAATGTCTTTTGCCATTTGCAATGCTAATTGGTGCTTGGTAGTAATCCCTTGATGCCAGGGAGACTCATACCCAGGAGTCATGTCACATGCTGCAGGGAAGGTAATGCATTTATATGCTGAGTTTGGCTTAGAGAGAGACCACATTTGAGCAACAAGGAACCTCTCAGGAGGTAACTCTTAGGCACCTTATAAAACTAACGTAGGTTTCAATTTCAAAGAAATTGTTCATAAGGACAGTCATCAATATCAAGGGCCCATCAATGGTCCATTCTCCTTCACTAGTCACTGTCCCTATACACGGTATATTCTTGCTGTCCCACTAGAGAAAGTGGCAGAACTTCTCAGGATGGGAATTGGATATTCTTTCTGGTATTGTGTGGATCTACACCCACCGTACAAACAATATTTATCTCTATTAGGTGTGTATGTTTAGTGATATTTGTCAAATAACTTACACAGAGTTTTCTTTACTTATGCTTTAGATGACTATTTAATAATATGAGGAAAGTATCAGTTAGGTTTTGCTGTGAAACAAACATCCTCAAGACCTCAGTTGGTTGCAA
The DNA here is from genome assembly GCA_026826555.1 of Tolypeutes matacus. Taxonomy (NCBI): domain Eukaryota; kingdom Metazoa; phylum Chordata; class Mammalia; order Cingulata; family Chlamyphoridae; genus Tolypeutes; species Tolypeutes matacus. The sequence continues at coordinate 1,386,706 of JAKSZT010054500.1, read as the reverse complement.
CAATAAGCACTTATTTTTCAGGCATCTTGAGATTGGAATAAGCAGTTCTGTTTATCTTGTTTGGGTATGATGATATGTCTGTGGTTTAGCTGGTTGGTCCCTTATTTTATCTAGCCTCAACTAGAGTAGTTAGGATGTTACAGTTCTGCTCCACATATCTCTTTTTCTTTAGTACAGGTGTTCACCGTACATAGTCTGTGAACCAAATTCAACCCACTTTCTGTTTTTGGAACTAAAGTTTTATTGGAGCACATGTTTACATATAGTCTATGGCTACTTTTACACTACAATGGCAAAGTTAAGGAATTGCCATGGACACCTTATAACCTACAAAGCCTAAAATATTCACAATCTGGCCCTTTATAGAAAAAGTTTTGCTGACCCAAAATGTTAGCCCAGACATTTTCTCATGGTGATCATACAGTTATAAGAGAGGAAGCCCCAAACCAATGGTGCATCTGCTAATATCTCATTGACCAAAGCATGTCACTTGTCAGAGCCTAGATTCAACAGGCAGAACAGATCACCCACTCCATGGTAGGAGGGCACTGCTAAATTATATGATAAAAAGTGTGGACACAGGAAGGGTCAAATGATGGAGGTCAATAATGCAATGTATCACAATTACTTTTCATAATCTTTCTTTTCAAGAAATATTCACAATTTGTGTACTTGTTTAAAATTTGCTACCTTCTCCCACTTCCAGCAGCACTCTGAGTAACCAATGAAGTTAGCCCAGGGATCAAAAAATATTTCTTTAATGAGACAGGTATTAAGTATTTTAGGCTTTTTGGGCCATATGATCTCTGTCACAACTATTCAACTCTGTTATTGTGGCACTAAAGGAACCATAGACTATATGTAAATGAATGGGTGTTGCCATGTTCCAGTAATACATTATTCACAAAAACAGGCAGTAGGCCAGATTTCACCACTGGGTTGGATTTGGCCTGCAGTTAGTTATTTGCCAGCTCCTGTTCTACCTCATATGGAAAATAAGAAAATTGAGACACAAAGAAGTTAAGGTGACTTGCCCAGGATCACAAAATTAATTTGGTGATAAAGTCGGATCAATAGCTATGGCCACACAATGACTAACCCAGCAGAAGAATTTTGTTTATAAAATTATTTGTGTTTTTGTTATAAAAATATTTGAATTTTTTTGTTAACATTTAACAATTGGAAGAATTCACATAAATATCTGGATGTCCAGGTTTTCTTAAAAATTGGATCATACTGAAACACTTGCACTCAAATTCTCATGATGTAATGATTGGTCAGAACCAAGTAACTGCTATACAATTAGATGTACTCTCACCTGAACAATTTATTATTACCCTACTTGGCTCAGCTCACTAATTTACATTATTTTACTGTCTTCTATAGCCGTATGAGTTTCCCACCACAAGTTGTGAGCCCTTTCCTCATAGTTGCCTAGCTCTAGTTCTTTTTCACTTGACTACTTTATCTTGTCAAGCCATTCTGATATGACAAATTTTAGATTTTAAAACTTGTTTTTAACTTTTGAAAACGGTTTTGTCTTTGAAGAATTATTTCTCTCCTTTATGGATTTCTGGAGATGATAAGACTTTCTACCTAATTACTGTGGAGTCCATAAAAATGTGTTTCAGAGAAATGATTTGTGACTAAATCTCTCCTTTATTACAGTTGTAGGTCTAATTTTTGACCCTTACTGAGGTTATTTTAAACTGTGGATTGTCTTTAATAAATATTTAATAAATAAATAGCACATGACCTAGAAATATTGGAAAATTAAGAGAAAAAAATTGAGGTAATATAAAGTACTCCCTGCACATTTCTGAATCAATCTTATTAAGATTTTATGGTCATTAAATGAATTTTGGAATTAAGAATTATTTGATGACATAATAGTTGATAGATTTACAAGCATGGAGATTCTTTTTCTTCATTTGAAAATAGGTGAAGACAATGACATTTTAAGAAAACTCCATGTTATGCACTGTTTGTAAATGGCACCTATCTTTCTGGTAATCAGCTTCCTTTGTTCACAACAATCTTCTGATTTTGATTAAAAGTAAGTCAGCACACAAATTTGCATCATACAGCAAATACCTGCAACTAACACTTCTAATAACATGTAGCTGATCACTAGTGCAAGCTGAAAGTCGTGCCTATGGAAAGAGGAAAATAAATTGGAAGGGTAAAAACATTAATTTTCTTTTGCTAAAAGCAATTAATATGCTATGTGCTTAATGAGTATTTAATCTCATTTAGTATTCAAAACAACCCTGTGAAATAGGTGCTTTTATTATGCCCGTTTACAGTTGGGGAAAAGAAAGTTCAGAGTGCTTAAGTAGCCTGCACAAAACCAAATAGATTAGTGGCAGAAGCTGGATTTTTTATGTAGATCTTTTAGAATCCTGTGTAGTGAGCAGCTTGGGGGTAGAATAGAGGATAACAGTAATAGATGTGTCTGGTAATGAGAAAGCTAAAGGATGTAGTAATAGTTAGATTTTTATTTTGCTGGCCAGCTCCATTAGCTCAGAGCAAGGCCTTATCAAGAATAACCAACAAGGATCAAAGATTAAATAATCAAAGCTACTACAAGGCTTCCAGATTATAAAAAGTATCCCTGTGCTTACCCACAGAATGAGACTAGTCTGCTGTGCTTACTATGACAGTTAAATGAAACACTCTTGCTTTGGGCGCTTTATACACAGAAGTGTTCCAAATTTACAGAAGCCTAATAAAAGGCTTTCAAACATTCGTCAATCCATTCTAAGCTATTATGGCATTCTTTTTGCCAAGGATTTTGAATGTTTATTCACCAGTGATTATTAAGGCTCTTGTAGAGGCATAAAAGTTAGCTTTCCTGAAAAAGAATTTAACTCATTAGGTTCTATTCTGCCTAACTTGCACACTTGCATTTTTCTTTCCTCCCCTCAGAAAAAAAAATTGAATTTTGTCTTGCAAAACTACTGGCACTTTTGCTAAGAGAAATTTTCCAAGAAAGCCTCTTGGCATGATGTAAGATGTAGCCTTTCATGAAAATAAATGGAAATAGTTTTCAAAAGAGCTATTTAAGCACTTGAGTGCAATTTGCAATGGGATTTTATACATACTATTGCATGCCTAATTAAGCATGATGTTGCATTTGCAAACTATCTAATCTTCAAAAACATTTTTTTGTACCGACTGACATTCTTATCACCACCCATCTTATCATTGACATACATGGCCAAGCAATATGCAGACTTATTTGCCTTTGGTAAGCTTCTTGTTTCAGCAAACTCTTCTTTGACATTAAAATAAGTTGCCTTGAGCAAAAAGTGGAAGTTTGTAATCAAATGGTGATTATTATTCAATTGCTTATTTTTGTCTTTCTATCTATTTTATTATTCAGTGATGCTACGCATTGGATACTTGTGTTTGATAGTTTTAAATCACTTGCCATTTTCCCTACTCCCCTCCATGATGCTTTTTTACATTAATAATATTATACTGTTCAAGATTAAGCAAGGCAGCAAAGCTTAAGCAAAATAGAGATTTGCATATCTGAGGTCTCATACTACCTAGTTTAGGCTATGATAGCTAATTGATAGACAATTGTTTTGTAAAATTGGCTTTTGCAACTTGAAAGAGAAGGAAATCTCAGTTATTAATGATACACTGAAATTAAGATGCTTGAATATTTTTTATATGTGATACAATTAATAATGTAGAATTTCAGAAACAGATATGGGGAGTCTCCATCTATAAAAAGTATAATTTCAGCTATTTTAAAGAGATTTTAAAACAAGGAATTTTGTTTTTCAAAAAATCATTAGAAGGGCTGGAGGAACAGAATTTAAGCTAGGGACCAGGATTAACTCCCAAAACAACACAGAACTGCTATCTACATAAGAGCTGCTATCTATACTACAACAGAAATCAGGGAAATTAAGAAGCCATTGTAAGAAGTGCTGAGCAAAATTTTCACATCACCCAAGCTATGGCCTGGAAATCAGAGAGTTATTGTCAGAACTATCGGATGCAGAACCAAACCATGCTTATTATATCTATACCAGAAAAATAGATATTTTGTATGATAGCTTCTCTCCTGACATAATGTGGTTATGAATGCATTTGTTGGGTGAATGTCTCTGATTTGTGGAAAGTTGGAATAGTATACCACACCCCATCCCCCTTTTACATTTTCCTCTGTTAATAACACCCTTCATTAGTGTGGCACATTTGTTAAAATTGATGAACGAATATTGAAACATTGTTACTAAGCATGGTCTACAGTTTGCATTATGGTTTATTTACACTTTGCACTGTACACTTCTATAGGTTTTGACAAAATGTATATTGACATGTATCCATCTGTGCAATATCATGCAAAGCAATTCCAGTGTCCAAAAAATGTCCCATGTTACAAATATTCTTTGTTCTCCCACCCCTCAGAATATCTGCTGACCACTAAGTTTCATTTTTTCATTAATAATTTTCATAGTTACAAACATTAATACTGAAGGCATGTCATATTCATCTGTTTTCTTTTATTAGGCACTGCCTATGTACTCGAGAGATTCTTGCCCCCTCTATTGGAGAATGTAAAAGAAACCTAGGATGGTAGTTTAATATTTTGTTGTTTATTGTGTGGGTCAACACCCACTGAGTTAATACCCCATGACCACATGAACCCATTCATAATCCATAGAATCATGTCCCAAATGCACCCTTTCCCACACATTCCCCATAGACACCCTGCACCAGTGACCCTCCTCTGTCATAATCTCCAAAAAGAACATTTCCACAAGTGTATTTTCAACCACAGACCTACACATTCCCAGAGTTCACTTATTCTTTCCTCCCCTCAGTTCCATGGATAGTCCAACCTACCACACCAATCCTGCTCACACTCACATTCTAACACCAATTACCCCACTCACATCCCTACACCACCATCACACCCATCCACTGCCAAATTACCCCCTTCAACCTTATCATAGATTCTGCCCAGATTGAGGATCAGCTCATAACTCTCTACTCCTTTTCTGTCTCCTGGTAACCTATTTTTCCAGACATTATCTCTGTGAGTCTGCTCAACATGCTTAGGTCATATCAGTGATGTCATGCAATATTTGTCCTTTAGTGACTGTCCTTACTTCACTCAGCATAAGATCTTTAAGATTCATCCATGTTATTGTGTGTGTCAATACTTATTTCCTTCTTACAGCTGAGTAATATTCCATTGTATGTATATACCACATTTGGCCTATCCATTCTTCTGTTGATGGACACTTGGGCTGCTTGCAACTTTTGGCAATAGTAAATAGTCAACAATGCCACGATGTACATGGGTTCATATATCTGTTTGTTTCCTTATTTCAATTCTTCCGGATATATACCTAGTAGTGGGATTCCTGATCATATGAAAATTCTATAGTTAGCTTCCTGAGGAACCCACAAACCATCCTCCACAATGGCTGCACCACTCTACATTTCCACCAGCAGTGGAAGAGGATTCCATTTCCTACACATCCTCCCCACCATTTGAAGCTTTTTTTAAATAACCACCAGTCCAATAGGTGTAAGATGATATTTCATTGTAGTTTTTATTTGCATTTCTTTAATAGCTAGTGATGTTTAGCATCTTTTCATGTGCTTTATTAAAATTCTCCATTGTCTTATTTTTAAAAATATATATATTTTTAAAAGATACTTAGATTACATAAAATGTTAAATAAAAAAATGTAAGGGGATCCCATATGCCCCACTTCCCACATCTCCCAATTTTCCCCACATTAACAACTTCTTTCATTAGTGTGATACATTCATTGCAATTGATGAACACATTTTCAAGCATTGCCACTAATCATGGAGTATAGTTTACTTTGCAGTTTGCACTCTCACCCACTCAATTCTGTAGGTTGTGGCAGGAAATATAACGGCCTATATCTGTCATTGCAATGTCATTCAGGACAATTCCAAGTCCCCAAAATGCCTCCATATTACACCTCTTTTTCTCTCTCCCTGCCTTCAGCAGCTCCAGTGGCTAATGTCTCCACACCAATGAAATAATTCCCAGTGGAGTTGCAACACCTACTCTCCAGTTCATTGGACTCACCCAGGACAACTAAAAGGAGGTGAGGATGGACAACCACCATACCAAGGAACCAAGAGAGTCTACAACTGCAAGCAAGAGATTCCCATCCATCAGCTATATGGGATCAAAGCCTTTCTCAATTAGAGGTGAAGGGGTCATCACCATCCCAGAACTGGGGAATAAAACATGGACTAGAGCAGACTTTCATGTGCTTTGGAGAAATTCCTTCCTCTTTGGAAAAGTGTCTATTCAAATATCCTGCCCATTTTTAAAATGAGTTGCTTTTCCTTTTCCTTTTGAGAGGTAGGATTTCTTTATATGTGTTGGATATTATACCCTTATCAGATAAGTTATTCCTAAATATTTTCTCCCATTGAGTAGGCTGCCTTTTCATTTTCTTGACAAACTCTTTTGAAGCCCAAAAGTTTTTGATTTGAAGTAAGTACCATTTATCTATTTTTTTCTTTTGTTGCTCATGCTTTGGGTATAAATTTATGAAACCATTTCCTAACACAAGATCTCCTAGATCCTTTAAGATGTTATCTTCTAGGAGCTTTATGGTCTTGGCTTTTATATTTAGGCTCTTATAATAATTTTTGTATAGGGTGTGAGAGGGTGAACCTCTTTCATTCTTTTGGCTTGGGATATACAGTTTTCCCAATACCATTTTATGAAGAGGCTAATTTTTCCCTGTTGAGTAAGATTCGTGGCCTTGTTGAATATCAGTTCATTGAATATGCACAGATCTTTATCAGAACTCTCAATTGGTTCCACTGGTCAGTTTGTCTAGTCTTGTGCCAATACCATACAGTTTTGAACACTGTAGCTTTGTAGTATGCTTTAAAGCCAGGTAGTGCGATTCCATCAATTTCATTTTTCTTTTTCATTACGTTTTTGGTTATTCGGAGCCTTGTGCCAATACCATACAGTTTTGAACACTGTAGCTTTGTAGTATACTTTAAAGTCAGGTAGTGCGATTCCATCAATTTCATTTTTCTTTTTCATTACGTTTTTGGTTATTCAGAGCCCCTTGCTCTTCCATATAAATTTCATAATTAGCTTTACTTCTTTAGATAATTTTATTCCAAGATATTTACTTCTTTTAGTTGTTATTGTAAATGGAATTTTTTCTTGATTTCCTCCTCAGATTGCTCATTATTAGTGTACAGAAATGTTACTGATTTGTGCATATTGCTCTTATATCCTGCCACTTTACTGAACTTGTATGTCAGCTCTAGAAGCTTTGTTTTAGATTTTTTTAGGCTTTCTATGTACGGGATCATGTCCTCTGCAAATAGTGAAATTTTTTACTTCTTCCTTTCCAGTTTGGATGCTTTTATTTCTTTTTCTTCCCTAAGTATTTGAGCAAGGGCTGCTAGCACAATGTTAAATAAGAGCAGGTACACTGAGCATCCTTGAAATGTTCCAGATCTTAGAGAGAAAGCCGTTACAATTTCACCATTAAGTATGATGTTAGTTCTAGGTTTTTCATATATACCTTTTATCATGTCAAGAAATTTCCTTCTATTCCTATCTTTTGAAGTGTTTGTATCAAGAAAAGATGCTGTATCTTTTAAAATGCTTTTTCTGAATCAATATAGATGATCATGTGATTTTTTTCCTTTTGGTATGTTAATGTTGTATATTACATTGATTGATTTTTGTGTGTTGAATTATCCTTGCATACCTGTGATAATACCAAAATGGCCATGGTGTATAATTCATTTGATGTGTTCTTGAATATGATTAGCACAAATATTTTGTTGAAGATTTAACATCTAAGTTAAATCTAATAAGAGAGATTGGTCTTTAGTTTTCTTTTCTTCGGGTATATTTATATGTCTTTGGTATTAAGATTGGTGTTAATTCTATTCAGAATGATTGGTAGGATTCACCCATGAAGTCATCTGGTCTTGGGATTTTGTTTGTTGGGAAGTTTTTCCTGACTAATTCAATCTCACTAATTGTGATTGGTCTTTGAGTTCTTCTATTTCTTCTTTCATAAATGCAGTTTGTTTGTGTGTTTTCAGAAATTTGTCCATTTCCTCTATGTTACCCATCTTTTTGGCATACAATTTTTCAAAGTATCCAGTAATGATAGGCTTTAATTCTGTGGTATCAGTGGTGATATCTGCTCTCTTGGCTTTTTAAAAATATATATTTGCATCTTTCTTTTTCTTTATTAGTTTAACTAAGAGTTTGTCATTTTTTAAAATATTTTCTAAAACCACCTTTTAGGTTTGGTACATTTTTCTAGTGTTTTTTTTTTCTCTCTCAATTTCATTTAGTTTTGCTCTAATCTTTGTTATTTCTTGCTTTCCACTTGTTATGGTAATAGTTTGTTGTTCTTTTACTATTTCCTCCAGGTGTGCAGTTAGGACTTTGATTTTGGCTCTTTCTTCTTTTTTAGTATAAACATTTTTGGCTATAATTTCCCTTTCAACACTCGTTTAGCTGCATCCCATAAGTTTTGATATTCTGTGCTCTAATTTTATTTCATTTTGAAATAGTTTCTGCTTTCTTTTGCAATTTCCTACATGACCCACTAATTGTTAAAGAGTGGGTTATTTAACTTCCTTATATTTGTCCCTATTCTCATTCTCTGCCCCTTATTCATTTCCAGTTTCATCCCTTATGGCCAGAGAAATTACATTCTATAATTTCAATCATTCTAAATTCCTTGAGACTTCATCTGTGACCTAGCATGTCATCTATCCTGGAGAATGATCCATGCACACTCTAGAAGAATGTACATCCTGCTGTATTTGGGTGTAATGTTCTCTATATGTCTATTAGGTCTATTTCTTCTAATGTAATATTCAAAGTCTCTGGTTCTTTATGTACCCTCTGTCAAGATTTCTGTCCAATGGTAATGTAGAAGTTTGGCAGTTTGATATAGTTATGAATTCCAAAAATAGATATTGGATTATGCTTATAAACTGGTCTGTTCATCTGGGCATGATTAAGTTATGATTGGGGCTTTGATTGGGCCATGTCAGTAGGGTGTTGAGTGCTGCCCCTTGGTGGGTGTGGAATCAAAGATAAATGACATGGTAAAGGTCAGATTTGGAGTTTGAGTTGGAGTACTGATAAGGAGTTTTAATGCTGAAGCCTGGGGAAGTAAACATGCAGAGAAGCTTGGTTGTGAGAAAGGAGAGAAGGTCTTAGGAAAAGAGACATGCCGTTTGCCTGACAGTTCACAGTTGGCCTTGAGAAGATAGCAGAGGAGTTGAGTCCAGAAACAAGCAAGCCCGAGGAAGAGAGAAACCCAGGAAGCCTGAGCCCTCACAGATGTCGGCAGCCATCTTGCTACAACACGTGGCAATAAACTTTCATAAGGGAAGTAACTTGTGCCTTATGGCCTGGTAACTGTAATCTTCTACCCCAAATAAATACCCTTTATAAAAACCAACCGATTTCTGGTATTTTACATCAGCAATCCTTTGGCTGACTAATACAGGTAATAACAGAGTATTAAAGACCACCATTATAATTGTAGAAGCATCTATTTCTCACCTTAGTTTTTCTATTGTTTGCACCTTATATTTTGGGGCATTCTGGTTGGGAGCATAAATATTTATGAATTTTCTTCTTGATAGATTACTCTTTTTATTAATATATATTATCCATCTTCATCCCCTCAATAGTTTTGCATTTAAAGTTTATTTTTTTCTGATTTAGTATAGCTACTCCTTCCCTTTTTTTGGTTATAGTTTGCATGCAAAATTGTCTTTCAACCTTTCACTTACAACCTCCTTGTGTCTCTGGGTCTAAAGTGAGTATCTTGTACACAGCATATAGATGGGTCAAATTTCCTTAAACATTCAGGAAATCTGTGTCTTTTGATTGGAGTGTTTAATCCATTAACATTCAATATTATTACTATCGAGGCAGTACTTATATTAGCCATTTTTTCTTTAGGTTTATATACATTATATTTTGTTTTTCTTTTTCTTTTTATCCTTTCAGTTATTTTTATTAATTACCTTACTTTTTACACTCTCCTCCAACTCTCTCTCTCTCCTGCTATTTCCTTTCAACCTGCAGAACTCACTTTAGTATTTCTTGAAGGGCAGGCTTCTTGTTGAACAGCTCTCTCAATTTCTGTGTACCTGTGAATATGTTGAACTATCCCTCATTTTTGAATACCAGCTTTGCTGGATGTAGAATTCTTGGCTTGCAGTTTTTTTTTTCTTTTAGCACCTTAACTATGCCATACCTCTTTTTTCTCACCTCCATGGTTTCAGATGAGAAATAAGTGCTTAATATTATTAAGCTTCCCCTATATATGATGGATCTCTTTTTTCTTGCTGCTTTCAGAATTCTCACTTTGTCTTGAGCATTTGACAATCTGATAAGTATGGGTTTCAGGTAGGTCTGTTAAGATTTATACTGTTTGTAATATACTGAGATTCCTGAACATGTACATCCATGTCCCTCATAAGAGTTGGGAAATTTTTGGCCATTATTTCCTCCAACACTCCTTCAGGCCCCTTTCCCTCCCCTTCTCCCTCTGGGCTGCCTACCATGCATATGTATGTGTGTTTCCCATTGTCATTCAATTCCTTGAGTTCCTGCAGAGTTTTTCTAACTTTTTATCTATCTGTTTTGCTATCTGTGTAATTTAAGATGTTCTATCTTTGACATACTAATTCTTCTCTTTTTCTGGTCAAATATGCTCTTATGTGCTTCCAGTGTATTTTTAATTTCTTTCATTGTGCCATTTGTCACCATGAGATCTGTAATCTATTTCTATGTGTGTATGATTTCTTCTGTATATTCCCCCAGTGTCTTCTCAATATCCTTTATTTCTTCCTTCATTCATTAAGTTGATTCATGATATTTGTTTGGATATATTTGATTAGATGTTTCATGTTCTGTATCTCCTCTTGCTTTTCAGTTTGTTCATTAGACTGTGCCATGTCTTCTGTACTTTGCATGGCTTGTAATTTTTTGTTCGTGTCTAGGCATCTGCTTATCTTGATGGGCTTATTCGGTTGGCTAGATTTTCTTTCTGCTGTAGGGTTTTATTTCATTTTATTTTGTATTAAGGTTTCTCTTTGACATTTGGTTCTCCCCCCAAAATATTAAGGCTATTAGAAAAGGAAAGAAAGGAGTAGAGTAAAAAAAATAGTAATAAAGGATGGAAAAGGAATCATAAAAGAGTCAGGAAAAAAAACTAAATAATGAGTGAAAAATCATTAAAAAAAGTTAAAAGGATTACAAAAAATAAAGTAGGAATAAAAAAAAAAAAGGAAAAAAAGAAAAGACCAGAAAGATGACAAGAGAAGAAAGAAAATAAAGACTAAACAAGAGAAGGTAGAATGAAATAAAAGCAATGGAAATGGTAAAAATCAAAGAAAATGAGGAAAATAAAGAGAAAAAAAGGAAATTAAAAAGAAACAAAGGCAAAAAATAGGCTTCCCTGTCAGGCCACTAACAACAATCTCAGGTTGCCTGTGCACACCAAACAATTACCTTTTGACCCGCTCTCTGTAGGTAAGGTACCCGGGTGTAGAGAAGAAAATAAGAATTAAGAATTTTTAAAAATGAAAAATAAGAAAGCCTGAATAAAACTCACTCTAAGGTCCCTGTCATGAGGCTGCTTCTTCTGCAACTCTCTCCTCCCCTGGGTAGCTGCCTGGGTGCCTGGCAATCTGCTGGATCACTCTCTGTCTCCCTTCACTTCAGACTGGTTTGGCCCCTGACAGCTTGTTAGCTGGCTCTGCTGCCCTCTTTCCCTCATATCAGTTGGGCTTCTGAAGGTTTGTTGGCTGCCTCTCCTGGCTCCCCTCTCTCCCAGGTTATTAGATGCCTGTCAGCCCACTCTCTCATTGATCCAGTTCCTCTTTCTCTCAGAGTGGATGGGTGTGACAGCCTGCATGATCATCTCCCTTCTCCCTCTTCCCTGGAGTCTCTTCAACACTGGCTGACATCTTTCCTTTTCCTGGGAACAAGCTGAGATCTGGTCACCCTACCCCATCTCCCTTCCCACGCTACTTCTCTCTACCCCTTAGCTGACTGGGTTCTGGTCTCTACTCCTGTTTGCCTCACAGCTCTCCACCCAGAAAGCCTACTGGGCACCAGGACACACCTCTGGTTGCCTGGTGCTTTCTTCACTCTTGGAGCTGCCTGAATGCTAGTCTTCCAACCAGATCACTTCCCCAGCTTCCCTTTCTCTCTGAGTCAGCTGTGTGCTGGCTTACCTGCCCTATTTCCAATGACTTTCCTTTCTCTCAATCAACTGGTTCTCCACTCTCGTGCTGCCCTTTCTGATTGCCCCTGTGGTCCTGTGGCTTCCATTCTGCCAGGTAATCCTTCCTGCCTTCTTACAGTTTCTGGATGAAGAGTCCTTAAATGTAGCCCTTTAGGTTGTATTTTGAAAGGCTAGAAAATCTTAGCCATGAGCCTATGAAAAATCAGGAAATAATAGTTTTTTTCTATAACAAAGTTTGGTCTTAATACAACTTAGAATCAGGAAGAAAATGGTCAGCCTATGGTTCTATAAGGAAAAACTCTGTATCTCCATTCAGCCAGGATGGTGTTCTAAGATCAGAAGTTGAGCCAGAAAACTTTCTAATTCCCTAAGAAGCACCTCTAGGAATATATGAAGAATTTGTCTACATGCTTACTCAATTCCCTCTGTCAGATTTACATAGGTGAGAAAATGGTGGCCCACGCTATAAAAAAGACCCAGAAAAAAATAAAAAGCTTATTTTTTCCAACCTGTAATTTGACTGGTATTGAAGCCTTGCAGATAACAAGAGAGGAAGGGAAAACAGTAAACTGAGGAAGCAGAGCAGGAAACAGAGAAAATATCTTGAAAACCCAGGGTATGCTAGAGAGACATTAGCAGCACCAGTAAAGAATCTTATAAGAAATGTTAATGACCCTGAGCACTGGGCTAATTTAGAGCAGAAAAATGTCCCAGAAACCATAAACTTACAAAATATAAGTGAAGTACTACAAGAATCACTAGACAATCCTTCCGCTTTCCTAGAAAATATTTATACTGCTTATGGGCAATACACTAATATAGTTCTGGAAAGCCCAGAAAATACCGGACTTTTAAATATAACCTTTATTACTCAAAGTTCTCCAGATATAAGAAGAAAGCTACAGGGGTTCTCAAATTACTTATCTCTAGTTTAGCTAGCATTGCCTATGAAGTTTATTACAATAGGGACTGAGTTAAAGAAAACCTGCACTTAAGAAGGTGAATGACCCTAATCAAAGTTCTAATAAACTGAAAGCAATCAGAACAAGACGGCCTTAAGAAGATAAGACCTCTAGACCCAACCTCCACCCTTCCAGGGATAGGAGAAATTTTAAAAATAAGAGCAAATCAATGTGCATGTTACAAGGAAGAAGGACATTCGAAAAGGTATTGCTGTAGACTTCTCCAGAAGATCCCCAAGAGGTAAAAGCAGTGGCTACCACAAGTTCTGAGGACAAGGAGAAGGAAGAATAGGTGTAACATGGGATATTTTAGAGACTTTGGAAATGTTTTGAATGGCATTGCAATAACATATACAAGCCATTTTACATTTTGTCAAAACTTATAAAAATGTGCAGTGCAAAGTGTAAACTATAATGAAAACTATTGACTATGCTTAGTAGCAATGCTACAATATGTGTTCATCAATTGTAACAAATGTCCGACACTAATCAAAGATGTTGTTAATGAAAAAATTGTGTGGGAAGGGAGGGGAGGGATACATGGAAATTGTTCTATACTTCTTCTGTATCATTTATATAATCTGAAGCTTCTTTAAAAATAAAATAAAATAATAATAATAGGAGAAACTGTGGGTATGTGGGTGGGGTTATGTATGGGAATTTCCTATACATTTGATATAATTTTCTGTAAATCCAAAACTTCTCTAAAAATAAAGTTTATTATTTAAAAAAAAAATAGCTGGGTGGGAAATGACAGAAACCTGGAATGAAAGGACCCAGGGGGAGAAGAGTTTTACTACTGAATTAAAACCAAGTATGCAAAGCATAACATCCGAAATGTACCTTCATTGTCAAAAACCTGTTAAACAATTAGTGCCTAGATACTTTTTTCTCCAATTTATGAATATATAAATGTGTTTCCAAGAAAGAGATTGCATATTACAGGCAACACGGATCCAAGAGGAAATCTTAAAGGTGTTTGAAACCAGAGATGTGGAATGATGGAAACCCTGGAAACAGCCATACCAAAAGAGTGAGAGTTATGAGTCAAATTAGTGAGTTTTATGTTTCTGTTGGTTTGTCTAACTTTGTTTGTGTCTGTCTGTTCATTCAATGCATATTCTCATACCTCCAGATAGTAATATCAAATTTACAAGTGAAAATTCACATTTTCTATTCAAATTGCTAAAAATTAAATAAGTGCTTGTATATGTAAACAAATACTCCAAAAGCCCAAATTGGAATAGCCAAACAGGATGAAAAATGTCATATAAAATCTGATTAAAGAAGCTGTTTAAAGTAAAAAAATAAATTAAAAAAGTAGAAAAGGTGTCCTGATTTCTTCTGCAATCTTTCTATAGTCTATCCTAACCCCAGTGTCTACTCCTAACCTTGACTGAGTTTGAATGACTCATTAAAACTGGTTTTAAGAAACTATTGGGGGTGGGCAGGATGTGGAAAGATGGGGAAGATGTCAGTTTAGCTTAGGATTTTATCTACTAGGCCTGGAAATAAAAACTGATAGGGACAGAGGGAATATTACAGAATAAATATTGATATGCATAGTCTGTCCTGTAATTTCCAGTTAAATTTTAACAACCTTGAGATGCGAGTAATTAATAATCCAATGGCCAAATTTCAGTAAGTAAAGTAAATTATCCATGAAAGCTATGAAAAGATTTTTCTAAATTATAAATAAATCAGATAAAACAATTATAATATATTCTCGAGAACCTGATGGTCAGTATGCATTTGAGGTTATTATAATTTTAAGGTATAATAAAACAAAGAGGTTTTAACATCTTATGAAGGAAAAGGGAAAAAACATTCTTACATAAAATATCATTATTTTAATTTTATTCTGCTTGGGTGTAATCGCCCTAGGTTTATCGGGATACTAATGAGTTAACATTAAGTTTGTCAAATCTTTTAGCTGGTAAAATTATAAGTTTTGAATGAATGAAATTATCTTTACGAATGTCTTTGAAACATAATTGTTTTGTCTAAAATGAAATGATTAATTTTTCACAAAACAAAATGAGAGGTATAAGACAAGACTTGAATCAATATGGAAAGTTGTAGAAGGGTTAGTGGAAGTAAATTTTACTTATTGCTGACTGTAATTCAATCAGCTTATTTAAACATGAAATTTGTCTTAAGGTAAAGTAATAATCTATATGGTTATAAATGGTTATAAAAGATTATAGGAAATTATAGGTTGTAGAAAGTCTGTAAAAGCATTTTCTAAACTGAGAGATTTCAATATAAATAGCTGATTCTGGAAAGTCATTATGAAGTAAAATTCTGAAAGTTGATTTTAATAACTAAATGTATGTTTTTAGCAGAAAAATCGGTCAGATGCCACCTCTATCTGATATAATCTGTGTTAAGATATTTTTACTGAATGGTGTACTGATGCAAAACTGAAATTTGAGTTCCTCTCTCTGTTAAAGTAACACAGTTTTCTTAAATGCTTGTTCTGTTTTGTGTGGACGGATATAAAATTCCTTTTGAAATTATCAATATATATGAAAGAACAAAGAATGAGTGCCTTAGAACGGCTTCATTATAAACTTAATGGTTTCAGAAAAATACAGAGCCACTGCTATTTTGGAAGTTAAGTCTTTCCAAACT
Organism: Tolypeutes matacus; assembly: GCA_026826555.1. Taxonomy (NCBI): domain Eukaryota; kingdom Metazoa; phylum Chordata; class Mammalia; order Cingulata; family Chlamyphoridae; genus Tolypeutes; species Tolypeutes matacus. The sequence continues at coordinate 1,370,820 of JAKSZT010054500.1, read as the reverse complement.
ATTTTACTAACTTATTTGTCACTGTGATAAATAGAGGCCAGTTTAAATATATTCAGACCTGATAATTTTTAATATTCTAAAAAAACCCCTAAGGGTATCCTTAATTACAAACTGCTACAGAAGAATTTGTTCTTTCACTTTGTAAAAAGCAAGGTGCTAAAATATATATGTCTATAAAAATTAACATTTTCAATATATTTGCATATTATTTCACAATAGAAAAATATATCCCAAAACTGGAAACTTATAAATCTTATGAAAATTATAGAAAGGAGTAAATGGGTTGTTATTTTGAAAATGTTTTATGTTTTAGTCACATTTCATTCTGATCAGTATTTTCAAAATACACAAAACTGAGAAGAAGATGTGTCTCAAGCAATTGAGCTCCTGCTTACTACATGGGAAGTCCCAGGTTCAGTTCCTGGTGCTTCCTGGAGAAGATGAGCAAGTCAGCGACCTGGCATGATGGGCTGGTGTGATGGGCTGATGCAACAAGATAACACAACAAGGAAACACAAAGAGGAAATGCAATAAGAGTCACAACAAAGCAGGAAGCAGAGGTGGCTCAAGCGTTTGAGCAACTCTCTGCCCATGGAAGATCCCAGGTTCAGTTCCTGGTGTCTCCTAAAGAGAAGACAAGCAGACGAGAGAGCACACAGCAAATGAACACAGAGAACAGACAGCGAGCACAAGCAACATGGGGGAGAATAAATAAATTATCTTAAAAAACCCACAAAACTGATTTATCATAAAATACTGTATCACAATAATTATTTCCTGAAACTCTTGTGAATTTAAACTTATGTTTACTGCCAAGGCAATGCAGGATTTAACAACTCTCAGAGATGTGCCTCCCTGATAATGTAGGATTAGACCTAAAGGGGAAAAAAAAATGTAACAGAAAAAAATGTATATGGCCAAGAGATTTCAAATGGAGTCTGGACGGTCATACTAGAGGTTACTCTCATGTAGGTTTCAGCCCACAGGCAAAGCCCAAAGAATATCCCAGGCTCTAAGAAAAGCTATAAAATTATTTCCTAAATGTAACATGGTTATTTAAACCTCTAATTCTCAATTTATATATTAAGTTTATGTTTCAGAAAATCTCTGAATTATTACTACCCCAGACAAGCCTTGGAACCCAGAGGTCAAGTAGGACAACCAGCTAATTTCTCACCCCATAATGTTGAAGACCATTTTCAGCATGAAGAAGCCAGAAAGATCCAACATCCAGATTATCCCCACAATTGGGAATTTTACAGAGGGAGGAGTTGAAACTGAGAGTTAAGAATTAACAAATAATTATGATTACTAAATCATTATATAGATTCCCTTACATTATAAAATAGCAAAAATTTAAGATCTGAAATTACTGAAGCTAGGTAGAGTGGTCTCACCCCTGTTTATTTTTACTCTAGATTTTACCTCAGCCTTGTGTTATGCTTACCTTTGTGATAGTAATTCTAGATTGACTTTATCTTTGTTTACAGATTAGGCTCAACCATTTGCATATTTACAAAAGTGTAATGACTCCACCGACCTCTGTTTAATATCCAGATGAAAAACCTTGTAACTGACCTTTGTTCTGTATACCCCTACCCGAAATCCTTGTGCCTGACCATAGTTCACCACTACACCCCTGTCCTTCCGATTCAGCCCCTTAATGTTTATTAATGAAGAAATTTGTGTCCAGCTCCACCCCAATTATTCATTAGCACTCCAAAGTTATATAATATTAGAATTTCTGCAGATCAGGAAGGCAGTTTTGGGTCATAAGACCTACTGTGCTCTTTTGCTTGAGCAACCAAATAAACTCTTTCTCTCTTTGAAACGCCAACGTCTCAGGAATTGGCTTTAATGGTTCATCAGTAGAACGCACCTACTTTTGCTTGGTATCACCTCTCACAACAATCTTTTCATATGATAAAATAAATGTTTTCCCTATTCCACAAATAAGAAAATTGCAGTTGAGACCATACACCTAGGAAGTGGTAGAAATGGAATATGCACTCATATTTATTTGCTCCAGTTCTACTGAACTACCATATCACATTGGCTTTCACACAGGGATTTAGAAAAATTGGGTTGTAGAAATGGGTGTCACAGGCAGAAAAATTATGAACAAAGTCACATAGGAATAGAGGGCTGTGATGGTTAGGCTAATGTGTCAACTCAGCCAGGTAATTGTTTCCAGGTGTTTGGTCAAGCAAGCACTGGGCTAAATTTAATACAAGGAAACTTATGGACTTTAGTAACCTGTGAGTTTACTACATAGTTACCTGACTAGACCTATATCAATCAGAGAGATTGTCATCAGCAATGAGTGTTGCTTTATCCATTCAGTTGAATGCCTTAAAAGAGGAAGTGATTTCAGCATTCAGAATTTCCCACTCATATTTGGATAGCCAAAGTCTCCCAGAAATTCATCAAGGACCTTCACTGGACTTTCATTGGAGCCCCTAGTTTGCAGCCTGCCTGCAGAACCTGTACTTCTGCACCCCCATAGTAATGTGAGAGACTCATCAAATCTCATACTATTGATAGATATCTCCTGTTGATTCTGTTTCCCTAGAGAACTATGACTAATACAGCTTTGTACCAGAAGTGGTTCTTGAGAAACAGAGTCTTAAACATGGGATGTCTGAGGTGGTTTGGGGAGTTTTGTAATTGGCTCTCTACTCTAATTAGGCTCAATGGTACTAATGACTCCCTTTCCAATAATGAAGAGTCTGTTAACAGTCCATGGCATGAATTGGCAATACAGATACACAAAATATTATCACTGAAGTCCCCTACTTCCATGCTTATAAGAAGCAAGGATCTGGGTGAGAGTGTTTTCAACACCGTAACAGAGTTTTGTGGAGCTAAAAGTTATAATGATGTTGGCTGGCTCCTCCTAGATACTATGGATACAGTTACAAAAGAAAGATGAGCTAAAGTCTTCAAATTTGAAACTTAAATGCCACATGAATGATGTGAAAGTTTCTATGTGTGCTCTGAAAGAAAATCTTGTCTCCTGTAGCCACAGACTTGAGATATCTGAGAACCAAATTTAGACTCTCATTGTATGAGTAGCAGAGTTAAAAAGCAAATTAAAATCTCAACCCCAAAGGGTTTCTGCAGTAAAGTGAAGGCATTACTTGGAAAGGAGTAGAACCCAGAGGATTGGGAAGGAGACATATGGGAAGATGACAATATTGGTGGGGACATTGGAAACCTAAATTCTGCTGAGACTTTAACAGATAAACTTGTGATGGCCTGCCCTGCGGAGACCACACCTTGTCAACTTTTTATCAACCAGCGTCCAGCCAGTCCCAGGGTGTCTGGACTTCCTTTCATCCCTGAGGTGGGTATCAGCCAAATTTAAGCCTGCACTGCCCAGCCTCTGGCCTGCCCCAGGTAGTCTGGACCTCCTCCCCACCCAGAGGTAGGTACCACCAAACTCCAACATGCACTGCCCAGCCTCTGACCTACCCCAGGGAGTCTGGACCTCCTCCCAACCCTGAGACAGGTACCAGCCAAACTCCAGCATCCACTGCCAAGACTTAAGTCTGCCCTGAGGAATCTACCTTCCCACTCCTGCCTGAAGAGATTAATCCTGTGTCACCAAAAGAAAATGCAAAGGATTGCCCTGAGGTCAGTAGCTTTCAAGACATTACTATTCCTTCTCCTTACCCACCCCTACCATCCCTCTTGTTTTCAAGACCTATTACTAGACTATAATCACAAGCCCCAAAGGTGAAATACAAAATGTGACCCATGAAGAGGTATGCTACACTCTGAAAGAACTGTATGGTTTTCCAACTTATATAAACATAAATCAGAATATGTGTGGGAATGGATACTAAGAGAATGGGATAATGGTGGAAGGAATTTATTGATATGGGCCCATTAAGCAGAAAATCTGGATTCAACACTATAGCTCGAGGGTTTAGAGAGGCTCTAACAGTTTGTTTGGGTGGCTGACTGAAACATGGACCAAAGGTGGCTTAGCATGCCTGAGGGTGAGAAGCCCCATTTGCCCTGGTATACAGTAGAAGAGGGAATTCAAAGGCTTAGAGAGTTTGGAATGCTAGAATGGATTTACCATTTGAGACCTGCCCATCCACCCCAGGAATGTACAGAGGATACCTTTAACCAGGACTGTGAGGAATAAATTTGTAAGACTAACTCTACCTTCCCTGAAGTGCTCTGTGGTTGCTTTTCTCTGTAATCCAGATATTACTGTAGGGAGGGCTGTAATGGAATTAGAATCCTTAAAGTATGGGCAAACTGCCAAACTGTCAAGTTTGGGCAGTTAATCTCCAAAGACAAGGTGGGCGTGGCTACCACAATGAAAGGCAAATTCAAAGCAGCACTCAAAATAGTCTGAGTTGCATAGAATTATGGCATTGGATAATATATCATGAGTACCTAGAAATGAAATAGATGGGCAGTTTACTAAATTTCTTCGGGATCTGCATAAACAGAAGAGTTCTAGGTCAAATGAACAAAACCCTAAATCAAATTGCAGACAAAAAACCATGGCCCCTTAATCAATTCCCAGACTTGAGACAGTTTACAGACCCAGAGCCCCTTGAATGAGAAGGCCAGGTCCCATTGGGAAAGGATCCTGTTAAACTGCCAAAATTTTATAAGGTTAACCTTCCATCCACCTTTCCCCAAGGATACCTACAGCCTTTTACCAGAGTAACTGTGCATTGGAGAAAAGGAAATGATCAGACATTTTGGGGATTATTAGACACTGGCTCAGAAGTGACATTAATTCCAGGAGTCCCAAAATGTCACTGTGGCCTACCAGTCAGAGTAGGGGCTTATGGAAATCAGGTTAATGAAGGAAAGTTGAAAGGGAATATGGTGGGAATCACCACCCCTGCATCCTTCAAATCCTTGATGGTGGCACTAATCTCTGCAATCCCTCCAGGAATCCAGTATTGCTTTTTTTTTTTTTTTTTTTTTGCCATGTCTTTAATTTTTTTATTTTTATTGTGGGTAAAAATCAAAATTTTCACAATACATACCAACATTTGCAAAATGATATATAAATGTATTGCTTTTAATTTACTATTTTGCTAAGTAGGGGCAGTTCTAGTCATTTCTACTTGGCCTTTCCAACCATAATAGTCCTCATTTCACAAGTCAGGGCTCCAATGTCAGGATTCGGTGAGTTACTGAGTATGTCTATTCAATTATACATTCTGGAACTCGAGAAATAACTATACAATGGGTCTAGGGTCCCACTGGACCCACTGTGAGATGGACCTGAGCTAAAACTCCATCAATGACCTGACCTCCATAAGCCCCTACTCTGACTAGCAGATCACAGTGACGTTTTGGGTCTATTTCACTCCATGATATATTAGCCAACTCCATAACTCTATGCGACTTAGACTATTTTGAGTGCTGCTTTAAGATGTGGTAATCATGCCTACCTTGTCTTTGGAGATTAACTGCCCAAACTTGACTTTTATGGGACTGAGATCTAATCATCCCCATAACGTTTAAGGATTCTAATTCCATTACAGTCCTCTCTACAGTAATATCTGTACTACAGAAAAGAGCAACCACAGAACACTTCAGGGAAGGTAGAGTTAGTCTTACAAATTTATTCCTCATAGTCCTGGTTAAAGGTGTGTCCTCTGGACATTCCTGGCATGGGTGGGAAATGGTAAATCCATTCTAGCATTCCAATCTCTCTAAGCCTTTGAATTCCCTCTTCTACTGTGTACCAGGACAAATCAGGCATTTTACCCTCAGGCATGCTAGGCCATCTTTTGGTCCTTTTTTCATTATGAGTATGATTGCACATGTATACAAAATGAATTTGTTTGTTTCCTTCCCCAACCTTTTCCCCTATCATATGTAAAGTTGTATTAGTTACATGTCATAATATTTAAGGATGTCAGGTTTAAGAGTGAATATTACCCAAGGACTTGCAGTCTGTTCTGTAGGGAATTCATATGTTTCTGGTTGAATGCAGGGCAGTTGAACATTTTTAGGCAGAAATATATATGTATGCATGTCTGTTATTGTTTTTACTTAGAGACTAAGTATGGTTTAATGTAATGTGTATGGTTGCTGAGTTGACAAGGGGTGGACTGTGATGGTTAGGCTAATGTGTCACCTTGGCCAGGTAATTGTGCCCAGTTGTTTAGTCACCAAGCACTGGGCTAACTGTAATTCAAGGACATTTTTAGACTTAAGTCACAAGTGGGTTTACCACATAGATAGCTGATTACATCTACATCAATCTGGGAGATTGCCATCAGCAATGAATGATGCTTTATCCAATCAGTTGAATGCCTTAAAAGGGGAAGTGATTGCAGCATTCAGAGAGAATTTCCCAGCTCAACTTTGGACAGTCAATGTCTCCTGGAAACTCAAGGACCTTCACTGGACTTTCATAGGAGCCCCTGGTTCAGCCTGCCTGAGGAACCTGGACTTGTACATTCCCATGGTTATGTGAGAGACTCTTTTAAACTCTCATATTATTGACAGATATTTCCTGGTGATTCTGTTTCCCTAGAGCATCCTGACTAATACAAGGGTATTATTCATTAGAGTCTACCAGCAATTCAGTTTTGCTTGATGGCAAGGAGTACACAGAATGCAGAAAGACTAGAGAGCAAAGTCGGTAGGGCCAAGTGTTAGATCTCAGTTCATTGAGGCTCAGAGACAGATCAAATTTCAGATGGAGAAAGTTTATTAGATCACAAGTGCAGCAGGGGTCTGAAAGGAGACTTCAGCCCATCCACATGGCAGGGGTCTGAAGAGATACTTCAGCCCATCTTATTTGGGGTGGCCTGTAAATAGCATATGGGTGGGGTATTAGCAAGCACAAAGAAAAATACTGACTTTTACTCTGTTGGGAGGGTGTGTTGGTGAGAATGAAGTGTATGTGTTGGAATGCACATTCTGTCTTTCACCAATAGAGGGTGGGGGTTTTAGCTATCTGTTATTAGGACAGAAGAGACTTGTCGGCACCAGCTAGGGGTTGCGATTGGGTCATTTTGCGAAACGGGGCTAACATTCCCAATGTCTTTTGATATAGTTAAGGGATAGAGAAGGAGAACAGGAATTGGGGTGACAATTCATTGAGCTGCTTCCTGCTTTTGTAGGGCATCATTAGATTCAGTTGTTGTTTCCTTTTTGGCGTGGTTTTTGGTTCATTGGCTGGCACTGTATTTTTTTGCACCAGGAGATTATTTACAAGACTGTGGGTGGCATTTTGCATGGTTGTTTGGATAAACTGAGTTATCACATGGCAGATGTATGGACCTGATGGTATGAGGAGAATGAAAGTTATAAGTGGGATAAGGATAGGAATTAGCTATGAAATTCAGGGCAGACTGTGAGGTTATTGCATCTAGGAGTCTGAGAAGAAGGATTAATAAGATTAATATGAGAGAGGTAAGGATGAATAAGAGAGTGGTGGTAACTTAACATTGAACATTAATCGTTGACAGTGAAATTATATACTTTGATGGGTTTAACAGTATATTAAAAATCACATTAAAAATCAGTTTAGGCACAAGAAGAGTTTACATAGACAGAGTTTTAGTGGGAATAAGAAACTTTAGATTATTAACTGTGGTTTTATAACAATGTTTTTGAATGATTTTTATTTTTCATGGATTTAAGATTCCTAACCAGTAAGGCTGCATAGGCTTATGGTTAAAATAATTTTTATTTTTTTCCATTTTGTATAGTTTGAGGCATAGGCAACAATAGATTATTATTACTTTCTCTGTTGGGCAATAAGGTGGCTGACGCTTTAACTTGTAAACTTAGTTCCTGCTTTGATCTTGTTGGTAGCATTTTAACTGGAGCTGCATTCACAGTTCACAGCCCTGAATTTAAACTTAGTCCATTGTTGTAAGGATTCGTTATAGTACTTTATCTGTTTTATTAAAACACCATTCATTTCATCATTTTTAAATAAAAAGTTTAAACAATATTCTGATTCATAGTTTAAGACTTCATGAGGTGACTTGTAAGTAGAGTTTTTTGCTCATTGCTAATTTGGGCTGGCATTCCATACAGGCACTTACGTATTTTAGGCAGTAAATAGTAGCTGTCTTATTACAAGAGTCTCAATGCAATGTCTGCAGCAGTGAAAGCATTCTTTTCCTCTTTCGAGAGCAGGAAGGGAATGATGTTGCAGTTGTTGGAATGAGCATAATGGACACACATGGGTGGTGTTCATGAGCTGTTGGTGAGTAATAAGCAGCTGGAACTGCTGGACTGGGCACCACAGGATTTGGTAGTCACAATGTCTACTTTTTCTGTGGAGCCACTCTACTGTTTTTTTTGGGGGGGTTAAATGGTATGTCTCTGGATCTTTGCAAGGGCATTTGCTTCAACAGTCCTGAGAAGGGTGTTAGAGAAGTGGGCAGGGATGTGACAGATAGTTACTTGTTGCTGCTGGTAGGCATTTTAGATGTCTTTTTTCAGATCTCTTCCCCACAGAGGGTGGTTCATGACAGTTCATTGTTTCTGTCTTGTTTATAGTATTTGCTATTCACTTTGCGATAAGGATGGCAGTTTTCAGAGTGACCAGACACTAATGGGTTAAGCCTTCTACTTGTAACAGGGCATGGTATGCTGCACACAGTTGCTTTTTAATAAAGGGGCTATATTGTAATTTGACCTCTTTTACAATTGTGATTACAACCAAAAAGGTATTTGTTTAGAATGTTGCATCAGCCACCAACTTTACCTAAAGCTAATGTTAGTGCTACCCTTTACTGCTAGAGCCTATGTTATTGTTTTAAAAGCAGACTACTGGGTAAAGACAACCATCAAGATGGCGGCAGAGTCAGGTGCTCCTAGAATCAGCTCCTGTTACAGGGAAGTTAGTAATCACCCAGAGGTAACTAAAGGATTTGTTCGGGGGCTCCAGGATGTGCATCCTGCAGCACCCCTGAAAGAATGGAAGGGGGAAACTGCTCATCTGCAGAGAAGATTCATAAGTAGAGCACTCGAAGCCATGGAGGCTGGAGCCCATTCTCCACTGGAGGCACAAGCCACCTCAGGAGCTATTCTATGGCTGGAATTGGAAGCTCCATTTCCCAAAAATGGGGGAGGAAGAGACGGATGGGCACCAACTTCAGCTACTGATTAGTAAATTCAGTGGGCTAAAGTATAATCCTAAGAACAGCTAAATTTTGAACCTATCCAAGTCAGAAAGAGGCCAGTAGCCACCATCTCAACTCCACACCTGATACGAGAGGAAGTGGGGCTGTCTGAAAATCACAGAGCTGGTAGAGACCGGCTTTCTTTCCATCTAAATCAGATTGCAGCTCTAGCTTAAGCTCCAGGCCAACCTTGGGCAAAGAGGAACCTGGGTTGAGCTGCGCCAGCCTCTCTGGGAAATTATAGGCCATGCCACAGAGGCAGGTGATCATCCTACTTTGGCGGTACAAGCCACCCCAGGAGCTATTCTTTGGCAGGAATAAGAAGCTCCATTTCCCAAAAACAGGGCAAGAAGAGATGGTTGGACAAAATTGAATAAATATTTTTCCAGAAATGTTAAACCTTAATTTTATTCAATTTTTCTATTAGAGCAGTTGTAGGTTTACATAAAAAATCATGTAGAGTGTATAGAGCTCCTATATAACCCCCACCACACACACAGAGTTTTCCCCATTATTAGTATTTTTCAATAGTGTGGTGCATTTATTACAATCAAATAAATATTATTTTAACTATAGTAAATTTCTTTTTAAATCTATACTTTAATAAGCTCATTAAAAACTAAGGAAAACTAAAGAGAGCGCTAAACCTCCTACAACCTTGGAATTATTTGTTAATTTTCTTGCATTTAAATAATTGCCATTTAAACATAGGTAGCATAGCTTTGGCCCATGCAAGGTAGAGAGTGGGAACAAAACCCATGCCCCCAAAATTTAATTAGCTAAATACTCAGTGAACGTGGAAATTGAGGGTGCGAGGATGAACCTGAGTGCAAAGGGAAACCACAATGAAATAAGCTGGGCCCTGAGTAGATAAAAACTTCCTGAAATCAGTATTTTATGAAGAGGTCTACCAATATCTGGCCATAGAAGTTTTTTAAAACTTTATTTTAAAAGAAGTTTTAGATTACAGAAAAGTTGCATCAAAAATATAGGAGATTCCTATGCAGTGCACCCCACTACCCTCTCACATTTTCCCCTATTAATAACATCTTACATTAGTGTGGTACATTTGCTACAATTTCTGAACAAATATTGAAGCAATGTTACTAACCATGGTCTATAGTTTACATTATGGTTTATACTTTGCACTGCACAATTTTATAGGTTTTGACAAAATTTTTAATGGCCTGTATCCATCATTGAAATTTCAGGCACAATAATTCCAATGCCCTAAAAATGCCTTATATTTCACCTATTCTTCCCTCCCCCTCCCCTCAGAACCTCTGGTAACCACTACCTTTATATCAATTTTACAAGTTCTTCCATTACTATAATAATAATGTCTATTTTCATACATGGTTGCATTCCCCCCTTTATGTTTGTTCATTCCTCAATCTTGAGGATTTGGGAAAGATGATACCCTCTTTGCTTCAGATTGACAGGGGTCTTAGATCCCATGGGGCAGATGGAAGAAACTGTTTTGCTTACAGTTGTAGATACTCTTTGTTTTTGGGGATGGGGTTTGTCCATCGTCATCATTTTGTTAGTTGTCCTGGGCAAGTATGATGAACTGGAGGGTAGGTGTTGGCTGCAATTCTTCTAAGATTCAGGACTCAACCAGCATATGAACAGACCAAAAATTTAAGTCTCTGGGACATATATTTAATGGATATAGTGCTAATTATGGGTTCAAGTAATCATGTCTAGGGAAATTATAAGTGAATCTAACTCTGTTACATTGGGGAAATAGGTTATCATATATTCCAAGCTAAGGCCCACCAACAGGGTGCTGATTTCATTGGATTGGGTGCCTTGCCTAAAGTGTCCAGATGTCTCTAAAGCCCTCAGGAACACCCTTGTTTGAGCTTTTGTTTACTGTGGCAGTTAGTGAGATGACCCAAGCCTAGGAAGTGAACGCTGCCTGAGATGTGCTAAACTTAACTTCTAGAATGAACTCCAACTCACTTTGAAATTTCTTAGCTGTAAAAACTCTTTTGGATTTAATGTTACCCTTTTTTGTTCAAGGTCTCTTTTTAAAATACATAACTATTTGGTTCTTGGTGTTAATCCCTCAATGCCAGTGAAGCTCATACCAAGGATTCATGTCCCACTGCAGTGGTAAAATAGTGAGTTTATTTTATGATTTTGGCTTAGAGAAAGGCCACATTTGAGTAAAAAGGAGGTTTTCAAGAGGTAACACTTGGGTAAGAGATATTATTAGGATAAGTTTCAATTTTACAAGAATAAGGTTCATAAGTACATGCATTAATATGGAGAACTTGGCGTATGGGTTCAAAACTGTTTTTGACTTAAAGTCAATTTTGTCTAATAGTAGTATAGTTACCCCAACTCTCCTTTGGTTACTACTTTCTTGGTATATTTTTCCCTCCTTTCACTTGTAACCCACTTCCATTTTTATAAATTAAAGCCATAGGGTTTTAATTTATAATAGCTGCACAGTAGTGGAAATTATAAGCTGAAAATTTCATTTAATGTAATTTTTCACTGGTAGTAAACAAGGGTGCTTGTCAGAATCAAACACACTTCTACAGAGGTGTCCCTCAAACCAGGCTTCTCAGAATTTCCACAGATCAAATCATACTGATCATGAATTCACAATCTAAATTTACCGTACATATTATTATAAGTATTGTTAGAAAACATGAAAACCGGAGTAGATCCACAATATCCAGATGTTACAATTATTAAAAGTAACTACAACTGGCTCAAAGCCTGCTCTTCTCTTACTCTCATTTGTTAACCTATCTTTCAGACAATGGTTCTCAGAGACTGCTCACTTTCCTCAGTTCAGATCAGTGTGGTCATATACTGTTCATCCTTCAGTGCCTGGCTTGCTTCACTCAACATAAGGTCTTCAAGATTCATCCACGTTATTCCATGTGTTAGCACTTTGTTCCTTCTTACCGCTGAGTAATATTCCATTGTATGTATGTGCCACATTTTGCTTATCCATATATATAAATAACATTTTTGTAAGCAAATACACATATATGCATATATATTTATATATCATTTTGCAAATGTTTGGATGTATTGTGAGAATTTTGATTTTTACCCATAATAAATAAATAAATAAATAAATAAAAATTAAAAATAAAAAAGTAACTACAAGTAAGCAGTGCGTGGTGGTGGCGGTTGGGCTTTTCGTTGTTCGGCCTTGGGATCCACCCTGTCTCTAGAGCAGCCAGAGCTGAGGCGAGAGCCATGAGCACTAACTTCAAGCCAGCGCCAGTGACCTCATGGGTATTGCCCATTGCTGCTGAACTCATGGCCAGCTGAGCTGGACGCCACTTCCGCCTCAGCCACCGCTGCTGCCGCCCTCCTTCTCCTCCTTAGCTGGTGTTGGCCCGGGCCCAGCAGCCATGGTCAAAGACTGCTGGGACCAGCACCTGTGGCAAGTAGGAACAGAACGAGTTCCCGCGGCTTCACCCCAGGCGCCCCTCCCCCTGACCTGTGGCGCTGAGGCTGCATGTGTGCTACAGCCAGTCGCCATGGATTGGATGAAGAAGATCAAATGGCAGCTGTCAATTACACTTTGAGGGGGCATAGGTGTAGACAAGACCAGTTGTGTCCCTGAGCAGATAAGCCTGGACAAGAGTGGCGGTGGCGGCGGTAGTGACCTGGGAGAGATTCCCACACGTACCACCCCTGGGGACCCTCGTTCTGGTGGGGACCACTCAACTCTGCACCAGAGATTGTGCAGGAGAACTTGAAGATGGCGTCTGATGGGGAGAGTGACCAAGCTTCAGCTACATCCTCGGATGAGGCACTGTACCCAGTAAGGGTGCACATAAGAAACCATCTGCCATGCAAGGTCTCCACTGAGGACATTATCAAACGACTATCAGCTGACATACAGTTGCCTGAGGGCTACTTTGAGAAGCTGACCCTCAAAAACCCCATCTTCAACAAGCCCCTCAGCCGCCGCCTCCACCATGTCAGCCTGTCTGAAATTGGCTTTGGGAAACTAGAGACCTACATCAAGCTGGACAAGCTGAGCAAGGGAACCTATGCCACCATCTACAAAGGCAAAAGTAAGCTCACCAAAAACTCTGTGGCACTCAAGGAGATCAGACTGGAATATGAAGAGGGGACACCCCCCACTGCCATTTGAGAAGTGTCGCAAAGCACAGGCAACAAAGAAAAAAAATAGACTAATATGACCTCATCAAAATTTAAAATTTCATGCATTAAAGGATTTATTATGAAAGTAAAACAACAATCTACACAATGGAAGGATATATTTGGAAACCACATATCCAATAAAGGCTTAATATCCAGAACATACAAAGAAATCCTACAATTCCACAACAAAAAGACAACCCAATTTAAAATAGGTAAAATGCTTGAATAGACATTTCTCCAAATAAGATATACAAATGGCCAAAAAAACACATGAAAAGATGATCAACATAATTAGCCATTAGGCAAATGCAAATCAAACCCATAATGACATACTATTTCACACCCTTTAAAATGGCTACTATTTCAAAAACAGAAAATTACAGGTGTTAGAGATGATGTGGAGAAATAGGGACATATTCATTGCTGGTGGGAAAGTAAAATGGTGCAGCTGTTCCTTAGAAAGTTAAGTTTAGAATTTCCATATGACTTGGCAATCACACTTCTAGGTATATACTCAAAAGAATTGAAAGCAGGAACTGAAACAGATATTTATACACTGATGTTCATTATGGCTTCATTCACAATTGCCAAAAGATGGAAGGAATCCAATTTTCCATCATCCAATTAATAGATTAACAAAATATGTTATATTCACAAAATAGGATATTATTCAGTCATAAAAAGGAATAAATTCTGGATACATGTGACAACATAGATGAAACTTGAATTCGTCATGTTGAGTGAAATAAGCCAGATACAAAAGGACAAGTATTGTGTGGTCTTACTGATAAGAAATTAGCAGGGGCCAGTTGGGGGTACAAGATGGGGAATTAAAGCTTAACTGGTACAGAATTTCTGTAGCAGATGAAGGAAAAGTTTTATAATGGAGAACAGTGATAGTAGCTAACATCATGAATGTAACTAAGACCACTGTATTATGTATTTGCAAGTGGTTAAAGGGGAAAATTAGAGACTGAATTTTTCTCTAAAATAAAAAATTATAAAAACATAGACCTGTAAAACACAAATGAATTCTAATGTAAGGCATGGACTATACTTAATAATACAATTATAAAAATAATCTTTCTTCAAGTATAACAAATGTACCACAGTAATGTAAGGTGATAATAATGGGAGTGAGCTCTGTGTTCTCTGTTTGGTTTTTTGTAAATCTAAAACATCTCTAATAAAATAATATTTAAAATGTAAAAAAAAAAGAAAGAAAATATATAATCTCAGAAATTATAGTGTAGGTTTCCATGGGCTGGTGTGGAGGTAGGAAATGGAGAGTTAATATTTAAATTGTACAGTATTTGGAATGATGGAAAAAATTTGGTAATGGTTGGTGGTGATTGTAACACAACATTGCAAATGTAATTAACAGCACAGAACTATATATTTGAATGTATTTAAAAAGGGGAAATTTTAGATTGTATACATGATACTAGAATTAAAAATAATAATAATCCATAGCACTGGAAAGCATAAGCACTGAATACTAAAATAAACCATGGACTATAGTTAAAGTGTACAATTATAAAAATGTTCTTTCATCAGTTGCAAAAAATGTACCACACTAATTCAAGGTGTTCATAATAGTGTGATGTATAAGAACTATGCATTTCATGCATGCTTTTTCTGTAAACCTAAAAATTCTCTAATCAAAATAATATTTAATTAAAAAATTAAAGGTCTTAGCTTACTAGAATAAATAAAATATCTTAAACCTAATGAAAGCACTCTACAAATACACCTACTGAAAATATTGTACATATATATGGTCTAACATTGAAAATTCTCACTTTGAAATTGTGACCATAAAAAGGATGCCCAACATCTCCACTTCTATTCAACTTCATATGCATGTTCTAGGTAGTATTATGAGACAAGAGCACAAAAAGTTATATGTGTTGTAAAAGAAGAAACAACAGTTTAATTATTCAAAAATTACACAATTGTGCATGTAGAAAATCTAAAAGTAACAACAGATAAATTATGATAATTAAGAGAGTTTAATATGGTTATTGTTAATCTTTTGTATTTCTATATACCATTACGGAATAGAAGATTAAATTTTAAAAATAACTGTCACAAAATCAGAAAAAATGCCAAGCTAGGAAAAAATCTAACCAAATATGGTTGAGACCTTGTGGTGGTTTGGAGCTGTATGTACCCCCAGAAAATAATGGTCTTAAAACTAATCCAATTCTGTGCATATAAACCCATTGAAAGTAGAACCTTTTGATGAGGTTACGGTCATAATCTTTTTACTGGAGTCCTTTATAAATGAGTTGAGAAGAGAGAGAGAGGGTGAGAGAGAAAGAGAACACCACAGAAGCAAGAAATTTTTTTTTTTTATTATGGGTAAAAATCAAAATTCTCACAATACATACAAACATTTGCAAAATGATATATAAATATATATGCATATATGTGTATTTGCTTACAAAAATGTTATTTATATATATATATATACATATATTTTAAGAGGTGCATAGATTACCTAAAATATTACACCGAACCCACTGGGATTCCCATGTTGCCCACCTCCCACACCTCCCACCACATCCAACACAAACATCTCCCACAGTGTGGCCCACCAACCTCAATGAACTTACACATCCTGGAGCCTTGCCACCAACCATAGACCACAGTTCACACTGTAGACCACACTCTCTCCCACTCAGTTATGAGTGGTGTGTGCTGATTTAAAATGGCCTGCATCCATTGCCACAACAGTACTCAGGACAACCTCCAACTCCCAAAGAAGCCCCTGTATTTCAACTGCTCATCCCCTCCCTACCCAAAAACTGTCAAGTGGCCACTGGCTCCACCTCATTGTTATAATTTCTTGCATTGCAAGAATCACCATATGTGAGCAAGAGAATACCATCAAGTCCACTTTAGTCCATAGTTCTTCCCCCAATCCAGAGGCGACTGGGATGGTGATGTCCACTCCAACTCCAAGTGAGAGAGGGCTTATATCCCATGGATATGGTGGGTGGGATGATCCTGTCTGCAGATGCAGGCCCTCTCCATTCCCTGGGATGGCCATTTCACATCGTTGTCTCCTCACCAGGTGACTTGGATGAGGCCATTGAGCTGTAGGGTAGGAGTTGCAGCTCCACCTAGATTTCACGCACACCTGGCACATAGGTAGGCGGGAGGCTCCAGTCTCTGGAAGTATACCTAAGAAACTCCAGCATCACATGTAGGTTTGAATAGAAGGGACTGGTGAACCATGTGCAGAGAGGACTTATTTGAGTCTAATTCTGTCACTCTCAGGAGCACAGATTCCAAAATAGAACCCACTGATAAGGCATCAGTCTCTGGGGCTATCCCCCCTTATATAGGACCAGGGTGTCTCGAGAGCTCTCAGGAACCCCACTGAGTGGGGTGATAGGCACTTAGATGTTCTATGAGCTCCTACTGAGGTGTGCGTAAGAGTTACCTCTGGGATGACCTCCCGACTCTCTTTGAAGTCTCTTAGCCACTTGAACTCATTTGTCTTTACC